>OY482672.1:29083260-29558260 GCA_960531455.1 Urophora cardui | reverse complement strand
GTGGAATTAAGAGGGTAATCCAGAAAAACCCTGGCAATCGCTTCTACACTCGTTGACAGAATGCCTGACATTATCATGGGTTTATCATTGGAGGAAAGGACTTGCCCACTGCATTACCGCCGAACGAATAAATCACGCAATATCGCAAGGATTCTAGTGAATCAAATAAAGAATACCTTACAGGGAAGCAGAGAAAGAAGGCGAAAAATGTAGGGCATGATGGAAATCTCCACTGGTATTTATTCCAGTTCATTTTTCGCGCTCCATTCTACTTTGCATTACGTGGAATGGGTAATGGAAGCTCATTCCACTCTGCATTACTGGCAAGTGATGAACTCGCCAGATGTTCCATGGCAAGGCCTTCTATCATGCCTGACAGGTAATAGCGATGACCAGATTTTTGCTGGGTTATGATGGAGAAAATGTTTGGTGTACGCGTGGTTAGTAGATAAGCTGTGCTTTTATGTAATGTGAATAATTAATGGCAATTTGTTACCTAAACTTGACAGAAATCAAAGTTCGATAGTTCGGCTTGTGTAGGGGAATTGTTTCAATTTTAGTATAAAATCCCATGAATGATGCATTAGCACGAGGCGATGAATTAAGAATAACAGGTTAGTGGTGTTTTCATTTCTTGTTGGCACTAACAACCCCTCCAATGAATTCGGTTATCTCATCACAAACTAAAAATAGAAATAAGTGCGCTGGAATTTCCATCATCAGCGATACTTGACATAGACAAACATACATACATACAATACAACAGCAAAGTATTGGCTTTAGGCGAGCAATTCTCTTGCGTGTTACGAAAAATTAATTAATTTTCACATATTAGGCTGTTTTTGGTAAGCATCTCAATTTAACAAATTCCAACTTCTCAATGGACGCCGCACTTATGTAAAATGGAAAAGATTTTATGTGTGGTGAAAGCAAAAGAATTTCATGCTTGAAGAACTCAGAAAGGCTTAATGTCTTGAACCATACTATAAGCGGACCAAATTTGCTTTTTGACTATCGAGCAACACGATGATAAGCGTTACCCAAACTTCAATTTACCGACCCCTCCTGTACAGTAGACCTTTCTGTTTATTTATCTCCCAAAATAGAGAAGCTCGGCCATAAAACTCGTCAGAGTTATAATAGCGCCATTGTATTATATTATATATTATCTCCCAAAACTTTTGATCAAGATATGATTGGTTAATCCTCCATTACATATAATGTTAGAACAAGATGGAGAATGAGCACTTTTACGTTTAGTATAAAAGCGAATATTTTATTGATAGAAACACACATAATAAGTTTAACAACTATGTAGTTGCTTTAGTTAAATTTAAAAGCTCATTTACATATGTACATTAGGCATATAACTTTTTACAATTTTTGCAAATACGAAAAACGGCATACCATAGTCGAATAGAGCATAAAAAAGTATGAACCCAATTATTTGTATACCTTTCATGAGAATGAAATGGTATTATAACTTAGTGCCAAAAAATTTTTGTCGAAAGTACCAGAAGGAAGCGTGGGGGACCCACCAAAATATATACCGATATGATCAGAATCACGAGCTGAGTCGATTAAGCCATGTCCGTCTGTCCGTCCGTCCGTCTGTGTGAACGCAAACTAGTCCCTCAGTTTTTGAGATATCTGAATGAAATTCGGAATACAGGTATGTTGTTATATGCAGCTGATCATTTGTCGGAACCGGCCGAATCGGACCACTATAAAATATAGAAAACAACCGATTATTCAGATATACATGAAATTTTTGGATGTAATTTGTCCATAACTTCCCCATTTAAACAGCTAAGGACATGAAACTTTGAAGTAGACGTACCCATTTTGGCCCAAACAAGGTTACCGAAAATTGTCAAGATCGGACCACTATAACATATAGTTCCACAACATCCGATTATTCAGATATACACATGTTGGTGTATAACTCCTCCATTTTAACAGCTAACGGCCTGAAATTTTGAAGTATTTGTACCCATATGGACCCAAACGGGATTACCGAAAATTGTCAAGATCGGACCACTATAACATATAGCTCCCATACAACCGATTGTTCAGATATAGACATTTTGGCGTATAACTCCTCCATTTAAATAGCCCAGGCACCATTTTTTGTAATAGATTCTTCCATAAATAACCCACAGAATTGAAATTATAAATTATACTAAATTAGGCTATGTACATACATAGGTAACTTTTCATTTCCCCACTCATGAAAGGTATGAAGTCTTCGGTACGGCCGAAGACAGCCGCGCTTTTACTTGTTTTTTTTTTGCGAAATTGCAAAAAAGTTTCCGCGCAAAACGAAATTACTTTTTTATCAGAACTGCTGAAAGAACAAAAAGTTTTGCACAGTGTACACGTTTTTCTTCATAATAATAGATATTTATTTAACTAATAATCTTCCTATTATTCCAAACGCCTTTTAATGGACCTAACGAAAGTGCCCCACTCACCCCAAACTAATTTTTCTTCAGAAAATTCTGATTCAATATAATAATAACACAGCTGTGCGCGGAACGTTTTTGAACCGAAATCACCTAAAAAAGTGATATTTATTACTTGTACAATATTTGCCACCACGTGGTGGTATGCCAAATTTTTCGTCAACATTGGTTATATACCTAATGTACATATATTGTACATACAAAAACATGCTTGTGTTGATATATGTAAATATAAATATTTGTGCTTGTGCTAATATGTATGTAAATATGTACATTTTCAAATGAATGAACGTCGATTAGTACCTGTTGCAAATATTTAATATGCCCCACCACAGGTTAAATATACATATTACATGCCACACTTTTTTTAAAAACAAACACGAGCTTCATATAAAATTATGTAAAACTTCCATGAAAATGAATTTACTAGCAAGAAGCAAGAAGAGCAGTAAGCGGATGATTATAGCATTGGTTATGTGCTTTTATAAATTAAAATGTATGGTTTCAATCCTGCCAAGCGGTAAACGGGATTTACGTACATCTGTCGAGTGGCGACCTTCATCGCAAACCTCCGAATAGAGCGCTGTATTTCATTTCATATGGTGCTGATCTTGAATTGGTACCCGAACCTCCCTAGACATGCTTCACGAACATTTAGTACTAAATATTAGAGTAAAAAATATTTAAGCTAACTTTTAGTACTAAAAATTAAAGTACTCAAAAAAATAATTTCATCTAATAAACTGTTGAAAATTCCGTGAATATAGAATTGTGTGCGAACTTCTTGTATTAAAAATCGCCGTTAACAACTCAGTATATTAATGCCTGTGTTTAGCAACAAATTTTGGTACTAAAATAAGAAAGTACTAAAAATGTGATTTTAATTGAAAAGTTAATAGCACATGTGATTGGAAATTTTAGTACTAACTTTAAGTACTAAATATGCAAGTTTTAACTGTTAGTACTTTTAGTACCTACCGGATTTTGTACTAAGAATCGCTGTTGGAAACTCAATATATTAATAGCAGCGTTTGGTGATAACTTTTAGTACTAAAATAAGAAAGTATTAAAACCTGATAAGTTACTATCACATGTGACTGGAAATTTTAGTATCAAATTTAAGCACTATATATAAAAGTTCTAACTGTTAGTACTTTTAGCATCAGCGCTTTCTGTACGCCAACTTTTTTCACTGAAAATAACTTTCAATGCCAAAATAAGAAAGTACTAAAAATGTGATTTGAACTGATAAGTTTCTATCACATGTGATTGGAGATTTTAGTAGTAACTATAGAATAGAATTGTGTGCTAACTTTCTGTACTAAAAATTGCTGCTGAAAAATCAGTATAATTATAACTTCTTATAACTTTCAGTGCTAAAGTAAGAAAATGCTAAAAATGTGGTTTTACATAATTAATAAGTTGCTAGTAGGTTTTAGTACTACTAAAAGTTAGTATATAATAGTACTAACTTTTAGTACAAAAATTTTTTTAAAAATAAGTAATTGTGAATACTCAGTACAGGTACCAGCGTTTAGTGATAATTTTTAGTACTAAAAAAATGCTAGTTAATTTGATAGAAGATTTTAGTACTAACTTTTAGTGCTACATATGTATAAGAGTACTAACTTTTAGTACTAAAAAGTTTTGAAAAATAAGCAATTGTGAATACCCAGTGTAAGTAATAATTTTTAATACGAAAATAATAAAGTACTAAACATGAGACTTTAACTAATATGTTGCTAGTGAATGTGATAAAAGATTTTAGTACTAACTTTTAGTACTACATATAAGAGTAATAACTTCTAGTACCAAATATCATAATGATGAAAACTCAATAATGGTGATTACTCAGTATAAAAATACCAGCGTGTAGTAATAAGCTTAGTACTAAATAATAAAGTTCTAAAAATTTGTTATTAGGTGACTTTTAGTACTAATGTTATTAGTGATTTTAGTACTAAAATTGAGAGTACTAAAAATTATAAAACCAGAAAATTCATTTGATAACATAGAGTAATTAATTAAAGTACTAAATCCTTCACTATTATATGGTTCTATGGTTCGAAACCAAATTCAATACCGATTTGATCACGAGTATAACAAGCTGAGTCGACTAGTTAGTGCTCTTCTAGCCATATTTTCGTCCGCCTGAACGCAAACTAGTCTCTCCGTTGTAAAACCTATTATTCAGGCTAGATATTTTGGGTATATTTTTTTCCAGTTACATAAGCAGCTGAACTTTATTTTTACTCATTTCAATCAAGACATGGCCCTTGTATTTAAATAGAATTTGTGTGGTTTGGGCTAGAGCTGCAAAACCATCGATAGTCGGACAACTCGATAGTTTCGATAGTCGAAAAAAAAACTATCGATACTATCGATAGTTTTTTATAGATATTTCACTAAAATAAAAAGGGGTATAACAATTTATTTATAAAATATTTTCTTTATTTTTAAAATTAATTGTGATATACAATTTAATGAAAATGAATTTCTTTTTATGATCAATAAAAAAATATTAATGACAAGAAAATTTATGATAACATTTATCAACATGAAAAAAATATTGTACAATTATTTTTTTCAAAGTATTTAAAATCAAAGTGTTATCACCACAGTAGCCCTTGCAGTTTTCTTTCCAAAAAGTCTTTAATTTTTTACGCAAAACAATAATTAAATAAAAGATCAAATAAGAATTAGATACTTCACTTACACTGAGAGAAAAATCAACCAAAAGTTGGTTAATAGTACTAATTTCACACTTGAAATGGAATCAATGTGAATTTTGTTTAATATTACCATTACCATTGTTGATATATTAGACAGTGTTTTTGGTTATATTAATCATGATATTTGTTGATATAACAAAATGGTCGTTCAAATCTTCAACCAATTTCTTGTTACTATTAAACAATTTGTTGGTTATATTTTTATGCCAGTAGCAGCACTGCTATGTATGATCTATAAGAGAGTGTTAATATGTTAACTGAATAACAAAGAAAATTCCAAATACTCACTCTCTCGCTCTCTGCAATTCGGGTCCAGCCATTCAACTTCGTCAAGCACAAACAGTGTTGAAGGCGATGGTAACGACAGAGCCGAAGCCATAAAGCTTCGTAAATATTTTTACTTTTTTTAGATATGAATTAACCAATATTTTCGTTAATATAACAAATATACACGTTGGGGAAACCAACTTTCTGTTTGATATTGATTGTTACCAAAATATTGGTTAATGGTACAATGAAAATGTACATATTACATTTTTCCCTTTTGACATGAATAAATCAACCAATAAAACATTAACCAAGAAGTTGGTTGAAAAAACCATTGTACTTTTTTCTCTGTGCATGTATATAGCATTTTCTGGTTAAATTAAACCTTAAAAAGAGGGATGGTTTTGTTTACATTTTCCTTTTCAAAGTCTTTATTTTTTTAACGCATAACATTAATTAATTAACAAAATAACAACAAATATGAATTAAATACTTCACTTATATATATAGCATTTTTTGGTTAAATTAAATTTCAATTTAAAATTTGCACTTGATTTGAAAAAGGTTTCATTTGACTTGAAAACGCTATAGTAATAAAACTAAAAGTAGTACATTTCTTTTTACATGGCCGTTTTTAATTCTAATAATTATTTTATGTAAATAAATTTTTTCTGATTTTTACAAGTTTTTATAAAAAACTTAATTTGAAAATCAAAACTTTCAAAAATCGGAAAAAATTAAAAATTTTGACATTGACCAGATGTCATTTAGCGAGGTGTGGTCCAATTACTACAAGTTGTATATCGTTAGAAGCGTGGATTTTAGTCACCTCTTAAGACAGACATTCCTTACCACGGGTATATTCTAAGCCCCCTAACCCGCTGGGGTATTAATTTGACCAATTTGATATCGAAATCCAAGTCCTCCCTAACATTCAGTATTCTTCTCTTGGGACAAAACTACAAGAATGAATAGGGATAACCATCGATAGTGGAAAAAAACTATCGATAGTGACACGAAAAAAAAACTATCGATACTATCGATAGTGCCATCGATAGTTTTTCAGCTCTAGTTTGGGCTGTCTGCATTCAACCCCTTCATTTTTAACTCAAAATGATTCAATTTTCTGTTTAAATATTTTAGTACTTACCGCTGCCGCTATCATACGACTTGATAGTCGAACCGCTGGTGTTAGACCTTTTGATTTCGCGACGTCCCATTTTGTTTTTTGTTGTTGTTGTTGGTGGTGTGTTTAAATTATGTATTACTGCCCCTTCGTTAGAGACTGGTTGCACTTCCACTTGCTGCGCTACTCCTCCTACACAAAACTCTGCCTCAAATTCACTTTGTTGTTGTTGCTGTGAAAGATTTGTACAATGTTGGCGATTTTTAATGGTATTTTTCTGTTGCTGTTGAGCTTGTTGTTGCTTTTGGTGTTGCTGTTGCTGTTGATGTTGCTGATGTTCGTGCAAATGTGGTTGATAGTAGTGTGAGTGATTTTGTTGTGGATAAAAGTCTCTTGGTGAATTTGTGGCCGATGATGTATGCGCGAGCTTGATGTGATGGTGGGTGGTGGATGCCGCTAAAGCTACAGCTGTTGTTGTCGCCAGCGATGGAGTTGAACCGATTGCTAGTGGTGGTGAAGTGGTGAGATTCGCGGCGTATGCTGTTGGTGGTGGGAATACAAAATAGTCGTTTGCCTGCAATTGGCAACGCGGTGAATTGTTGGCTGATTCTGCTTTTGCTCTTTTCTTTGTTTTTGTTGTGCGTTTAGTTTTGTTGTAGCTTTTCGTGTGCTGATATGGATTGGTGGTGGTGGTGGTGCCGTTAACAATTCCCACACTTGTGTCTTCTGTGCTTATGTTTGTTGTGTTTTTGTTGTTGTTATGGTTATTGGCGGTGCAATGGCTGCTGGTGCTGCTGGTGTTGGTGCTGTGCGGTGTGGGCGGTGGGGGTGGACAAGTGCTGTTGCTACTGCTGTTGTTGCTGCTGCTGCTGCCAGCGTTCGATTGCCTGCGCAGTGCTAATGGTCTCTGCCCTTTAGAAGGGTGCAGCGGGTACTATCGGCCAGCAATGCGTACCCAGTCACGATGCTCACTATTATACCAAATGCCTGCAAATTAAAACAAATAATGAACGTTTGTTTATCTAATAAATATAGAAGAATTTCAATTGCGGCAAATGTATGTAAGTATGTATAATTTGGTGTGGTGTGTAACTTTCATATTAATTAAGTTTTCATTGGATTAGCACCGATGAATTGAATACCAATTAGCTTAGCTTATGAGGGTATACATAAGAACATACATACAGATACATATACATCGGTTATTTATAAATGGATTAACATTTATAAATGACTGGGTATTAAAAACACAGTTTATAGTTATGTACTCGTACCCTCAGAAAGAGACGTGAACGTTCTCAAATTGCCACAAAACTATTAAGGCGGATTCAGCGTTTTAGTTAAGAACTCTTCTGCCATGTAGTTGTTGTTGTTGTTGTTGTTGTTGTTGTTGTTGTTGTTTTTGTTGATGTTGTTGTTGTTGTTGATGTTGTTGTGTTTTCGAAGTGTAAGAGGAATTGCGAAAGATTCTGAACTCCTTTTATTAGTTAACTCAACTTAGTTCAGAACTAAAACGACGAATCCGCCATTCTGCTTCGGCTAACGTCCCTACTCGAGCCATCATGTGAATTCTAAAATTCTTAGAATTTTCTTAAGTTTCATTGTAGCTAATCCCTTAGATCTCTAAATTGGTGGGCTCCTAAATGCCTCAGTCGCCTCCTTCCTAGTGTTGGGCAATGTACAGCAAGTGTTTCACTGTTTTGAGCCCCTCTTCGTCTTCACAAGCCCTACAGTAATCGTAATATAGAACATTCATCATTTCTGCATGCTTCCCAAGGATTATATGGTATGTTGCTAGCCCTGTCATTAGTGCAAACTCGGACTTTCCGAGCGCGAGTAGACTCTTTGTCCGTCTGGAATTCCATTTAGGCCACAAGAGCCTAGTATGGTTGCAAGTACTCTGATCATGCCACCTGTTATTAGTTTATTTGAAGAACAACTCCTTCAGAGTGAGTTTGTTAGTAGTGAGTGGCATACCTAAACACTTCCATAACATTGAAAGTGGAGATGTGCTCTCTCTAGAGGGTTCGTCTGCCATCTCGTTTCCCGGTATGTTACAGTGTCCAGTCACCCAAACAAGGTAAATGGCAAACTGCTCAGCCATCTAATTTAGAGATCTGCGGCAATTTTTCACAGTTCAGTAAAGTGTGGTGGTCTGAGAAGATGTAAACGTCCTTACATTTGCTCTTCCTTGCTTTGAAGCACTCAATCGCCTCCTGTATCCCTGACTTGAAGGCACAGCAGTGATAAGGTAAGAGAAATTATATTTTAGCCCCGTCGGCTGAACAGACTCTTCTTCCCACCCCAGCAATAAGCTTAGATCCAACGGTGTAAAGGATGGTGGATAGCATTGTTAGGTACCAGAGGCCGACTGCTCTAGTAGTCCCTATCTGGAATCACTATTTCATAATTTTAACTGCAAAACTTTATCGCTTAAATATCAACATATTTACAAAATGTTCTGCAGCTATGCATAAAGTAAAGCCGGCCAACCATTCAATATCTTTAAACATACATTTACCTAAGTAGCTAGTGACTAATTTGACGCCTCAAATGCAATGGAGTCGTGTTCGCGCAGGCAAGAGGGAGTTGCAAAAAATCACATGCATTAACATCGATCGCCCACAATCATTCTTCATGCCAAATATTTAACCATATTTATGCTCAATGTTTTCGATTGAAATAATGACAAATCGTATATTAAAGTTTTGATCTTCTTTTATGCTTCTTCTCCTTCCTCTTTTTTGCTTTGGCGCTTGCGAAGCGATGGCGAGCTTTCTTCACTGTCATTTACATTTCAATCGATTTTGAATTGAATTACCATCGGAAGATGACACTAACCAACGAACAACGTGCATAAAGATGAAGAAGATAACAGGAAGAAGCAAAAAAAAAAGAAGTGGAAGTAGAGTGTTAAAAGCGAAAGGTAAATGGAGACGAATGGAGATACCGAGGCCAGGCAGAGGAAATTGTTATAAATGGGCATGCATTTGTGTATATTTGTGTGTGCGTGTTTCCCTGTTTTGTGACGACTATAAAGACAGACATTTGCCAGGAAGGTGACAGATGAAGGATTAATGCAATGTAGATACATACTACATATGTATGTATGTATGCCGGTGCATGCATAATAAAAGCGAAGTCAAGCAAAAATGAGAAAAATATAAAAAAAAAAATCAAAGTGTCAACATTTTTGTACACAGTGGTGTCGACAAACGATCTGGAGACGTAGAAAATTATCGAGAACCGGCACAGCTTAGTATGTCAAGTCAAGATTCAGGGCCATTCCAAATCAACAATCGGATTATCGCTTACCGAAACATTTTTTCAAAAGTAGTTATGAAATATTGATTCCAGATAGGGACTATTGGGTCAGGGTGCTGCGGTACCGAACAATGCCATCCCTCTCTACGCCGATGGATCTAAGCGTATTACTAGGGTGGAAGGGAAATTTATTCCACCGGAGGGTGCTAACAATCTCAACTCGCTTATCTAAGCACTGCAGTGTTTTCCAGGTGGAGGTAGCAGCGATACAAGCGGCGGTTGAGTCCTTGAAAGCATGGAAAAGCGAATGTGAATACGTTTACATCTTCTCAAACAGCGAGGCTGCACTGAAAACACTGTCATATGTAAATCCATAATCTTGAAAAATTGACGCAGATCCTGAAATGAGATGGCTGAGCAGTTTGCCATTTACCATGTTTGGCTGCCTGGACACTGTAACATACCCGGAAACGAGATGACAAACGAAATTGCTAGAGAGGACACATCCGCTCCACTTTCAATGTCGTGGAAGAGTTTAGCTATGCCACTCACTACTAACAAGCTGACACTACAGGAGTTGTACTTCAAAGAAGCAAATGACAGGTGTCAATGTCTGTGTACTTGCACACATACTGGGCTATTATAGCCTTATTGCAACGCCAGACAGACAAAGAGTCTACTCGCGCTCGGAATGTCTGAGTTTCCACTAATGACAGAGCTAGCAACAGGACATATAATCCTTGAGAAGCACACAGAAAGGATGGATGTTCCATATTATGATTTTTGTAGGGCTTGCGAGAACGAAGAGGAGCCCAAATAATAAAACAATTGCTATGCGATTGCCCAGCACTAGGAAGGGGGCGACTGAGGCATTTATTAAGTTACCAATTTAGGGATCTGGAGGATCTAGTTACAATGGAAATAAGGAAAATTCTAAGATTTCTGGAATACACACGGTGGATCGATTTGGGGAGGTTCACGGATCCACGTGGTATAACAATGAAATCTTCGGGGCCTAAGTGTGCTAAGTGGAAACTACCAGCGGCCGCAAACTAACCTAATCGCTAAATTAAGCTCTTATGAATAGTTCCGTATTATGTTGATTTATTTACCACTTATTTATTGACATACCGTGTAGACCTACTTTAAAGCCATATTATTATTAGACTATTTTAAAGTTTAATAGTCGAAAAATTCGACAAATAGATCACCGAAGGATAAAGGAACGATCTGCAATAAGTAGAATGAATTACGAAAGCGAAGAGCTGAGACAACGATGTAGGTTCTAGTAAAACAGAGATCAACGCATTTTTGCACAGACTACCTACCTATGTATACAAAAAGAATAAAAAAAGACACCATTATCCGCAATCATATATAGATTCCTTTTATGCTGGTACAGTAGGTTATGAAGAAGAAAAGAAAAACGTTAAGCAAATGATAACACATAAACAACATAAACGAACAATGATGGAGCCATCAAACAAACTGGCAAAGGACGAAGTATCATCGTGAATATTTATATGTATGTGAGTAGTATGCATGGATATTCAGCGACTGATTGGCGGTTGAAAAATAAAAAAGGAAACAGATCACATTTTATTTTTTTTTTTTTTTTTTCATTGCTGTCAATTTCATTTTACTTTATCACTTTTCACATTTTTTACATCCTTTCTTATTGCTGTTGCTGCGCTGCGCTGCGCTGTTTGCTTTTACGGAATTAATAAATTCATTTACATCGTTTAACCGGAATAGCAACTTAGGTACCTACACAAAAATACATGGAGAGCGTTTCACATATGTATGTACACACACATTAACACTTTGCAGCAAAGTCCATCACGTTGGAAAACCTTGAAGGCAGCGAAGCGAAAAAAGGACATAACAAAATAAAAATGCTGAACAAGTTGAAAAATTCTTTTCATCACTGGGCGGACAGCTAGACAGAAAAGCATGTAGACGCCGGCAGCGCTACAAACAAGCGGATATTAAGTTCTTTTACGAAAAGTTTTGCGTTTGTCCTAAGTGACCTAAGGAGAAGCGGGATTACCTGTTGCTAGGAGTGTTCGTATATAGGAGTATGTAAGAAAAAATTGTATATACATATGTAAGTATATATGTATGTATTAGGGCGGGTCGATTTGTGGGGAGGAAAAAAAATCGCCCATGGCTCTGTGAAAATCATATTCTAGGGATCAAAATAAGAAACTTTGCCAAAGGAACCATACCTCTAAAACGAATTCTGATGTCCCCCAATTTGAGTCGAACTTTTGGGTAGGAAATTTGGTATCTCAGTCACTAATATAGCTGAAGCGATTAAATTTTACCCACGTGTTGAGCTCAGGCCCCTAAGAAGAAATTTGATAAAATTTTGGAAAATGGGCGGTGCCACGCCCACTTATTAAGGGTCAAACATTGAAAGTTTTATATGTCATAACTCAGAAACCATTAAAGATATATCGATGAAATTTGGTACGCGTGATTTACTTACTTAGGCAAACGTTTGGACGGAAAATAGTTAAAATCCTTTTTATTTTCCTACCCAAAAGTTCGACCCAAATTGGGGGAATTCAGAATTCGTTTTAGAGGTATGGTTCCTTCGGCAAAGTTTCTTATTTTGATCCCTAGAATATGATTTTCACAGAGCCATGGGCGATTTTTAAATCGACCCGCCCTAGTATGTATGTAAGCGCATGTAAATGTTTAATGTGTCACATATGACACGCTGAGCTCTTTTCAATTTAACTTTTGCTGCACTGCGAAAATGCGCAGAAAAATTACAACTGCCAGCTACGGCGGCTTCGCGTAACAAAAGACATTTGCCCGTTGTGCTTTTAAGAAAATTCAGGTTCTTCTTTCACTATTAAAAACGTTTTTTTTTCTTTTTTGCTTTGTTAAATGAGTTAATTGAAAGAAAAAAGCATTGCGTAGAGCACTAATTTCATGTCAAAGGAAAAAGACAAAAATTTAAGAGCTTTACGCGGCTGTTATTTAACCTGTGCTAGGCATGGGTAACACCAACCCTGGCGTTATTGCGCTAACTCCGATTTGGGAAATGCGCCAACTCAATATAGCGCCAACCCAATATAGCGCCAACTCAATATTGCGCCAACTCAATTTTGTAATATAAAACCGACTCAATTTCGTGCGCTAACACCAGCACCAATATAGAGCTAGTGTAAAATGGCGCAACCACAACGCCAATAACAGCACCGTAGTATATGTATACGTATGACACCGTCACAATTATGTATGCTTGATAGTGATCTAAGTGACTCTAATTTCCAGCATATTTTCACAAATATACGGAATATGTTTCCAAATGATTATGAAAATTTAAATTAATTGTGCCCTCGTAAATGTAAGCAGAATTGCGCCAAAAGAAATAAAACGGGGATGGTAAACAGTAACAAGCGAAAAAATGGTATTTATCGATTATTCCATGATAATTGCGCTAAAGGTGTTATTGCGCCAGTACCGTGAGTTGGCGCCACGAGTGGCGCTGGAGTTATTGTATCAGCGCCAAAAAAATTGCGCCATTACCCATGGCTAACCTGTGCCAAGTCCGGTCTAATAAGTATCTGCTGAATGTTAGCCTGTGAAAGCAAAAGACAAAATTAAATTAAAAAAAAAAAGTAAGAAACCCTGCTAAAAATTCAATAAAGCTTCAAAATAACTTCTTTACACCTTCTAATAGTTGTTACGGTGGTGGAAGAGTTCACCATTAGTTCGCCTGAGGGAAATTTGTATCGTTTTCAACATGATTGACGCTATATTGCAGCACTATTAGGGTTGAATAAGGTGCTGGATGGTATCACCTGTTAATCAATAGATCAGCTAAGATGAACTGGATTTCAAAGCTACACTCCTCACTGCATGTTATCCCTGAAAGTAGACTAATTACTTTTTGCTGTTGCCATGAGAGGTCTCATATAATTATAGTAAAAGATTTAGTTATGTGTTTGAAATTGATTTCGATAAAAGAAAGTACAAGAAATCATATGAGAACATTCATTGGTTTGCTGGCAGCAACGTCAACTTCTGAGGAATGGTTATCGTGCAGCAAAAAGCACAACTTTAAAGCTTTTCATTGTTGTCAGCGTGCTTAAAAGCGTAAAAAAGGCCGCTTCATAGAACTAAAACATGTTCGCATAAAACATTAAACACGAATACACAAAGAAAAGCACCAACCGGTAATAAAACACATTTCTTTATATTAAAAAGCTCTGCTTTTTTGTTTTCCTTTTTTTTTTTTGTTTTGTTTTAATTTCAATTACATAAATTCTACTAAATTAGCCGAGAGCACGCCTTGTCTGTTGGTGTCCACCACAGTTCTGCTTCGATCAGTTTGAAGTTCGGGTATAGCATACAACTCATTGTGTACGTACGTTTGATACCCGGCAAACCGTAAACGTACGAGCTACAGCTCGTTTGTATGCTTTCATACTAAACAACACAGCGATCGAACGGTTTGGTTTGAAACAAACATATGTACAGGTTGAACGATACGATCGCTGTATGATCGCACGAGTATACATATGTACATACTATAACGAACCGATCGATCAGTTGTTCGATCGCGATCATTGCATGTTTATACAATCATTCGACTGTACGAAAAACTTAAAAGTGGTGTTTACAAAAAATCCAATAAAAGAAAAGGCCGTAGTGAAGTGTGGGAAGTTTTTTGTGAAATTGAAGACGAAAACGGGTGTCAAATTAATGAATTTGTACAATTCGGCCGTGTGCCAATCGGTAGAAAAAATGAAATTTTGACATAAGGGAGTAAAATTTTGAAAGTACCCAATAAACACAGACGCGAGGATGATATCGCGGCGAATTCGAGGCGTAATTTCTCGGACTCGCCTCGAGTTCGCGACAAGTTCGAGAAAATGGATTTTCGCGATATCATTTTTTTCCATTTTTTTTAAGTTGTTTTGCACTAAAAAATCATTATAGTTCTGAAATTTGACATTTATACCTGAACTCGGATTTAACCCATTGCCAGTAAACCAAACTGAACTTTTAATTTTTTGAAACATCATTTATAAAAAATCTCGAATCGCCAACGATCAGAGAAATTAAAAATTCTCGAATCGCTAATGATAAAAAATTCGAATCGCTAGTGATAGGTGACATGCCTACGAATTCGGATTCGCCGATCTATCGCCGCGAACTATTGCCGCGATAATATAATCAGAGTAAGCGAATCCGACGCGAATTCGAGGCGAATCCGTTGTGTTTATTGGGTATTCGTGGTGGATTTGAAATACATACACATTTGTAAATACATACACATACAAGTAACACAAATATTTAAATACAAAATAACATCAAATCGTTTCATGAATACATTTCTTCTGTTCCATTAATACTGCCATCAACAATTATATGCATTTTACGGTTTAAAATTATATCGTTGCCCGTTTTCGCCCAAATGTGTATCTTTGTAACTGTCAAAATTTTCCTTCCGTTTGGCACAGCAAAATAGGTTTTTTTTTCAATATGGCAAAAATTTTCTACCTCATTTTGCCATAGAGAAAAATGTTACCGATTGGCAAACAGCCTTCGAAAATAATTTTGATGCCATGCAGTGGTGGGAAAATCATAAAAATGAGTTTCCAACTCTTTATAATTTTGCCCTTAAAATATTATCCATTCCAGCTAGCAGTGCAGCAAGTGAGCGCACATTTTCATGGTCCGATTTCACCCATTTTCAATACCAACCGTCCCAGTCTCGATACCAACTTGCATTCCAAATTTCATCAAAATATCTCAATTTTTGCGCGAGTTAGAGTGTTTACAGACGGACGGACAGACGGACGGATGGACGGACATGGCTCAATCCATTTCTCTTTTAACCCTGATCATTTTGATATATATAAGTCTATATCTATCTCGATTATTTCATTCTGTTACAATCCACCGTTATGTGATTAAAACTATAATACTCTGTACTAGTACAGCTGAGTATAAAAAGTATTAATGAAAACAAGAATAAAGAAATGAAATAATGCCTAATTTGTATGCACGAATTTTTTCCTTTTATATAATAACTTCTAATTTTCTATTAAAAATGAAATAAAACAGTATTGATGAAAACAAGAATAAATAAATGAAATAATGCCTAGTTTGTATGCACGAATTTTTTCCTTTTATATAATAGCTTTTCTAATTTTATATTAAAAATGAAATAAAAAACTATCTACTAATGAAAATAAAACAAATTGATTTTTCATCTTATCGCTTTGAAAAGTTTTTAATCGTTTATTTAAACTTTTGATATGTAAAATAAAGCGGCTGATCCGCACTCATACAAAGATTACAGAAAATAAAGAATTGAAAATGCAAGAAAAACGGCTTTAAAACTAAATCCAGCATACATACATACATATATATGTATGTACATACAAATATTTATACGACACACATATTAAAAATGGGTGAGTTTCTAAGAAAAAGCTGCTCCGCAACTGTTGAGCTGAACAGTTGCCAACAGTTGTGTAGCAGTTGAGTTAAACAGCTACGTCTTAGAAACGGTTTGATGAATTTATCAGCTGTTTGGCTTTACACAACATGTTGAGCTCAAGTAGCGAAGAAAATTTGTGATGCAAAAAATGGCGAAAAGTTGCCAACTGTTGAGCTGAGCGGAATTACTCAACAGTGCGTTTCTAAGACAAACACTCAACAGTTGCACAACAGCTCAGTCTTAGAAACTCACCCAATGTACATGATCGTACAGTGTACGATGAAACGATCATTTCTGTTTAAGTACAACTCATACACCGATCGATCAAACGATAATTTCTACTTATGTACAAATCATTGTTTTGTACATTTCTTTCCAACCAAACATTTGTTCGTTTGACATCGAACGTACAAAAGCTTTACTCGTATCGCTTATTCGGGTAAACATCATGTGAATGAGTTGCATTGCACTGTGTCAGATCGATGAGCCGAAAACCTTACTCGAAGCAGAACACTGGTGTCCACACGCGTAACCTACTAAATACTCATTCCTTTTTTGTTTACTGCTAAACTCGTTAATTCCATTTAATTTACTTTGCAAAGTCATTATCAATAAAATTCATCAGTAAAATATATACAAAATACATACATACATAAATGCTGCTAGAATAAACTTTTTATTTGCACAAATTTAATTACAGCATGGCAAAATATAAAAGTTTAAGAGTTGAAAGTTGCAAAATTGGAAAATTGTGATAAAAAAAACGAGCTGAACGAAAAAACAACCATAAATTTTACACGTATTTAAAAAGAAAGTTTGTATGAATGTTAAGAGTTGTTTACTTTTAAAAATTTAAAAAATATATACATAAAAACTTGCCAACTTCAACGACACAAGCATTTCGTTTGCTGATTGGTTGGTTTGGTGTGCACAAGATGAAATGTGTCACAGCGTTCAGTGTTTGCTAGACAAGCGGCGATAAATACATATGTACACAAATATTCTAAAGCTTAAGTACATAGTTCAAAATATTTTATCGTGAAAGTGCATTTTTTTTTGTTTGAAAGTATTTAAATTTTATTGAGCAAATAATCAGCCATTATTCAAAACTGAGCACCATCTGTATGTTTAAAATTGGCAACGACCAATATGTAGTTGGCAACACTGCAGCTGTCATTCTTCCATTTTTCATCTGCCATTCTTTTTCACTTTTCTAATCACGCCATCGAGAACAGGCGGTTATTTCGAATAAGTAAACTTTGTATATTTTATCGCATTAATAAAATAAGTTATTAACCATTATAACCCAAAAGCCAAAATGTCGGCGTAGTAACAGCAAATGTAAATTAAATGTCAAAGAATCAATATAAAAAGAAAACACATGGCTTGTGCGTGTTTGCAAGCTGTTAAATTTTTAATTAATTTCGAATGGCTTACCAGGATGTTTATGTATCTACATACATACATATATACATATGTATAAATGACTGTAAAGGTAAATGTGCTTTAAATTTTTTCTTTTACATAAATGAAGACGTGTACATAACGGAACAATAAAAACTTCCATATTGATTTTTTTTATACCAAAGCAGTATTTTTGTGTGATCTTTAATCAAATTAATTTATCATAGTTAAAATAGCTGCATTTTTGAATTAAACGACATTCCATACCGACAAAGTTTATCGGCAAAAACTGACCACTACCCAGTGGGAAAAAGTAATGTATAGTAATGCAAAAAATAATCATTATAAGGGCGATTTTCACATTCAAAAATTCATTATTTTCCCCACGGCGATGTCCTAGAAAAGTATGGCATTCAATTCTACATTTAAATGTAAGCCAAAAAAGTATGCATTAGATTTATTTAATTTTTCCATTCATTTTAAATTAAATGATCATATAATACATTCAATTGTACATTTAGATGTAAACGAAAAAAGTATGCATTATATTAATTTCATTTTTCCTTTCATTTAAAATTAAATGATTAAATTATACGTAAATTTTCATTCATTCATTCATAAATTTTCATTCATTTACTTTTGTATGTATGAAGAAAAAAGTAACATAGTAATTAAAAAAATTTAGGTAAAAGGAAAATCTTAAAAAAAATTATGGCTTTGATTTCTGCCTTTCGTCAAATTGATGCTTGTGAAAACGCAGCTTGGCCATTTTTATCGCCGCCTTCACTTCCTTGCAATATTGCGTGTGGTTGTAGCCATCTTTTTGAAGACAATCTGGAATAAATTTTTGAAACATACATACGTTACAGAGATTGCAAATAATCGTTATTTTTTAAATTTTGACTAAAAAATCATACTGAAGGAAAAATGCCAAACGCAAAAGAAGTACACTGATTTAATCACCGTAACGCAGACTACCTCTAGGAGCATTCCTTTATTTTTTATAAAAAAAATAGATTTTTAATCATTATTTTCTTAGTTTTTTTCTGCTCAGAAAATAAAAGTTATTTTTGGAGTTTTATATTTCGCTTAAAAAATAAAATTTATTTTTTGTGTTTTATATTTCGTTTTAAAAATAAAAGTTATTTTCTGAGTTTTATTTTTTGCTCAGAGAATAATATTTTTTTCAGTTTAATTTTAGCTGTAGCTGTCGATTTTGCCACATTAATACGTATGTAAAGTTTATAAATAAAAAAATAAATTTATTTATATACTTTACCTACATATTTATATGGCGAAATCTACAATTGCAGCCAAAATTAAACTGAAAAACTTTTATTCGCTGAGCAAAAAATTAATAGTTATTTTTTGAGTTTTATTTTCCGACAAATTTTATTTTCTAATCGAAAAGCAAAACTAGGAAAATAATTATTAAAAATCAACTTTTTGGATATAACTCATAACCGTTACAGTCCCTGATACGTTACTATCATTATATATATATTTATCTATATATATTTATGTATATATGTATATAATAGCAACTAGGGATTTAAAATATGTAGTAGTTAATAAAAAATAGTAGTTCAAATAAACTTACCATACAAAATTGAATTAAAATTTTCTACATTTTTGAACGATTTCTTTCCTTTTATCCCCGCGAAGTTGAATAAGGTCAACACTTTTGGCGCTATTAATTTCGGCAATCCCTTGTCCAAGCCATTTTCCCGTAAAATAGAGTTAATTGTAGATTTCTGAAAGAGAAAACATACATACATATATTTAGTTATTTGCGGAAATATAAAATAATCAAAATGATAGATATCTTACATAGGTATCACCGTTTTCTCCCATGTTGTCTTCAATTTCGTATAAACGTTCTATCGAATTAATAGGAAAATGAAGTGCCTTGTTCTTCACCTTCCATAACAGCTCGAGACTTACAGTGGTTTTTGCCTGTTCTTTTACCAATTTTTCAACTTGGCCTTAAAAAGGAAAAAAGGGTTGCATTTGGCGCGAGTAAGATATTATTAAAATGAAATTTGTTTGTTAATTTTTGTATCTCCTCTTTATGTGCGGAAACTCCATATTCCAACTGGTTAATTTGGTTTTCCAAACAAACTTAAAGAAATGCAAGTAAATTAGTTAATTAATAAGTAAATGTTTGATTACTGCAATGGCTAACCTTTCAATTCGTTCTTAGATTTCTCCATTTTTCGGCTGGAATGTTTTGCCATATCTTAGATTTCTGTAAATGAGAGTAATATTACTAGTGTTTAGAATGCAAAATAGGTATAAGTAATAGTGAATTTTTTAACACTCAAAGAGGATTTTGGGACATTAATATTTTCATCGCGCAAATTTCGAGCATTGCATCAACTGCCGCTCTAGAGATATTATAAACTGCAGCCCAATTTCTTATTTTTTCTGCTATCGGGATTTTTTTTTACTACACGACGGTATCTCATCCATTAAATCAGCGGGCATCTCATCTCTAATAATAGGAAAATTATCTGGAGCGCTAGCGCTCCCGTCTGCTTGCTGCAATTGACAAAGCCGCTCACACTCTTTTTTCACCAACCTACGCATATGACGCTTACTTAACATATTTAATTTTGATTGTAATTATTTACCGATAGTTTCAATTATCACTTTTCACTTTTTTATATGTTTTTCTTTATTTTAAATTTATTTATTTATTACAAATTCAAGTTCAGCACGACGAGTTGATAAAATGCAAAACGAAATGAGGAAGTATTGCCGTTTTGATCTAATCGTATCAAATGTGATAACTTTTTAGACCAAGATACCTTTTATTGTGGCTTAGAACAAATTATACTTTTTTAATCGGCTAATGACTACAATTCAATGCAAGAATCAGCTCTGGCAACTAGATCACCAAGCTCGATTAACCCATTGAATTTTATGGAACTTTTATATTACTCGGTACAGTAGAGCCTTTTTCTCTTCGTCACCAAATCGAATGTTCTCGATAGATAAGGACACAGTCAGACGACGCAAGAAAGTCCTTTCAGAAAGTAAAAAAATTAAATTTTTGTATTTTTTTTTTAAAGATACAAAAATTTGAATTTTTCACTTTCTGAAAGTAATTTCTTGCGTCGTCAAAATTTCACAAATAAATTATGTGAAACTGCCAATTGAAATATGTATGTGTGTATATGTGGTTAGCAAACTTTCGATATAATACCATTTAACTTTTTCGGTGATACGAAAAAAATCATGGAAGTATCAATTTGTGATACCAAATTTTTTGAGGCTGCGGCAACACTGTGCTACTGCAAAAATACCCTTGGCATATCGGTAACTGCTCAAAAATACCATTAAAGATTACGCATTATATTCTTGTTTACCTTGTAATGCAGAATTTAATACATTAAATTTAAAATTACTACGTATTAACGAAAATAATTTGTAAACTTAGTAATATATTAGACACATTAAAATGCCGATTAAGAGTAATCAGTAAAGGTATAATTGATTAAGATGGAATTTATAACAAATACTATTGGCATTAAGTTAAAAATAAGTTATTATGAATGCATTGTATAATGATATACTGCAATAATCTATTACCACTTTTCCCACTGGCTAGTTCATAAAATACCTTCACAAGCGTTTATAAGCATTTTTTGGTCTAAATTCTTTAGCGTTATTCGCCAATCAATTTCTAATAAATTTTTTACTTCATTCTTCCACCAAGACAATTTATTTTGCTTAGCTCAAGTATGCAAAAGCTCAAATGGCTGCATGGCATAACTTTGCCGCATATTGCCATACTTGTATTTCCACAAGAGCGAATAGTCGACTTGGAAAAGTTTGAAAGTCTTTTCTTTTTTCAATTTTTTTTGTGTGTGCCACATTGAAGTGTTAGAAATGCTTTAGTGTATAAAATTAGTTCATCAACGCGCAAATCCAAAGTCAGACTGCTAAGAAACTTTTTTTTTCTCATCATGACTGAAGAACGTACATACTCGTGCTGCAAACTATAAATAGTACGTACTTATGCACACGAAGTTGTGCACTTAAATGCGTTTGCTTATTTCTTCTACAGCAAACACACTCATTACTATGCTCTTGTACTTTCTAAAACATGTTCTAACAAATTCATAAAAACACGTACACATTTTCGCAAAAATACAAATATATATACTAATACATATAAATATATTTTATACTAAAATGCAACTTTATTGTACTTTCGTACTTTTCTACTTTCGATAATATTTTATCTTTTATGGTGCACAACCTTTTTCTGTCTGCTTTCCTACGTTGCGTCGTCTGGTGCCGGGAGCGACGTACGCTGTTGGTAATATGCAATTACGTATGTATGTATGTCTATTTGTATCTGCTTATGTATATGACTTAATGCACATACACACATACAGGCATATATTACATATGTATATATCATATAAATGTTTTCTATATACATATAAATATATATGTATGTAAATATTTGTATGTATGTAATAGTTTTGTACCTAACTTTAATACGGCCTTTCCTTCTCACGTTCAAGTTTTTATAAGTAGTTACAATTAGCTTTTTAATGGCTAGCCAGAGCAAAGAAACAAAAAAACGTGAGAATTCCATGAAAAGCTGCTTCTTAATATTTTTTGCTATCAAAGCTTTTCTCCTTCACGAAAGTGAAGTTGCCATTGCTGGCCAATACAGCTTCTAACTTCACCATAAGTATCATACGGCCAACCCTGAATTTACGAACGATTTTATACATTTTGTATGGAATTACACGCCGTCAGCTAAATGTGAGAGAATTTTCAGACTCACAAAAAGAGAAAGGAACTTAAGAAGTTAGTCTTGCCAAAGAAAATTTCGATTTCGTTGACTTTAACAAATTTGTATGCATTTAGTGTGTGCATGTGTATGTATGTATGTATGTATGTATGTATGTATGTATGTATGAAAGCTTGTAAACGCCATTTATCTTCCCTTATATTCACTTACATTTATTTATATACGCACATAGTATTTATGTATATATGCACATTATATAACTGTACATTTGTATTTATGTATACATATGTATTTATGTACATAATTTATTTTAGCTTAGTTGGAATTGAAAGTGTCTCCTTTTGTGTGTTTATTTTAGAAATTGGCAATGATGAGTAAATATGCATAAAAGCTTGTAAGGATTAAAAATGCAAGCAAATATTAAAGTCTGTGCATTTTTATTTATGCCTTTTTGACTTATTTTTTTTTTAAGAAAAAAATACTCTTATCAAATTGTTTTGCAATAAACGTGACTAGAAAAATTATTAATCAAACCAAAATGTCTGATATTCTTTGATCTACATAGGTTAGCTTAAACTAGCTGGCCATTAATGGCCTCACATATACTTATTGCGTCCATAGTGTTACCAGAAAAGTAAAATCCTCAGCTCACACTGTATACCTCGTCCCTTAGCAAATACCAAGAGTTTATTTACGCCTATTGTGGATACTGATTCGAGATCACTGAATACACTTTCCTCTAGTACTTAGCCTCAGGCTTAGCCTGAAAAAATCAGGACAGGAGTAGAGAACATGCTCTACCGTCTCTTCATGCAATCCGAATTCTAAAAGATAGTGTCCTGTGAGTACCCCGATGATATTTCTACATTCATTCCTTTTCAGTGATAGCTGCGGTGCAGTGAAATAACGCCCGTGGAATTAACGCCAGCGGGCGTTTCTTCTTTTCTTGAAAAAGAAATAATTCCCGCGGGCGTTATTTCGTTTGATCCATGGGCTTTATTTCTCTTTCGGAAGGGCAATTAAGCCCGCAGACGGGTTTTTTTTTAAATATGGTGTATTAGGGAAAAAGCGCCGCAGGCGAAAAATTGGAATAAAAAATCGCGCGATTTTTAATTCCAATTTTTCGTGTTTTCTGAGTATGGTGTATTATAATTGGAAAACGCGCCGCAGGCGAAAAATTGGAATAAAAAATCGCGCGATTTTTAATTCCAATTTTTCGATTCTTTAAATTTTTTTTAAATCCCTTCTAAATATTCAAATATTATGTACATATGTGTCAACTCCGCCGCTTAATAGAAATAATACCTACGAGTAATTACTGAGACAGAGAGGCTCAGGGTTATTACTGAGAGAGGCTTAGTTAAATGGATATTATTTAAAATAAATATATCTGCGGCGCTTTTCCAATAAAACAAACACCATATTTAAAAAAACGAAAAATTGGAATAAAATATCGCGCGATTTTTTATTCCAATTTTTCGCCTGCGGCGCTTTTCCCACTAATACACCATATTTAAAAAAAAAACCCCGTCTGCGGGCTTAATTGCCCTTTCGAAAGGGAAATAAAGCCCACATCGCCGAATAGGGCGCGCGGGCGTTCTTTCCCTTTCTGAGTGGAAATAATACCCACGGGTTTAATTTCGTTTTATTCGCAGGCGCTATTTCTTTTTCAAGAAAAGAAAAAACGCCCGCGGGTGTTATTTCCTTTTTTTGGAAATAACGCCCGCGGGCGTTAATTCCACGGGCGTTATTTCACTGCACCGATAGCTACCATTTAGCCAGCTTCGGATAGTATGATTTTCACATAATTTTGGACAGCCTACAGCCACGCCTTATCGGCCTGGTATATGATATAAATAGTACTTTCACTGAGTGGCAACGGAACATCATTACCGTTTCTACATATTGTCCGTAAGGCTTCGTTACACACACTTGGATGATGTGCTATACGACAATATCGACTTTATGGCCGCCTGACTAGATATAAAAATTGATACGTTCTCTTCCTAAGGGATTACAGACTAACAGCTCTGCTGCCCTCCATACAGCTAATGCTTTTTCTGTAGGCTACTACAGTGATCGTGATACTAGTATTGATATTGAATTAACTGCAATAAACGGCACCTCCTACTCCTTCTGATATCTTAGAACCACCCATGTATATATGAATAATATCTCCCTTCACATCAATTGAGGATTGTGCTACGATCTTTACATTTACATTTACCCTCTTATCAAACTATCTCGCCATCATCTTCATCAAATATCGGAATAGCTAGCAATCGGTTTGAGCGATTTAATGTGACTCTATTCAGGTCAAGGTGTGTCCAAGAAATTTCATGTCACCAAGTTTTATCTCTTCTCCAAATAAGTAAGCCGTTTCTTCTCTGTGAAATTGAGCTAGCGGGTGGTGCTTCTCTTCTACGGTTAAATGTTTGTTTCTTGCGAAGTCCTTCCTCTTGCTATTTAGCGGGGTAGCTACGTTTGGTAAATTGCTGGTCATGTTTAATATCTACTCAAAAGCATGCTTTAGTCGGCTTACAAAGCAAAAGTTCAAAGACCAAAGATCTTAGTGAATTATTTGGAAAATTCTTTGGATATATAAGCAAAAAATTCTTAACTAACTCCACCACTTTTCAGTGTAGATACATAGTTTAATGCCAGACATGTTTTGCATACTATATATAGTTAATCGCACACATACGAGTAACTAAGTATTTAAAGGGCTTTAACCATGCAAGCGTCTAGATAATCAATTTACATATTTGACAGTTGCGGCATGAGCTGGAAATTGTGGAAATTCTTTTACTCGCACGACACTTTTTGCCCTTAGCATAACTTGAGTTTAGTTAGTATTTGAAATGGGTAGGTATGTATAAGAAACTGATAAAAAAAAAGAAGGAACCACTAAAAAAGAAGAGCAAAGAAAACAATGTTAAGCAAGGAATTTTCGTAAACTCAACACAGCCTTTTGGTATTTTGCTTTTGCTTTGGTGTTTGGTAATTGAATTTTTAATGTGCATAACGACTTGGCTGCCGGCACGCATCTAAAAAAAAAGGAAAACTTTACATTGGCATGCCAATTATAACAGCTTAAATGAAAAAAGAGAAGCTGTTGAAACATAGAGCTAAAAATGTAGAGGATAAAAGAAAGCAAAAAACTGGAAATAGTGCTGAAGTTGGACAGCAAAAAAAAAGAACAAAAAAAAAAACAAAACAAGAAGTTTGCGTTAAAAAAAGTCTATACATGTTACTTCCATTTGACCGCATTTATGAGCAATTTCTGCATTGGCCATGGCATTTATTTAATTAACATGTTGTATAGAAATTGAATTGGGCAATAAATTTTAGAAAAAAGTAAACGAAAATGGACGGCAAAAGATGGAGTTCAGAAATTTTGGCAACACTTTTTAAGCAAAATCAAGCGCTGGTCGTTCGTTTTATTATAATTTTCATGTGCGCACAGCGCTAGGTCTCCAAAAACAAGCCACGTGGCACGTTTCTAAAAACGACACTTTTTTGAAAACTGATAGGTCATAGCAGGGCATATCCAAAGTCATAAAAGGCAGCTTTAATGCTTTATCTAACTCATTTTCCATTGTCATGCTTGTCGCTCGTTCTCCTCCTTCTAACTTAGAAACTATCGCAAACTATCTGCACGCCACCGTATTAATATGTAGCTGAAGGAAACTCAGCCAATTACACACAATCATATGCATAAAAGGACACGAGCTTACTCTATGAACTAGCTAATACGTACATACTACATTCATATATTTAATATAACAAAAACCCAACATATGTGCCAGCAATAGCAATAGGATAATCTATAAATTATACTAAACAGCGGCAACAACAACAATAAAAATAAAAAAAAATAAAAAGGGAAACATAACAAAAAACGAAACGTAACAAACGAATTGTGTAACAAAAATTGTTGGTCTGCCCTTCCGACCCGTCATTCAATGGAACGCTTGAACTCACTTTGAATTGTTAAAAGCAAACGGTTGTATTGTTGTTGTTTTTGTTGGATTAAGCTAACCCATCCCCATATCCCTACAGCTTTACATGTGCGCAGCTGTGTATGTTGGATTTCTGTGTGTTTTTGTATATCAAAAAATGTCATTTTGACTTTATCGAGCGGATGTTTTAGAAATGTTGCCATTCAATTTACTTTTGTGTGTTATGTAGTAGTTTTGCTGTATCTTTCATTCTTTCTAAGTACAAGGGTTGCTGTATTATACCTACCAACATATGATTTTAAAAATTATTTTATAGTCGAGAGGTTTCCATCACCACCCGTTTTTCGAGAACAAACATTGTATTAATGACTTATCTAAACTCACTGTTTCACCATCAATATTCCAGGTTGACACCGTATACATATGAGTAGTCCACTTTCAAAGGTGGCTATATAAAATTTGTCCGATATTGTTGATGGATTGCCACTACACCTTTTCCAGATTGAAATCAGAAAACGCCAGTTGAATTTCAGAATAGGTAATTGGATTTCAGAATAGGCAATTGGATTTCAGAGAACATAAATTGGATTTCAGAATAGGTAGTTAGAATGTGTGAATTGGATTTCAGAAATAGGCAATTCGATTTCGGAAGGCGTCAATTGGATTTCAAATATCATAAACTTTATTTCGTAAAGTTGGAAAATAATTTGTAAGCTCAATTCACGTTATAAATTTATATACTTAAGTTATGTGCTACAGATACAATTCAAAATAAGACATGTAAATAATCATGTATTTACATGGCAAAAACAGTTCGAAAAGTATTTTCTGAAATCCACTTGTCAATTTCTGAAATCTAATTCACACATTCTGAATTCCAATTGAATATTCTGAAATCCAATTTTAGTTTTCTGAAATCCAATTGCTTATTCCGAAATCCAATTCACACCTTCTGAAATCCAATAACCATTTCTGAAATCCAAATGACAATTTCTGAAATCCAATTATTCATTTTGAAATTCAATTAACGTTTTCTGAAATACAATTGGAGTTTTCTGATTTCAATCTGGAAAAGGTGTAGTATTTACTCCATTAAAATTTATTGCAAAATACTTCCGCATTCTGAAAAAGTAGCATTAAATACAAATACACATGAAAAATTCACATAGCCACTTTTGAAAATGAACTACTCACATGAATGGTTCTGATTTGAGGTAAACATTTTCTAGGCACTCTTTTAGCATAACGCAGTTGAAAGTGGCCTAAAGGTGGAACAAACACATGCATATTCGCTAATTAATCCCAACGTAGTTCCGATTGATGTTGAAAACAAAACTTACACTGTGCTAGTTAGTGGCATTTCGCCAAAAAAAATTTTTCAAATTTTCTTAAATAAAACTGGCCAATAGCTCATACAAAATTCACATAAAATGCCAGTTTCGTTTTTAGTTCGAATTTACATTCTAGTATTTAAATAGCAATCCTCGTATAGAGCATTGGAATTGTGGCATATGTATTTGTGTGAATTTAAAAGCGTTTCCGGATTCATGTCGAAACATGCGTTACTCATCGCGAAGGTTATGTACAGATATACATAAATACATAATCTAGGGCATTTGTATGTACTTATATAAAAAAGCCGCGAAATTTATGTACAAAGGTGCTTGCTAATATGTGAGAGGTCACTGGGTTCTATCCATTATTCGGTTTTTTAGAAATACGGATAGCTCCTAGGCAAATGTCGGCGAACCGCTTTGTAACAATTTTCTCAGAAACATCCCTACTACTCGAAGTCGGAATATATGTATCTTTCGGTATGTAGCAGAACTGGTCACCCTCAATTACATTTTGCAATTGATTATATCTTCAATTAAAATAACTTGTAAATGAAAGTAATAATGCTTACATTTCATAAATTTCCGAATCCGAACCGAATATTTTCTCGAATACTTTCCCGAATCTGAACCGAATATTTTCCCAAATCTGAACCGAATATTTTACCGATCCTGTACCGAATATTTTCACGAATCCGAAACCGAACTCGAATGCTTAACCGAATACTTTTCCGAAAATGTTTTTAATCCAAACCGAATATTCCCCCCAATTTGAACCGAATATTTTCACGAATCCGAAACCGTTCCCGAATGCTTAACCGAATACTTTTCCGAATATCTCTTTAATACGAACCGAATATTTCCCCAATCTGAACCGAATATATTTGGTAATCGGGGTTTTTTCAATTAAAATTACTTGTAAATGAAAGTACCTACATAATAATAATACTTTCGCGAATCTGAACCGAATATTTTTCCGAATCTGAACCGAATATTTTCACGAATCCGAAACCGAATCAGAATGCCTAACGGAATACTTTTCCGAATACCTTTTTAATCCCAACCGAATATTTCCCCGAATCTGAACCGAATATTTTCCCAAACCTGAACCGAATATTTTTTCGTATCCGAACCCAGTATATTTTTTTCTAATACCTAAAATACACATGAATGCATATGTACTTATCCTACAATTGCACTCGTTAACGGAAACGAAGAAGAATGAAGGAATAATACCGTGCCTTAAGAGATTTTGCGGAGGTTAAATACTTAAGCATTTATGTAATGATGTACATACATATATCTAGTATTGTATTTAAAATATATTTATACGTATTTGTGCATACAAAGCATAAACTTATGTAAAATACTTACTTACTTACACATAAATATGTACATGTGCTTTTCTTTGTATGTGTTTAATGCTACCGAGCAGATGGCTTTTATGCGAGACACCATAAATACATTTGCGAGTTCGAGATTTTTATTAAATTTGTTTCACTTTTGTATTCGTTTTGCTTTTAACACATCACACTAATCCAATACACTTGAAGGCACAGGAACTTACATACAAACATACATGCATTCATACATATTTACCTGGTCATATGCGTGTCAAAATGACTTTCTAACTGAGTCTTTATATATATGTATACATTTGCACATACATATGTACCTACATATTTATGTAGGTATGTAAGCAGGTTGGTTAGGCACTTAGCGGCTTTTGACGTTAATGATGTTTACGTAAAACGGAAACAGCAGCTTTTGCTTTTGTTGTCAGTGAGCTTTTATGTGATTATTTAATGGGCTTTTTGTGCGAAAAAAAAATTTGCATAAAGTTACACCCACAATGGTAGTTGAGCGTAAAAATCGTTTAGTGTAAAGTTGAATAATGTGCTTTAATTTTCACGCAAAAAAAATTATAATAATTAGATTAAAGCGACAAATTAGTTTATAAAAGAGGATGTATGTGTGTACTATTGAAATTAATTTTTGTTGAGTTAACTTTTTTACGCTTGCATGAGCATACTTACGTATGTGGCACTGTGTTAGTGCAGGCTTATTCACAAAATAAAGGGACCGGCACTCGAAGTTAAACTCTAAGTAATCTAGAGTGATAGAAAATCAAACATCACCCTTTTTAGTTTGAGTTCGAATAGTTAGACTTGAAGTTCATAATTTCAAATTGAAGTTCAGAAAGCTTATGTAGATGAAAAGTTACTCATACGCCCCGGTGTCCAAATTTCAATTTTATATTTCGCCCGTTTTATGCAATAGGGATTTAACTCGAAATTTTCGATTTCTTAGATTTTGCCATATATTTCAATAACTGGGTAGTGCCTTTGAGTCTAGTCTTATAAAATACTCAAAAAGATAAAAATGGCGGAAATAAAAGTGATTTTGTAGTTAGCCGTAGAAGGAAACTATTTGAAATTATAAAAGTTTATTTGCGTTTTCCCAAAAAAAATTTTAAATCCCTATTGCATAAAACGTGCGATTTCTGGGCTTTAAATACTTATGGACTAATTTAAAATACTTCAAGATAATCAACATAATCATGCAATTAAAATTAATTAATCGATTAATTTTTTCAATTAAGTTAACTATAGTCGTTATAAGGTTGAAAGTCATTAAATAAAAGAAGTTCGTTCTCAGTTCGATATTCATATTGGATTGTGAAGGTCGTTTTCAAATATTCGCACCAATATTTATTTGGTACACACCCAGCAGAAAAAGTGTCGCTTTATGAGGCATTGCAGAAATGCTTATAAGCAAGCGAAATGCACCTCTTCGCAGCGCTTCACATAGAGTGCTGCCTGAGCTTCTTTCTCAAGCAGCAAGTTTGTAAAGTGTTAAGCAAATAAGCTAACAAAAGCCACGTAAGTTTTTAAATCAACTGCTATGAGCTTTCGCTTAAGGCAGGTCCTTGCAACTTGGTACGTTTCATATAAAAATAATTAACGGAATTATCCAGACGCGACCTCTTCTGTGATAGACGCGACCTCTACTAGACACTGCGGAAATGTTTCGATTAATACTTCTTACTTCTTCCTTTTTCTACTGGGTGTATGCATACCTATGTGTGTATGTGTATGAATGTTTGTGCAACTGTAAATAACAGCATGCGATATGCCCAACTATGCACCACAGCTATTTATTTGATGGGCGTAGTCGATAGTCTTATCGTTAACAAAACAAGCTTGCACAGTGTTTTATTTTATCTACGAGAATCTGAATATTTGTTATATATATGTATGTGCTATATGTGTAAAACAAAATACACATTCATGGCATTCAGCGTGTGACATGACAGCAGCAAAATTGTGTTCAATGCCAATCTAAATTTAGACAGAAGAAAATGTGACAAGAAAAAAGTTGACGCGTTCAAAACGGCGTTAGGTCCTGCCTCCTTCCAACACACACACAAACACATACATATTTTACTCGCAACTGTTAAGAACAAAACAATACAAAGTACATATATCAAATTAGCGATAAGACAAAAAAAAAACAAGCTGAAGCAATGCAAACACATGCATACAAATATACATATGTATTTCTGTATGTACCCTGCAAAAATGCGATTAATCCGGGACGTATCCGGGATCAATCGCAAGGGAGCATGCGACTAATACAATTTTACATCCCTTTATATGAAGTGAATTGATCGCATTTGTTCGAGCATGTCCTATGAAGAGACTAATTGTTCAACTTGTATACCAGAACGGGTACAAATGTAGATCAATCGCTTTCATCCCGAACGGGTACGAATGTAGATTAATCGCTTTCATCCCGAACGGGTACGAATGTAGATCAATCGCTTTCAGCACGAACGGGTACAGATGTAGATTTTTCCTTAAAAAATTGTAAATGTTCATGCATATTTAAATAAAGATTATATAATGTTTTACTTTTGTAAAAAAATCTCACTAAATAAATTAAAAAAATTGTAAGTTTTGAGCATAGATGCTCATGCCTATGCCCTTGAATCACATTTGTTTTTGTTTTTCCCCCAGACATAGGCACAGATACAAATTCGCCCAATGAATATAAAAATAAAATTTTCTTCCCCTGCCATATGCCCACAGGTATAAAAAATTTCAAATGAATGTGATTGAGTTTCTTATGGGAAGGGCGAAGCTACGTTAGCTTCGCCCTTCCCATATGAAGCTACGTTGGCGTCGCCCTTCCCATATGAAATTGAAAACTACACTAACAAATTGAAAATAAAATTTTTTTGAAAAAATTGAATTCTTGAATTGAAAAGCGACGTAACTCAAAACCCAAATAAATATAAAAGAAATAGAAGAAATGCAAGAAAACCTTTTTCTTTACAAACGAAGGTTTGAAGTAAAACCTTGGGTAATGAAGAAGACTCTTGCTGGGAGGAGACTAACATTTAGCAGTCCCTAAAGACGTTATTAATGGATTCAAAGAATTTTGAGTTGTGCAATTTTTTGATTTAGGGTGCGATTTGTAGGCAAACGAAAAAACTGAACAAAATTTCTAGTTAATATTGAAAAATGTGTGGCAAAAGTGTATTTCAAATTATTTGAAGAAAAATAAAAGTAGATTTTAATAAGAAGAATAGGAATTAAAGCTTTTTTGCTGAAATATTATTGCGAGTCGCAGTCTATGCTAATTAATTATAGGTACGTATATAAATTAATAATTAAGGTAAGTTATATATATGACAGAAATAAAATATGACAAGTATCCACTCATAAGAAATGAAATTTTAAATACTCATCCATGTTCGGCAGCACATATATTTGCGAAAAAGCTTTAAGTTCATCAAAACAAACCAAAGAAACCTTTTATCACAAAAGCATTTGGAAGCAATTCTGCAATTATCCGCCTCTGATTCGACAATAAATATTGACAATTTAATAAACAGCCTTGAATAAACTTATCACTTATTCTTATTATGTAATATGTAGATATATTTTTTTTTATATGCACGAGTTCATATCTTAATTTAATATATATGTAGATACATTTGTATAAATAAAATATGTTGTAAATATTGTACATATGTATGTTGTATGCAAATTTTTCCAATGGTACAATAAAAATTTACTTGTAGTTTGTAACTTTTTTTAAATCTAACACAAATTTTTTCTGAGTGCACTAATAAATTTTTGTAGATGGATTGGAGTTTCCCCATTCAATACGAGAGCGTTGAGCACCCTTGGTTTTGAGTATGCATTATATGAGCGTAATGTAAAGGATTTTTCCATAGGATATTTTAGGCAACATTTTGTTAAAATTGTTATTAAAAAGGGTGTTCAATTCGTTTTACCGGTTGTTCTAAAATTTTTTAAATACATTGCATATTTTTGTAAAATTTCTACATTTGAGGAATCTAGATTTGTACCCGTTCGGAATGAAAGCGATTAATCTACATTTATACCCGTTCGGGATGAAAGCGATTAATCTACATTTATACCCGTTCGGGATGAAAGCGATTAATCTACATTTATACCCGTTAGGGAACAATTGGTCTACAATTAGTCTACATTTATACCCGTACGGGAACAATCGGGGACTAATTGTGGACCGATTGTTCTCGAAAGAGATCAATCGAGGACAAATCTCTTTCGGGATTGATCGCACATTTTTTTGCAAGGTACTTTAAAAATTGTGGAAAATTTGAATCTCAGTGGAGTAAAAATAAAAAAACAATCAAACGTTGAAAGCGCGCAACGAATTTTAAACTTACATATGTACGTACATACCTTTGAACTTGAAGGCGATGGCGAATGCCTTTGACAGCTGCCAGTTGGGCAATTGTCGCAAGAAAAATCAAACTTTTCTCAAGGGAATCGATTTAAATCCGCATTGTGACTTTTACGCCTGAACACAAACATAGATACATTTACTTTTTACCTAAATGCAAATATCGTCTAGCTGGCAGGTGTTATTGAAGCAATAGCTTTGCGTTTTTGTTCTAAAACAAAAAAGTTGAAAGAAAATGACATTTTATGCAAGAACAAAAAACACTAACTTTGATATTAAAATCTTAGAGCTCATATCAGAAAAAAAGGACGCTTGAATTGCTGGGTGTTTAGTTGCAAAACTTACTCAGCGGTTGTTCTGTCAGCTTTAGCGCAAGTTCGGGTGTGCTACTGAGTACATAAGTGATGTTCTTACATATATTAGAACTGCTTTGGAAATACTTGAGCTATTTTGTTCTTATATTAACTGTCTGAAGTTTGTTCAAACAAATTTAGAACAACATCTCTACTATTTTCTTGTTTTTATTATTTTTATTTTTTTCAAAAACGGTTTGACTTGACTTTGTTCTTTCCAAAAAGGCGCAACTTTTATTTATGGATTCCAAAAACAAAAATTCACAAACTCCCAGCAAGAACGTTAACGGCAACGTGTTCTATTTGTAGGCACATTCTGCAATCTAAAAAAAAACACACATACAATAGCCTCTCTCTTTGTCCATCTCCTTGCTTACTGAGTGATGCTAAACAGTCAAGGTTGACTGCGTTCGCCTTATTTCATCACACAAGCAACGTCTAAGCTTAATCTTTATATTGAAATCTAGCTGTTAATGCTTTACATAGACAATACGCTTTTATGTTTATTTGTATGTATAAGAGAAAGATTTTTGCGAAAATTCCTAACAGTTCGTATAACAGAAAAAAACAAAATATCATCGCAGCGTAAGAAGTAGCACAAAGCGGCGACTGAAATGAACCAAAAAACTAATTTGAGAAAAATATCTCATTTCATTCACACAAGCTATAAAAAAAAACCACTAAAAAGTAGTTGCTAAAAAATGAGAATTGTATTTTCATCACAAAAAAATGAAAGGAAAGAAAAAAGTAATAGCTGAAGCTGGAAAGCCTTGCAACAATTGCAAATGATATTTTATATTAACTAATGCTTGATTGAATATTTTTTCAGAATTGCCGCGATCAAAAAAAGGAAAAAAGTAACGTCTAAAACTAACATTTATTGAATGAATTGAATAGTAACAGAAAATTTGTGCCTTGTAAAAGTAATGCATGCTCTTGTAGCAATGAACTGAGTTCGAAATTGAGCAGACTTTCAAATAGTGAAGCAATTAGTTGGTATCTGCTTGATTTGAAAGCAAGGATGCATCGTAACTTTAATATTATCGTTTACCGAAAAAAGCTATCGTTTCCGTTGAAACTATTCAGGTTTTTACCGTTAAGGCAATTATCAAAATAATTTTGCTCGCAATGCTGTGTATGTATGCGCCTCGTGTAGGCAATCTTTTCGTTGATTTACTTCGTTTCAACGTTACCGGTTGCATTTTGAAAATTTAGCGTTGCAAATAAACGAAACAAAACGATTTTGATAAGTTATTTCTGTGAACTAACAAAACGAGATAGAATCGGTTTGTTCGTTAAGCATATCTGTTTGAAAGAAAGGAAGGTAGCTTTCAATGAGTTCTTTCCTTTGTAGATCTTAGTTAAGGCCTTTACTAACTATTTATTCATATCTGACAGATGCTATCAGTAGTGCTTTAATCAGACAGCTTCGAATTTATAAACGGAGAAAACTATATGGATGTCAGATCCATATATATGGATAATCCTGGCTGATCCATAAACTATGGATATCATGTCAATATAATGGTATCAGATCAAAAAAAAATTTGTAATATATAAAGAAATATGTATATTAGGGTGGGGCGATTTGTATGGAGGGAAATTAATCAATACCGCGCAATCGAAATTCGGATTCCTCTCATCTTTCTGAGTAGAAAACGCCTCTACGACATTTTTGTAAAACTAATTTTGATGTTCCGGAATTTGGTTTTTATTAACCAAGACGAATTTTTGAAAATAAAAATTGGGCAAAAATCGACAAAAAAATATCCAGGCCAATATGCACATCGAATTGAAGCAGAATTTTATGCTGAATCCAGATATGAAATCAAAACTAAAATCGGATGATCCGTTTTCGAGACATAGCCTGATTTCCGGTTATGGAGGCTGAATGCCGAAAATCGCATATTTTCGCGATTATCTCTTGCTGTGTACAATATATCTTAAATTTTTTTTGCAAATTTCTCAAAGATAGGTCAATACAATATATGAACAGTATTGTGAAATGTTAATTTATCTTCCTGTATATGAAAACTAGAATGCATTCTTTTTTCCTTGGCCCAAAAGCGCGGTATGGGTTCTCTATGTTATAGTCATCCGATACCGATGATTTTCGCCGACAGCGCTTTGTGTACAATAAATGCTCTAAATACAAAATTTCAAAATTTTAGCTGTAAAAATTGAAGAGTTATAACCCAAAACGTAGACGTATGCTGTTTGGGACTTGTGTTTTTAATTTACTCAACTCTTAAAAAAAACTCAAGGTTACTCATACGCCATAGCGTACTATTGGAAGCAAAAAACAAATTTCAGAAGCATAAGTCTACGTTTTAGGGAATAACTCTTCAATTTTTGCAGCTACAATTCTGAAATTTTGTATTTAGAGCATTTATTGTACACAAAGCGCTGTCGGCGAAAATCATCGGTATCGGATGACTATAACATAGAGAACCCATACCGCGCTTTTGGGCCAAGGAAAAAAGAATGCATTCTAGTTTTCCTATACCGGAAGATAAATTAATATTTTAAAGTACTGTTCATATATTGTATTGACTTATCTGTAAAAAGTGTGCAAAAAAATTAAGATGTATTACGTTACCAATTTTGGTTGGAGCTTTTCGGCCGATGGTGAAAAGACAAAAACAAAAGTTTTCTCTTATTCCTCCTACGCGTTTCGATGTGTCTCACATCTTCAGCAGGGAGTCTGATTTATTAGAAACATAAAACGAAAAAACATATGTGTTAACAAAATAATATTAAGATACATATGTTAAATGTAAGTGAGTGTAATGTTTTTAAAAAAAAATATTATTATTGCAATCATGTTGTTTTTGTTTAATGATGTAAATTTATAACAGATATTTGGTTTTCTGTTTTTTCGTTTTATGTTTCTAATAAATCAGACTCCCTGATGAAGATGTGAGACACATCGAAACGCGTAGGAGGAATAAGAGAAAACTTTTGTTTTTGTCTTTTCACCATCGGCCGAAAAGCTCCAACCAAAATTGGTAACGTAATACATACATAAAAACAAACTGGCTCAAAATTCAACAAAAAATAAAATTAAGATGTATTGTACACAACAAGAGATAATCGCGAAAATATGCGATTTTCACGCTATATCTCGAAAACGGATCATCCGATTTTAGTTTCGATTTCATATCTGGATTTAGCATAAAATTCTGCTTCAAATCGATGTGCATATTGGCCTGGATATTTTTTTGTCGATTTTTGCCAAATTTTTATTTTTTAAAATTCGTCTTGGTTCATAAAAACCAAATTCCGGAACATCAAAATTAATTTTAGACAAATGTCGTGGAAGTGTTTTCTACTCAGAAAAATGAGAGGAATCCAAATTTCGATCGCGCGATATAGGTTAGTAAATCGCCCCACCCTAATGTATATGGCATCCATTAGATGGATGTGACAGCCATAGTTTATGGATCATACAGGATTATCCATCGTATGTGACATCAATATAATTTTTCCGTGTATAAAATCAAGAAAACCCACTCAAAATCCACTAAAAAAAAATTACTCAGATTATGGAAAAATGGGAATGATTCAGCGCTAAATACATATTTTCATTGTTTTGAATACAATTTTCTTTAAAACGTGGTTTAAAAATAAAATTTTCTTTAAAACATGGTTTTTATTCCATAGTTATGTGTTTCGCGCCGAATCATTTCCACTTTTCCATAATCTGTGTTTTTTCAATGTAGAAACAGTATGGTAATAGTTAGTTTCAATAAATTTCGAGTGTATAACTACCATGAAAAAGACCAGAATGCATAAAACTTTAACCTACAGTGGAAAAAATGAATTAAGAAGCAAATGCTTGGCCTTAAAACTCGTTAGAGTTATACTCGCGCCACTGTGTTATCATGATGTTGCTCTTTTTTACTTATTTTCTGAATTCTTAATTTTCATGTTAATTGCTTGTTGCACCACAAATGCCGCTAATGTTCAGTTTATAAAGTTGTCTATCGCATAGTTTTACATATCCCATTACGTTTATTAGCATCATGCGCATATAATGAGCTTTTATTTGGTGCACTTTGGACTATAATGACCTCTGCAGTCATATGTATACAAGCATACTTGTATATACATACATATGTATGTCTGTATGCTCATACCCTGCAGGGCAATCAGTAGCAAGTGAACGAAAATTAATGTTCAGATCTATTATTAACTAAATAGTACCTGCAAAAGAACTAGAGTAAACTGTTAAGAATTAGTAAAAAGTTTACTCAGCTCTGAAGGCTCTAACTTACATCGATGTAAAGGTTTGGTAACACAAAATTGTCAAATACTTTTTGGTTGCTTGTTTTTCCGACAGGGTAGGAATATGATGTATTGTGGAACGATCTTCCGTCATCCCTTGTCAAGTTTGGTTTGGAGACAAACCGGTTTCGGCTAATATGCGCCATCTTCAGTGTCTTTTTTCGTTCTGAGTTATTTTGTGTAAGTTGGATAGTACTTATAGTAACTAGCTTTCATCGTTTGGTCACGTACTTCGTGCTCGTGTGATGTGTTCGTGCATTCATGTGTTCGGGCGACGTGCATGTGTGCGTGCGTGCGAGTCTGTGCGTTTAGGTATGTAAATCTATTTTTGTATCCTCATTAAACAGGCAGGTAAAAATCCGTTATTGTCCTCTTGTGTGTTGTTTTGTTTATGTCGGTTTTAGGTTTTTTGTCCTCTTTTCGGTATAATAGCTTAAGCGGTTCGAATAATGTATCTGATGCGGTGTTTATTTGTTCATTTATTATTTTACCTACGAATGTCTTCTGTTTGTATATCTCCATATTTTCTAATACGTTAAGTCGTTTTCCCTTATGTTGTATGTGGAGAATTTTAGCTGTTTTTCCTATTTTCATGGGTGTACATTTGTTTTCTGCCATGTGGTTGGCGAAATTTGATTCCACTGTCGTTGATGATTTCCTTATTTTCTTATTGTAATCTCTTACGTGTTCTCGATATCTCGTCTTGATTTGGCGTCCTGTTTGTCCTATATAGCTATTTTGGCATTCGCAAGTCAATTTGTATACGCCTTGTTTGTCAAAGGGGTCTTCCTTGTTAATGTTGTTTCGTAGAAGTTTTTCCATGCTGTTCCTCGTTTTAAATGCTGCATTAATGTTATATTTTTGGAAAACTTTAGCCAACTTGTAAGATGTTGCTCCGGTATATGATAAGACTGCCCATTTCTTCTCTACCTTTTCTTTGTTTTCCGATTTCCTTGAAGTTATGTTTTTCTGTATTTTCTTCACCAAACTTTTTTGATATCCGTTGTTCTCCGCGATTGTGTATATTGTACTGAGTTCCTTGTTGTAAGCTTCCTTTTCTAACGGGGTCCGTTCAAGTCGTGTTAATAAATGTCTGAAAGCGGCGTTCTTGTGTTGTTGAGGATGGCTAGATTTATTGTGTATTACTGTATCCGTTGCTGTGGGTTTTCTGTATATTTCGTAAGTAAATTTGTTAGTCTCTTTGTTTATTTTAATTGTGAGGTTTAGGTAGTTGATTTGTCCATTTTTCTCTGCGTCCATGGTGAATTTTATATTTTTGTGTTGGCCGTTGAGGTATTCCAAAATTTCTTCTTCTTTATTTCCTGATATGAGGCAGATAATGTCGTCTACATACCTGGCATAAAAATTTACCCCAAGATTTTTCGCCAGTTCTTCCATGTAACTTTCCTCCAAATGTTGCATAAATACTTCCATAAGAATGGCTGATGTGGGGTTACCCATTCCCAGTCCGTGAGTTTGTCTGTATATTTTATTGCCAAATTTGAAATAATTCTGGTCCAGGGTTACTTTCAGCGTATTTACGATCTCTGTTGCAATGTCTCTGTTCGTTTTTTCTGTCAATATTTTAGTTAGAGTTTTTAGTGTTTCTGTCAGTGGTATCGAAGGGTATAGGTCTTTCACGTCAAACGATACCAGTTTCGAGTCCTTAGGTACGTTCAGGTTGTTCAGTTTTTTGACTAGTTCCGTCGTGTTCTTGATTGTGTATTTATTGGACAGGTCCAGTGTCTCGGTTAGTAGCACATTTAGATGTTTTGATAGTCTATATCCTGGTGCCGATTATGGTTTACGCACAGGTGTTCCTGCTTTGTGGATTTTAGGTAGTGCGATCAGTGACGGGGCGGATGGATTCATTGCCGTGAGAGCGTAGGCTATCTTGTTATCTACTATATTTTTTGCCTGTTTTATTGCACGCTTTATTGCCATTTGGTATTCCTCCGTTGGGTCTTTCCTCATCACTCGGCAGCCCATTTCTTTGATGAGTTGGCCTGTTTTTGTGGTGTATTCCTCTTGGTCCATTAGCACCGTTGTATTTCCTTTGTCTGCTTTTGTTGCTATTATTTTATTCTCTATTAATTTTTTCCTCAATTCTTTTACCGTTTTATATTCGTTTGCTACCATTTTCTTTCCATCAGTTTTTATGCTCTTTTCGATTATGCGTCTGCATAGATGCCTTGCGTGCTCCTGTTCCTCGTTTGGTATTAGTGATATGGCCACCTCCGTGTCCGCAATGGTGTTCTCCACGTCTTTTTTCCTATCGTAGCTTTCGATGTTGTATTTCAAGCCTTTTTGTAGTAGCTGTGTTTCCTTGGCGTTGATTGGAAGATTTGTTAAGTTAACAAATCTTGGATGGAAAGATGTTTTTTCCTGTTGTGGGCCTTTTTTGTTGCTGTTTTGTTTTGTGTCAAGGTCGTCCAGTTTTTTGTTGAGTTTTTTATACTTGTTTTCCATGGCTCCTTTGATCTCTTCCTTTATTGCATCTAACGATTCCAGAAGGGAACTGACTGGAATAATTCCCATCAGCTCCAGATGGACGCGTAGTAATTCCTGATTCATGCGCTCCTTCCTTGCGTGTTGGTTCCTGATCTCGCGTCTAATGAAGCTGTTCTCCGCTTTCCTTATAATTTTGCGTTTATCCTCGTTTTTGATTTTGTGTCCTATTTGCGCGTATTTTGGAATGAGTTTGCTCATTAAACATTGTTGATTAAACCATATGTTGGCTTTGGATGCTAATGGACCAAGAGGAATACACCACAAAAACAGGCCAACTCATCAAAGAAATGGGCTGCCGAGTGATGAGGAAAGACCAAACGGAGGAATACCAAATGGCAATAAAGCGTGCAATAAAACAGGCAAAAAATATAGTAGATAACAAGATAGCCTACACTCTCACGGCAATAAATCCATCCGCCCCGTCACTGATCGCACTACCTAAAATCCACAAAGCACACTAAAAATAAAATTTCGTAAAAAAACTACGAAAGACTTTCGTAGTATAGAGTTTCGTAAAATGTACGAAAGTTTCGTATATATTACGAAAGAATTTTTCTCAACAAAATCTAATTTTACGAATCTTTCGTAAATATTACGAAAGGGCTTTCGTAAACCATTTTCTAATATTTTTTTCGTATATATTACGAAATATTTCGTAAATATTACGAAACACTTTCGTAAATTTTCTTAAAATTGTCTTTACGAATAATTTCGTATATTGTACGAAAGTTTTCGTAACATTATCAAAGGATTCAAAGATTTACGAAATACATTCGTAATATATACGAAATAATTTCGTAATATTATCAAAGGTGTAAATGATTTACGAAATACTTTCGTAATATATACGAAATACTTTCGTACAACAATATTTTACCGTACGATTCTTCTTTCATTGTAATAATATATCAAAAATTATTTTAAGTAGTAAGTGCGTAATGAAATAATGTATAAAAGAATAATGCATTGTATATAAAAAGACAATATTGATATATAAAATAAACTGTGATATTTTCCAACTTGATTAAACTTAAGGGTAAGTACATTAGTTGCATTTACTTTTTCCTTTTTTTTGGTCCTATCTATTTTCCTAAATAAATACTTAATAAAATAATATAAAAAGATATTTCTACACTCAGAGAAAAAAATTTTAAAAACATGTGAAAACGTACTTAAAATTGGCAAAAACGTATTTAAATGTGATGTAGATACGACCATTTTTATTTTAAAAATGTTCATTGTAAAATCAAGAAAAAACATTTAAATTTAAAAATGTTTATTTTAATTCAAGCCCTATGAGATTTTGAACCTAAAAGTTACGCTTTTATTCCCTTCATTTTAATTTTTAATTTAAAAATAATTCCATTTAATCCAAAATAAATTTTTATTTCAAAACTTTCATTTTAAATTTACAAATTTTCATTTTTAAAATAAAAACGATCTGGTTTAAAACGTGCATTATAAAAATAAATTTTTTTTTATTTTTTTTCTCCGAGTGTAGCTGCTTGAATTTTAAGGTTTTAAGTAGTTTCCCTTTATCTTTATCTTTATCTTTATCTTTATCTTTATCTTTATCTTTATCTTTATCTTTATCTTTATCTTTATCTTTATCTTTATCTTTATCCTTATCTTTATCTTTATCTTTATCTTTATCTTTATCTTTATCTTTATCTTTATCTTTATCTTTATCTTTATCTTTATCTTTATCTTTATCTTTATCTTTATCTTTATCTTTATCTTTATCTTTATCTTAGTCTTAATTTTTAATTTTTATTTTTCTTTTTCTTTCTTTTTCGCAGGGTTATCTATTTAAGTGGATCGGAACGACATCCACATTTGCAAATTGCGATTTCCAAAGTTTCCTATGTTTGTCAGACGTATAATCAACATGTACCTCTTATTTTATTAGGGCACAGCCAGACGACGCAAGAAATTACTTTCGGAAAGTGAAAAATTCAAATTGTTGTATTTGTTGCCTTTCTGAAAGTAATTTCTTGCATGGTCTGGCTGTGCCCTTAGTTACTAAAATTAATATAAATATAAATGCAAAATATTAAATTAATAAAGAACCTTTAAATTGATTGAATAAATTTATTTTAGTGGATATTTAAAACTAAAATGAAATTATCTAAACTTATTTCTTATGCATATACAAAACATTTTTATCTTAGCATTGTTTTATTGATATACATATTTCGAAAAAGTTTTCAAATTTCGTTGAAATATACATCATATATACATATATATGTATATGTATGTAATAATTAGGGTTTTTTTAGCTTTAAGCTAAAAAATAATTTGGTCAATTGTACAAAAATTCGATAGCTCTAACAGCCTTCGTAAATGTACGAAAGCGGTTTCGTAATATTTACGAAATCTTTCGTTGCTCAAAAGTACGAAAGTATTTCGTAAATAGTACGAAAGCCTTCGTAAATACTACGAAAGTATTTTGTAAATACTACGAAAGCCTTCGTAAATATACGAAAGTATTTCGTAAATACTACGAAAGTATTTCGTAAATATACGAAAGTATTTCGTAAATACTACGAAAGTATTTCGTAAATAGAAATAGCTTTCGTACTATTTACGAAACCATTCGTTGCTCAATTTTACGAAAGTATTTCGTAATATGTACGAAAGATTTCGTAATATTTACGAAATATTATTTTGAGTGCAGGAACACCTATGCGACCAATAGTAAACCATAAATCGGCACCAGGATATAGACTATCAAAACATCTAAATGTGCTACTAACCGAGACACTGGACCTGTCCAATAAATACACAATCAAGAACACGACGGAACTAGTCAAAAAACTGTACAACCTAAACGTACCTAAGGACTCGAAACTGGTATCGTTTGACGTGAAAGACCTATACCCTTCGATACCACTGACAGAAACACTAAAAACTCTAACTAAAATATTGACAGAAAAAACGAACAGAGACATTGCAACAGAGATCGTAAATACGCTGAAAGTAACCCTGGACCAGAATTATTTCAAATTTGGCAATAAAATATACAGACAAACTCACGGACTGGGAATGGGTAACCCCACATCAGCCATTCTTATGGAAGTATTTATGCAACATTTGGAGGAAAGTTACATGGAAGAACTGGCGAAAAATCTTGGGGTAAATTTTTATGCCAGGTATGTAGACGACATTATCTGCCTCATATCAGGAAATAAAGAAGAAGAAATTTTGGAATACCTCAACGGCCAACACAAAAATATAAAATTCAACATGGACGCAGAGAAAAATGGACAAATCAACTACCTAGACCTCACAATTAAAATAAACAAAGAGACTAACAAATTTACTTACGAAATATACAGAAAACCCACAGCAACGGATACAGTAATACACAATAAATCTAGCCATCCTCAACAACACAAGAACGCCGCTTTCAGACATTTATTAACATGACTTGAACGGACCCCGTTAGAAAAGGAAGCTTACAACAAGGAACTCAGTACAATATACACAATCGCGGAGAACAACGGATATCAAAAAAGTTTGGTGAAGAAAATACAGAAAAACATAACTTCAAGGAAATCGGAAAACAAAGAAAAGGTAGAGAAGAAATGGGCAGTCTTATCATATACCGGAGCAACATCTTACAAGTTGGCTAAAGTTTTCCAAAAATATAACATTAATGCAGCATTTAAAACGAGGAACAGCATGGAAAAACTTCTACGAAACAACATTAACAAGGAAGACCCCTTTGACAAACAAGGCGTATACAAATTGACTTGCGAATGCCAAAATAGCTATATAGGACAAACAGGACGCCAAATCAAGACGAGATATCGAGAACACGTAAGAGATTACAATAAGAAAATAAGGAAATCATCAACGACAGTGGAATCAAATTTCGCCAACCACATGGCAGAAAACAAATGTACACCCATGAAAATAGGAAAAACAGCTAAAATTCTCCACATACAACATAAGGGAAAACGACTTAACGTATTAGAAAATATGGAGATATACAAACAGAAGACATTCGTAGGTAAAATAATAAATGAACAAATAAACACCGCATCAGATACATTATTCGAACCGCTTAAGCTATTATACCGAAAAGAGGACAAAAAACCTAAAACCGACATAAACAAAACAACACACAAGAGGACAATAACGGACTTTTACCTGCCTGTTTAATGAGGATACAAAAATAGATTTACATACCTAAACGCACAGACTCGCACGCACGCACACATGCACGTCGCCCGAACACACGAATGCACGAACACATCACACGAGCACGAAGTACGTGACCAAACGATGAAAGCTAGTTACTATAAGTACTATCCAACTTACACAAAATAACTCAGAACGAAAAAAGACACTGAAGATGGCGCATATTAGCCGAAACCGGTTTGTCTCCAAACCAAACTTGACAAGGGATGACGGAAGATCGTTCCACAATACATCACAAAATTGTCACATCGCTTTGTACACGCGCCAGTTTATCACAAGCAGCAAAGAAGATTCAGTTTACGCTAATGTTAGTAATGAAGATACTGACCTTAAAAGTGCAGTTTAGTACTAGAAATTTTCCCTACAAGGTACATACATTCATATAGCGATTGTTATGTGAAAATTAACATTAACTAGCACACGATAGACCATAGAGAAGCTAATCCTTTTTTTAATGTTGCGCCTTCAACTGCGCGCTCGGCTGCACCCATTTACCCCCTTAACCGCTTTTAACCGCAGCACCACTTCACAGCTGCTTCCTGTCATTAATGGCAAAGCGCATTTAAATGCCTTGTTTACTGCAATTTCATAAAAACAAAAGAAAGAAGCCAAAGCATCTAGTCGGATTAAGTGTAGAGAAAGACTCTGTCTTCTACTCAGCGTTATGAAACAGCAGCAGCAGCAGTTATTTTTGTTCTTGTTGTTGTGGTTTTTGTTGTTATGTTGGTTCTTGTTTGTGCTTGTGTTCACGGAAAGCCAAAAGACAATGAAGAGTAGTTAACATTATTAACCCTAATCCTCTAAAGTGAGCCTCTCAGTCTCACTTTAAAGTTTAAAAGCGAATTATTCCTAAACCAAAAAAGCTTTTTGTCTGAAATTTTGGGTATTCCTCCATTTGTGTTCATAAATTATGAAATGATTATGATCTTTGGGCTATTTCTTTATTTTAACAATTTTTTTTGAAATCGTATAAAATTGTAACGAAAAACCGAAAGTGAGCCTCAAAGACTCACCTTAAGTATCTTTAACGTAATAAGCTTACATTTCTAGAGTTCAACTAAATTTTGAATCCGTTGTTCACAAGGTTTATCCAGTGAGGTTTTTACATTGTGAACTCACCATACTTCCCCCGGATTTTGGTGAATTCGACGTATTTCACCATGGATCTTAATATAATAGGATGTCATAAAATTAAGGAGACCGGAAAAGTCAACAATTTCAAAACAATTAACATTTTATCATTTTTCTGTTTACTGAGATTCTAAATTACGGAAAAGATGCGTTTAAATAGAGAATCGAACGATGAGCTGCTTTATGCGTAAGTAATTTCACCACGAACGTCGCGTTTTAAAAATTTGGAATTTGGTTGCGAAAAATATATATTAGCGGCGATCATATGAAAAATGTATTCATATTCATTTGATTCATAGCTTTTCTCATTGTGTGCACAAACACAAATTTATAACAGATGTAATAAAACCATTTGTAATGAACATTCAAACAACTACAAAAATGTGTGAAAATTGTAGTACATTAATGTCTCCTATTTTACGGAATTACGTTTTTTATCTTTATATACTAAAAAAATTGCCATAAACCGTTATAAGAATGTATAAAAATGCTTCTGAATTCATTACTGCATAATTAAAAGTAAAAACCAAATACCAAAATAATGTGTTTCAAAATTTCCCCATAGGTGAGCCTCAGAGTCTCACTTTCGGTTTTACGTAACTTTTCAAAATTCGGTGATTAGGGTTAAACTGGAAAAGTCAGTTGAATTGTCATGCTGATTCGCAGCTGAGCCGAGCTGCGGGCACATTACCAATTACAACAGCGAAGTTAAGCTGAACTGAGTTGTATGCGATGATCATTTCAAAGGAAAGACAAAATGGTCGACTGAAAAAAACGAGAAAAAACGAAAAAAAAAAGAAGAAAAGTGATACTATTTGTAACGAAAAACAAAGAAAATTGCGCATTTCAAGCGAAAGAATGTGCAAAACAAAGCAAAATATGGAAAATTATGGCTTGCAGAAAAATGGATTTTGTGGTTTAGTTGGAATTTGGTTTAGTTTGTAATAAGCTAACGATTTGTTATATAAATTAAATTACAAAACAAAAAGATCTACTAAGATTAGTTTGTTACTTTCTACGAACAAACTGTTTATGTTCATATGTACATACATATTCTAAGATTTCCTACAAGCATCTATATATTAATAGGCTAACATTTTCCCATACAAACAATTGCCAGGCTATTTAGCACATTTAATATACTCATATCCACCCTGCAGGCAAAATTAAACTAGTATGAAAATAAACTAGTTGATCAACTGGTATTAGACATATACGCCGCCGATTGACGCCGCCGCCGCCGCGCCGATTACCTTCATAATCGGCCGCCGCCGCCATAATACGTGAAATCGGCGTATCGGCGCGGCGGCGTGCGCTGGCGCGCCATACACGTATGGAGCGAGATGTGTACATATTTTCCTAGTTTTTCTAACTGCTAAAGTTCTTCAAAATTAAAAAAAAGGAACCAATCGACGTGTTTTGACCTCAGGAACACGAAGCTGAATGCGGAAATGTTTTGTTTTTGCCGGTTAAAAGTTATTAACAAAAACTTTGGCTGTTCCCTACTTTACTAGCCTCAGTCCTAAAGAATTTAAGCTACTGGAAAATTTCAGTTCGTTGGCTTACATAATTTTTTCTCAGATACGAAACTTTTCTGGGATTTCTTCCATTTAGTCCTACTTCTCGAGGTCTGTTGCTAATTGTTCTACTCAAAACTGCACCATTTCAACCCTCCTTGATATCATTAGATGCCAAAAATGATCCCAAACATGCCTCCAGAATCGAAAACTCATAGTTTGAACGTAAGAAAGTTGCTGTTTTTGAGTAGCCCTCACAGTTGTCGAACCTCAGCCCTATAGGGAATATTAAAGAAGACGATGGGGGATCAAAAATAGAAAAATAAGCAAGAGTTATGGAAAAAAAAATTAAAGAAGCTTGGTACTTAATACCAGTTGCAAATTGCGCTGATTTGGTCAACCATATGCCACGAAGAAGTAAGGAAGTTATAAAAAATAAAGGAGCTTCAACTAAACATTAGTTTAAATCTAGCTGCAGCAGTAATATTGTAGTTTATTTGAAAAAACAATCGAATTTAAAGTTTGTGCCTATTATTATTTCCAACTTAAATTATACATTTCATTATTTTTATTCATAAAAATTAGATTATTATACAAAAACCACCCCAGAGTCATTGAAGCATGTCCTCTCCGTGTAAGCATCAATATATGGTAATTATTGTTTGGTCTTAAAATGAAATAAATGGAGAATTGCAAAATTTTGTCCCTATTATTTTTTCCAACACTGTATATACATATAATTATTTTAAAGTGCCTTATATGTATAAATATGTAGATATGTAAATATATGTATGCATGTTTATTATTATACAAAATAAGCAAATGAACTTAAATTTACCCTTACATATGGATTTGTGTATATTCCTAAATATTTATTTTCTTTAGTTTATATTTTAGTTTATGTAACAATTGTTTTTTGCTGTTAATAAAAAAGTTTCAACAATTTAAGGTGGAAATTAGTTTATTTATTCCATTCAGCCAGCGCTATTAAGGTAACTAAATAAAATTAATATTTGAATAAGCATTGTGATTTGTAGATTTGGGGCAGGCGCGCCGGCGCGAAAAAGCACGCCGGCGTCACCGCCGCCGCCGAAATGTTTTTGGAATACAGCCGCCGCCGCCGGAATCACTGTCGGCGTATATGTCTAACTGGTATATAAAGGAAAAAAATCAACTACACCATTTCCAGATGGATTTTAGAAAGCGTCAACTGGATTTTAGAAAGGGGAAATTGGATTTTAGAATTGTCAATTGGATTTTAGAAAGGGGAAATTGGATTTTGGAAATGTCAATTGGATTTTAGAAAGGGGAAATTGGATTTTAGAAATGTCAATTGGATTTGAGAAAAGGAAAATTGGATTTTAGAAATGCCAATTGGATTTTAGAAAAGGGAAATTGGACTTTAGAAACCGTAAATTGGATTTTCGAAAATTTATATAATTACGTATATGTACATTATAATTTCATACGCAATAAAGAATTTCTATTGGAAAAATTCTGTGTAAAATTTATTTTACACGCACATTCTGAAATCCAATTCACGCTTTCGAAAATCCAACTGACATTTCTAAAATCCAATTTCCCCTTTCTAAAATCCAGTTGACATTTCTAAAATCCAATTTCCCTTTTCTAAAATCCAATTTCCCCTTTCCAAAATCCAATTGACATTTCTAAAATCCAATTATCTCTTTCTAAAATCCAATTGTCGTTTCTAGAATCCAGTTAACGCTTTCTAAAATCCATCTGGAAATGGTGTAGTTGATTTTCTACTACTTGATCAACTGGTATGAAACGGACAAAATTATACTAGTAAGCTATCTACTACTAGTTGATCAACCGCTTTTAAAAAGTCAAATCATACTAGTTGGTATTCTACTAGTAATATACCAATTTATTTATTAACTGAAAATAGCAGTTTGTGCAATTCTATCAGAAACTAAGCTTTATTGGCGATTTTGAAGTAAATTTACGCTATTATTTAACAAAAGGGTCAGAATAGTTTTTACCAATTTGCCAAAAAGAAACAACCATTTCTCACAAAAGAAATATTTTTAAGGCTTTTCATTTATTTTTGTGTAAGGGTACACAAGAACAATTACATACATACATATATGTTTGCAGCAGGTGGCAAGAAGAGTTTAAGAGACTTTAGTTAATTTATTTGGTTTCATCCAAATCGGAGATTCTATCAGCCAACTGCCGCAGTAACACGAAGCCATTATTCTACCTTACTATACATCTTTGCGTGTACTGTATATAATATGTACTAAATGTAACTTTAAAAAGTACTGAGCTAATTAAAGTGAGCTTTATTAAATTAACTAAAATGCTATTTTTTCACCTAGATGAACTGCTATTTTTCTAGTATTATTCTGAGTGGTATTCTTCTAGTATACCCTTGACTGGTATTTTTCTAGTATGGAGCTGATGTGTTGTATACTGGTATGAAACTGAGTGGTATTTTTCTAGTATGAAGCTTATGCAAGGGAAGACAATTGCCATATCGTAGGCCATCGCCACGTTAAAACTACCAGTTGCTTTCAAGTAAAATGGATAGTTGGGCAACTAGATGCCGACATTTTCAAACTGGTAGAATTGTAGTATGCAACTAGTTGTTTTGCCTGCAGGGCACATATGGATGTGTTCGTATGAGTGAGGAGCAGTGCATAGGCATATAATATTTTCTATAAATTATTTAATTTCTTTATAATTAATAAATAAAGTTTTTAATTAAGAGAAATAGATATCGTAAAAATGTTTACAAATATCGTAAATACAGTTGAAGAGTTGCTTTAATTTCAAAGCGCTCTCTCTATTTTATATGCATTGGCCCAGTTTACGCTCAGATCAAAATCAACGCGGCCAAATATCTCCTATTGCTTTTCCATTAAAGCGAAAAATAAGAGAGAGGGCGGGAGAGCACACTGAGTAATTTTAATTTTGACCAAGGCATATCTAACAGGCCGCTGTGGTGCAGTGGGTAGAGTGCTCGCCTGCTATGCCAGAGGTCTCGGGTTCAAACCACGGTCCGAGCAAAACACCAAAAAATTTTTCTAATTAGTAAAAATCCAATTATTGGGTTTTTTAAGAGCAGCGGTCACCTCTCGGCAGTGGACGGCATACCCTCCGAGAGTATTTCTGCCATGAAAAAGCTTCTCACAAAAAATGCATTCGCCGTTCGGAGCCGGCATAAAACTGTAGGTCCAACCAATTAGTAGGAAAAACAAAAAGGAGCACACCTCAAATTGGGAGAGAAGCTCGGCAAATAAAACTCGTCAGAGTTATAATAGCGCCATTGTATTATATTATATCTAACAGGTAGGCTCGGTGTTGAATTGAAAAACTTCTATTTTTATTTACAAAGGTAGAGTGTAATGTCAAATTCAAAGCGAATTCACATCATGGCCAATAGGAATGGACGAGCCCCAAGCGAATTCAGACTTTAACCAGGGCGAAATATCATTTTGACATTACAATATACCAATTACAATAACAAAATACATGGGAAATTTCTGAATTCGCCACCGCGGGCCTACCTTCCTAGATGTGCCTTGATTTTGACTATGATTTCGCGTCGGACCGTGATCAAAAGGGCAAATCAGTGCTGCGGTACAACTAGAATTTGGAAAGTGTTGCTTATCTCCGCGAAAAGGAATAATTTTTGTACCAATACAAAGTTGAAAAAATAAATTGCATGGTCGAATTTCGAGCACCGGCGGTAGTAGTTCTCTAATTAAACTTTAACCCAGCAAACATTCGCAGTCATAAAAGAGTCAGAAAGAATGCCTAAACCGGAGCGTTCACACTTATTATAAGCTCATTTTGGAGCCCGAAATGTTTGAATTTGTCTAGTTCACTTTCAAAAGTGTCTATGCATTTTTTTTTTTCGATATTGAACTTTTGATGGATAGTGTACCAGTATTTTAAGGTGTATTGCAAAATCCAAGGGAACTCGCTGATGATTCCTCTCGCTTTCAAAGCAATAGCTAAAACATCTCATTATCCAACACTAATCAAAATAACCTCCGACTCGGAACATTCGCAAAAACATCTCGCTTGTGTAGTCGAGGAGCGAGTCAACTTTTTACTCGATTGTGATTTTGCCACAGTTACAATTCTCTGAATTATCTAAATATGTCAAACTCGCCCATCACTACTCTAATAATGCTATAATGTGTGTTGCTTTAGCTGTTTTAAGAAAATTTATTTTGCAATGAAACTGTATCAGCACAATTTAACAAAAAAAAAAAAAGAAAAAATAAAGTGACAAAAGAAAAATACTATATAATAATAATACTAAATAATAATACTAAATTCTTAACCACACACATTACCTGCAATATAATGTTCATCGTAAAGTATAATGGATGCTAAAAGCATATTCGCTCACATGTTTAATACTTTTAATCATATACAGCATTTATTTTATTTTATTGCTTAAACAAAATATTTGAAAAAAAGTCGTTGATGAAGCGACCGACAATTTACTGACACAATTTAACGACTGAGCAGATAAATAACCAAGAAAATTTATATTAATTTACATGGCAGACCCGCACATCCGAGCGGTTAATACACAAAAGGAGCAAAAATTAGAAAAAGGTATAAAACAGGGCTGCTCACTAGACCGTATCGCAAAAAATAAAGTTCGCCGTACGCCACCCAATATGATGTCTTTTTGGAAAAAATTTCCGGAAAATTTTTTAATTTTTTTTTTGGACGCCGCTAGATGTCGCTAAAATTTATTTTTCGCATATCTTCGGTATTTATAGTCCGATCTCTAAGTTTAATACAGAAATGCCTTTGGCTTGAAAGGGCGGCTTATACTGTAGAATATTATTAACCCTATGTGCGCCATTGGGGTCACTACCACCCAGTACTTAGTTTATACCACCCTAATGTACCTTTTTTACGTCTGCATGTTAAACGTAGTAAAAAATCATTAATCTTTTGCAAAAGAAGTATTTCGATCGGTTCAGCAGAACCCGAAATAAAACACGTTCAACATCCCGAGGAATATAGGTTTGTCGGTTCCTTTGGTCTTTTAGGTTAATTTTACAGAAAATTTTTCTGAGGAGACCCATAGTAAAATTTTATGCCAAATAATTTTCTAGAACATTTTAACCCTCTAGCGACCTTAAAAATACTATTTTCCCTGATTTTCTAAAAAAAGGGGGTCAAAATAACCCTTTATTGGCGGTGATTGCATAAATCACACAGCTTTCGAAGCAATTGCTTTTTTGAAAATAAATTAATTTATTTTCACAAACTTCAAATTTCGGCCCAAAAAAACATTTGCTGCTGTTTACTCTGGTAGCACGATTTCAATGAAATGTCATAAATTCAATAAAAGTCAAATGGCTAAGATGGCTGCATACGTCAATAAGTGATTTTACCTCTGTTTTTCTACCATGATTCATATTGAATGTTCAGAGCAAAGGCACTTTGTATAGGAGCTCGAGCACTGCCGTAAGAAATCGAAATTTATAATAGCAAATGTGTAATGAAAAAAAAATTCAAAAAATGAAAGCACTGTAAAAAATTAGTATTCAAAAAATTTTCATTACCATTTGAAAATAAATTCTAAAATAATATTTTATTGGAATTCATAAAAAAATTTAAATGAGCAAAAAAAATTTTCAGTGCATATACAAAATTTGTAGATGTATTGAGCTTTGTACTTTCAATACAAGTGCGTTGAGCAGCCCTGGTATAAAAGGATATAAAAATATGTAAAGGTGTAAATGTCCATCGTAAGTGAGCATCTTTTTTAACTTAAACTCATACGACCATGCGCATTTCTCATTTCAAATGTAAATAAAATAAAAATCAGAACGTGACATTTCATAGAAAAGGTGCAAAACAGAGATCAGCAGCGGTGCACCGCATTTTCTAAAGCACCACAAAAATACTTACCCAGAAAAAAAATTCACCGCTACCGCATTGATTGAAAACCTAAATGATATTGCGGTATTTAGTGTTGTTTACACCGCATACCGCAAACACCGCATTTGTTTGTTTTTGTATACTATTCAGTGTTGCCGGAAATTTGTCACACACTGCAAAGGTATAGGCAATTGAAAATTAATTTTTGTTTGTACATAAATACATGTCTGTGTGTCTGATTACAGCAAATTTATTCTCAAGTATTTTTTTTTATTTTTGTGTGCTTTGTTTTTTGTGGCAGTTTTTTGAATATACATATGTATAATAAAATATTTTTCAATAATGAAATAATCAAAAAAATTTCATTTTTAAATCCAATACGACTAATAGGGCCGTCAGAATGAATACTTTTCCGTCAAACTAGCAATCCGTTTAATTGACAACATAGTTGAATTAAATGCATTTAAATGACGATGGATACATTCAGTACTTCAGCTTTGCCATAAAAAAGACATCTAATTCAACTATGTTTTTCAGTTAAACGAATTGCTAGATTGACGGAAAAGTATTCATTCCGACGGGCGCATAATAAAATGTATAAAAATAAACATGTGTATTGTTGTTGCTCCAATAAAATGACAAAAACTTCGGTTTCAATCAATGTATCGTAGCCAATTTTGTCGACTGTGCAAACTGAATGAATGCCTCGTTGGAAAATAAAGAATTATGTCACAGACAAACAAAAATGTGTAAACAAAACTTATGTGTATTACTAAGAAGCCATAAATGTAATTCAAGGATTTTAGGAAAAACTCTATTTCATGTAAATAGTACATATTTATATCTTGAAATTCATTAGTCAAATTATTTTGAATGTAAACAAACTCTAAATTTTAAGTGGCCCTTTCAATGAAAAAATTAAAAAAAACCAATCCTGAGAGTTTTCTTTAGTTAACATCAAATTGTAATCAGTAGTATTTTTCATCAGAAATCTATGACGTTAAAAATTACAAACAAAAAATCGCACTGGCAACATTGTAAATATCTCTATTTGGGAAATGCGGTGTTTGCGATATGCGGTGTTTGCGGTATACGGTGTTTACGATATTTGGTGTTTGCGGTGTTGTGATATCCATACTACCGCATACCGGAATTGATCAAGAAAATGCGGTGCGGTGTTTATTATGATCGCATATTTTGCGGTTGCGATCATACTCCCACCGCATTTTTTATGAGTATACTCTAAATCACAAAAAATGTATCGCATGCTGATCTCTGCTGCAAAAATTAGTTATATATAACAATTGTTGGGAGCAGATAAATAAGCAAGAAAATTTATATTAATTTACATGGCAGACCCGCACATCCGAGCGGTTAATACAAAAAGAGCAAAAATTATAAAAAGGTATAAAAGGATATAAAAATATGTAAAGGTGTAAATGTCCATCGTAAGTGAGCATCTTTTTTAACTTAAACTCATACGACCATGCGCATTTCTCATTTCAAATGTAAATAAAATAAACATCAGAACGTGACATTTCATAGAAAAGGTGCAAAAATTTGTTATATATAACAATTGTTGGGAGCAGCAAAAGAGGCCGAAAGATGTGTTATTGCATATACTACATATATTTTTATTGCTGTCATGAATATGTATATGTAGTTACACATACATATGCATGCATGTTTATTCAACTGATTAAAATTGATGGTTTCGTGGATTGGCCCTTTTTCGAGGCAATTTTACACAGACGGCGTTTGCGTTTATACGGCCATAGAATACAAGCTGGATTCGAGTTATATAAGAACACACCACCTAAAGCAAGAATCGGCAAAGCAAATGCGAAATTCTATAACTAAAACACACTTCGTGGAGAGAGAGAGAGAGAGAGAGGTGTTGTTGGTGAGCGTACTTACTCTGAAAAAAAACGTTGTAAATCTAAAGACTTTCGCTGTTAAATCAACTACTTTCCGCAGTGGAAATGTGCCCAACAACGCTCCGTTGTTGTTTCAAAGGTGCGAGCGTTGTTGATTTAAGTCAATAACGGAGATTGTTGGAAAACATTTTCATCTAAAAATAAAATTTTGTTTATATTTTGCTCTTCATCTTCTCTCCGCCCGGGTCCCAACTGCAAATATGTAGCCTCCGCTTGTTCTCCTATTCTTCTCTCCTTCTTATCATTCACTGGTTGCTATCTTTATTTCTTATTCTGATTTTTCTTCTTTATTTTATATTCTCCTCCGGATTCGAACCATGACATCAACCTGAAATTCTATTCAATCATCACATAGTGGAACATTCAACATTATATTGAATTGTAGTAACCTATTTATACTTCCATTTCCTAAAAAGGAATCCATGAATTATTTGAATCATTGTAAAAACAAAATTTAAAAAAGTTTGTTCTCATTAGTGTTGTTTACAACGGAAACTGTTGGGTCAAATACTTTTGCCTTTAAATCAACAACGGGGAAAAAATTGTTGCTAAAAATTAACTTTTTTTTTGATTCTTCTCTTCATCTTCTCTCCATCATTTTTTTTTTTGTTGGTTTTCTCACAAAAAAATATTTTCTCACAAAAAAATTTTTTAAAGGCAAGCAAGTTTTTGAATCAACAACGCCCGTTTTTGTATAAATTGTTGGATCAAAAACTTTGCTGTAAAAACAAATACTTTTGCTGTTGAATCAAAGACGGAGATTCAACAGCCGAAAGTTGTTGGTTTAACTACGGGTATTTTTTTCAAAGTAGATCCTCATAAGGCTTATAAAATAGTGCCTAAAATTTCTAAGGCTTATTTTTACGTGTTGATGTCATCATGAGGAACTCTGAGAGGAAGCCTTGTTGTTAAGGCTTATTCGCTGTGGAAAATTAAGCTTAGATAATTCCTTATATAAGAGCTTATGTTGACTTGAAATGTTTTATAATAAATCTTATACGAACATTCATTACGCTCATGAGTTTAGGGCACATAACAATTAGTATAATAGCATGTCTACACGGGAAGCAATTCGCTCTCAATATCATAGCTCAGCCTTCCAATGATCATTCAGCATCGAACTATATGCCGTGAACACGTTAAATTCCATACAAAAACCTTCTCAATCGAAGAGGATTCGTTCTGAATTATACCAAGAACTAAGCTAAAACGCATCGGCACTCTCTAATTTTTTATCGAAAATCTAGCAAAATCTGACAGACAGACTAAAACTATTAATACAAAAGATAAACAAAGATCGCAAAGCCACAATGTTTCTTACAGCAAATAACGATATGCAATATTGAAGAACATGAAAGCGCAAGAATGAATTCTGACAACGATTGTTCGCATGTAGACGAATCAAATCATGGGGCTTTATCAAATTAAGTATTCGAACAGTCAATTACTTTACATGTAGACATGGTTTACGGCATAAAATGCACTATTGCCTTGGTAATATTAACGAGTAATGAAAATATTGTTTTCGCTTTTGGTTAGCGATTATTTTAACACAAGGAAATTATTTTCGTCTCATCACTCAGCATACTCAGAATGTTTAAAGCTGTATTTCCTCATGGCATTTGCAAACAACGTAAAATGAGTTATAACTCTCAGTGTTAATTAACTCCATAAAGATATTTTATATACCCTAAAAGCCAGCAAAATAACCTTGTCTCTATTTGCATGCCAAGTTTTGGAATTTTTACACCACTTTTTATTTACGCTCGTATAACAAATTTATCGATTTTCCAGCTTGAAAATGTCGAGTTGGAAAATTTATTGCATTAAAACGGCCAAAGTATTCCTTCTAAGCCTGAGCAGTCTTGCACTCACAGCTATACATACATATGTATATATTTACATTTTTTCCCTGTTACTGTCTATGCATAGCATCGTCATCATCACCGTCACCATCACGCTTGTCGTATTCGCTTAAATTGTCGGCGTCATTTTCGCGTCCATAAAATTGATATATTGCATGTACTTATCGACGCTTCCAAACAATACTGTACTAAGTCGACTTAGTACATTTTCCCGTTTTTGGCGTTTTCAAGTAGACCGTGTCTTAATTTAGATGCTGTCTAATTTTGGTATCAATCGGACAATCCAATCAAAAGTTATAAGCAAAAGTGTACGTATACTACAACTCGAGATTTTTACAGAATAAAAACTTTGAGAGCTTGCCATGAAAAACCACGTAGCAAATTTTTATTTTTTCTTACGGTTTTATATAAAGCGTACCCTGACTTTGATATTGTCAAGTTTTGGTGTTGATCGATCAATCCAAACAGAAGTTACAAGTGAAAATATACTTAGCATACAACCGAAGTTTCATATCGAGTTTAAACTTTGAAAGGTTCTCCTGCAAAACAGAGTTTTCAGACTTAGTACAGTTTTGTTTGGAAGCGTCGTTATATGTATCTATGTATGTGTGTATGCATGCACGGATGTAAGTAGAGAAATAAAGGCAATTGAAACTGATAGCTGCAGGCATGGAATGGAGTGCTTGTAAAGCTGAAGGCAAACGCTCGTGTTTTTGAGGATGAAAATGCATAGGAGAGAGACCGTGTAGCAATAAAGCGCTTCCGCTTCTTTTGGCAAAAAAAAGAATTGTCTTTATCAATTTTCCGACAGTCCATGTACTAAGGCGTCCACCATAGGAAGGCACATACACGTACATGACAAAAAATTGTCAGGACAATTATTGTGTAGGTTGGCAAATTTTTGTATAGCTTTCTGGCCGTTCTGTCGATGTGTAAATCAGTGGTGGACCTAGCATTAATTGCCTGGGCAAGCCTATGTGTGAAGCATAACCATTAGCCATTTATGTAACTTCCTTTGCTGCATTATTTAAAAGTGTGATTGCGTTCCGTCATTGACTTTGATTTAGAGTTCTCGATTTCTTTTTAACATTTTCGAGTGGCCCGAATAAGTGCTTTTAAATGCTCGAACGCTCGTTTGTTTGTTTCTTACGCGTATGTTTGTGCGGGCATTTGAACAATTCGGGTATTTGAAGATCGTTTTTTCTCGTTTATTTTTTTTTGTTTTTTTCATATGTATTTTTTATATATACATTTTTTTGTTTGTATACTCAGAAAAAAAGGAATCAAAAATAAAATTTTTATTTTTATAATGCACGTTTTAAACCAAGTCATTTTTATTTTATAAATGAAAATTTTTAAATTAAAAATTAAATTTTTTAAATTAAAATGTATTTAGGATTTAAAAAGAAACATGTTTAAATTAAAAATTAAAATTAATGGAATAAAAACGAAAGTTTTTCCTTCAAAATCTCATAGTGCTTAAAATAAAAATAAACATTTTTAAATTAAAATTGTTTTTTCTTGATTTTGCAATTTTACTCTGAATATTTTTAAAATAAAAATTTCGTATTTACATAATTCTTAAATATAAAAACGTGCGCTTGGGAAATCTAACGAAAGCGCAGATGTATTTTTAGTTTCCTTATACCGACGGAAATTTCAGCAGTAGCAAGTGTATTTGCTTATTGCCTAAAAAATGGGTGCTTTAGTGTTTGAAAAACTGAGGTCCAATTTGATTTCCACCGCTTTTTAAAATTACCTTGATATTGTGGCAATAGTCGCAAAAAATCACAATCAACCCTTTTATAATCTGGTATTTGATATTTATGTTTGCATGCACATGCAGATGTAAGAAATTATGTGCATAAGTATGTACATGCAAACGAAAATCAAATCAAATAGGCATATGGCTGTGAATACTGAACTTTTGAATGCCGAAGCCAGCTTCATATTCGCATACAAATTTGATGTGAAAAATAAAAAAGTGCTTTGCTAGTTTTTTTTTTTAAATTTAAGTCTGACAAGTAAGGAAGCCTAAGTTCGAGTGGAATCGAACATTAGATACTCAGCTGTATGCTTTCATTGTTTGTTTGCGTTTGTTCGATATAGGGTGTATTTTATATGAAACGAGTGCTGCATAAACAGGGCGCAGCCACGCCCATTTTCAAAATTTGTATCAATCATCCAAATAAGCATATAAATATTATTGTTAGTGCAAAATTGCATCCCTCTATGACTTTTAGTTACAAAGACTTCACGTTACAAATTCCAAAAGGGTGTTCCAGAAATATCTTTGTTAAAAAGTAGGCGTGGTCATAAACCGATTTCAATAAATTTTTGCGTGTCTATTAACACAAGTTATAAAAGTGTATAAACTAAGTTTCGTCATAATATCTCAGTTATTTGTCGAGTAATAGGCTCATAGATTTCTTTGTATAAAAAGAGGCGGTGCCACGCCCATTTTATAAAATTTTTTTTTTTTGTGTTTCCAGTCTATTGTAGAACTCATGTCACAAAATTTCAATGAATTATCTTTATATTTCACAGAGATATCGCTAAAAATGATTTTATTAGGTCACTTTATAATACCCATATATAAAAGTGGGCGTGGTCGTCAACCGATTTTGGTAATTTTTCGTCCACACATTTGGCTAAGTAAATATATCACGCGTACCAAATTTCATCGACATATCTTTAACGGTTTCTGAGTTATGGCTTATAAAACTTTCAATATTTGCCCCTTAATAAGTGGGCGTGGCACCGCCCATTTTCCAAAATTTTTATATGTTTTGTTTTACGTCCGTAGGTGGACTCGTGCCACAAAATTTCAGTGATAGATCTTTATATTTGACAGAGATATCGCTTAAAATGTTTTTATTAGGCCCCTTTATAGTTCCCATATATAAAAGTGGGCGTGGCCGTCAACCGATTTTTATAATTTTTCGCCAAAACATTTGTCTAAGTAAGCAAATTACGCGTACCAAATTTCATCGATATATCTTCAACGGTTTCTGAGTTATGACATATAAAACTTTCAATGTTTGACCCTTAATAAGTGGGCGTGGCACCGCCCATTTTCCAAAACTTCATCAAATTTCTTCATAAGGGCCTGAGCTCAATACGTGGGTAAAATTTTAGCACTCTAGCTATATTAGTGGCTGAGATACAAAATTTCCGATTTTTACTATATAGGGGAAGTGGGCGTGGTCATGGTCCGATTTCGCCCATTTTCAATACCAACCGTCCCAGTCTCGATACCAACTTGCATTTCAAATTTCATCAAAATATCTCAATTTTTACGCGAGTTATCGTGCGTACGGACGGACGGACGGACGGACGGACGGACGGACGGACGGACGGACGGACGGACGGACGGACGGACGGACGGACGGACGGACATGGCTCAATCGATTTCTCTTTTCACCCTGATCATTTTGATATACATAAGTCCATATCTATCTCGATTATTTCATTATGTTACAATCCACCGTTATGAAATCAAAATTATAATACTCTGTGTACTAGTACAGCTGAGTATAAAAATAAGCAATTGGTTTCTCCTTAGCGAAAGCGAGAAAACAAGCTATGTTATTCTGTTTTGAAAGCCACGTAAAAGCTAATGTGTGGAAACGTTGAAGCATGCTAACTGTGCTGTGATTGGCTGTACAAACAAAACACACATTGTGAGGTGGATTGGTGGTGTATTTGCGCTATTTTCTTAGCAGGCTTTTAGGGGCATGTTACGTAAAATAACCAGATTTTAAAGAATTACGTATGAAATGAACGAAAATGTGTACGCAAGCCGGGCTTCTCGGCTTGTATGAAGCGACCGCCTCTGGTGTAAATATCCTGCAGCTAATATGAGGGACACTCCCGAAAAACGACCGTCTAGAACTAGAGTTCACAACTAGCTCAGAACTGGTGCTAAAGTGATACACAGCGGTATAGTTTATTATTGTGACTTCAGAAAAAATTTATGTTTACAGCTTTTACTAAAGATTTTTATTTTTTAAATTTTTCAATAACCATTATTTACACTCAAAAAAAAAATTTCTCTCGATCAAAGACATAATTTTCCTTATTTTGAACACGCGTCCCAATACAAAATGTTCTTTGTTTTGTGTAAATTTTCTCAAAAATGTGGAAAAAACATAAAAAAACTTTCAAACAAATTCGTTGCCATGGGGATTTGTATGGGAATTTAATTTCTCAAAATTAAAGAAATCAAGTCTTCAAAACAAGGAAAGTTGGGAATGGAATGGCGCTTAAAGAATTTTTCATTATTTTAATGTATGATTTTTTTCAAAACAAGTATATGAAACCATTGTAACGCATGTAACAACAATATTTTATAAACCTTTTAACATGTTTTAAGGAAAATTTACTCAAAACAAAGAAAGTAGTGTTCAAAATAGGTAAACAATTTCTTTGACCCCTCCATATATTTTTTTTTCTCTCAGTGTACGATTTTTATTTTTTCGATCAAAAATAATTTTTATTATTGGATTTAAATTTTTCCGATGAAACTTGATCGATATTTTATGATTTTTATTTTTTCGATCAAAAATAATTGTTATAATTGGATTTAAATTTTTCCGATCAACTTTAATCAATATTTTTTTATTTATTCTCCGATCATAGTAAACTTTTTCAAACGCTAGTGAATCCTATATTTGATGGCTTGAAGTTGACGATTGTGCCAACATTGGCCAGTTCTATTTGAGAACAAAATTTGCAAAAAAAAACAAGTTTTTAGAGTTTATTAAGATAGGAAAATTTTAAATCCAATAATAAAAATTATTTTTGATCGAAAAAATAAAAATCATAAAATATCGATCAAGTTTCATAGAAAAAATTTAAATCCAGTAATAACAATTATTTTTGATCGAAAAAATAAAAATCATAAAATATCGATCAAATTTCATCGAAAAAATAAAAATCAAATTATAACGATTAAAAATGATTTTTTTTATAAAAATGATAATCGTTACGGTCCCTGCTATAAAGTGCACTTTACAATAATGACCCTATTTGCTGTCTTTTGCTGGATAGTACGAAATGGAACTTGGCTAAAAGGACGTACATATAACTAAAGTAATATTACTTGGCCGCTGTGGTGCAGTAGGTAGAGTGCTCGCCTGCTATGCCAGAGGTCTCGGGTTCAAACCACGGTCCGAGAAAAACACCAAAAAAATTTTCTAATTAGCAGCGGTCACCTCTCGCCAGTGGGCGGCATACCCTCCGAGTGTAGTTCTGCCATGAAAAAGCTTCTCACAAAAAATGCATTCGCCGTTCGGAGCCGGCATAAAACTGTAGGTCCACCCAATTAGTAGAAAAAACAAAAGGAGCACACCTCGAATTGGGAGAGAAGCTCGGCCATAAAACTCGTCAGAGTTATAATAGCGCCATTGTATTATTTATTATTATTAATATTACTTGGCATTTGTAGGTGAATGGATATAATTCCACCTTTTGTATGGTTAAACTTGCAAAACTTGGTATTTTTGTAATGCCGCATTTATTTTCAATATATTAAGAGTTCTGCCAGCTGAGGATTATTTTTGTAAAGTGTGGCCAAAGACCGACCATTTTTACTTCCTTTTGAACTATCTACGAACTATTAATTTTTGAACTATCGCAGGACTCTCCTTATAGGAAATAGTTTACAACGCACACCAAAGTTCAGCAAAGGGGGATAATTTAGGCAATGAAGAAAGTAACCCAGAATGAAAAAAAAATTTCGCCGATAAGTAGCGTTCAGAATCTCGAGAAATAACAGAAGGTACCATAAAATATGTAATGCAAGGGGTCCAGAAAAGTTGAAAATTTTTTTTTAATAATTATTGTGGAAAAAACTTAAGCATTTAACAGAAGTTTGAATAAAATTAGCTGCTAAATCTGACTTTTATTTTTAAAATCGGGCTAGTAGTTCAGGAAATCTATATATATAAAAGAAAGTGGCGTTAGTACAAACGCGTATAACTCAAGAACGCCCGCACCGATTTGGATGATTGACACCAATTCTGATTGTTCTCTTGACGGAATTGGAGAATATCCAATAAAATTCCCGAAAAATTAAGAAGAAGAAAACAAATGAAGGATTAACAAACTATAAGTTATAGAAAGTTTGATTTCAAAGACATAATTTAACGCAGGGCAACACCTGCGAGTTTATTGATGTACAATTTTTTCAAACGCAGTCCTTACCACTTCATAGGACATCGTCGTGTTAAAAAAAAGACATTTGAAAGCATTGCGTCGGGATAGGGTGAGAACAAACCCTGTCTCTTTTTGAACTGGTTCTCAACTAGTCTGGAACTAACGCGATTTCCTGCAGGGTACATACCAGAGGCGGGCGCTTCATACAAGCCGAGAAGCCCGGCTTGCGTACATATTTTCGTTCATTTCATTTTACGAATTTCTTTAAAATCTGGTTATTTTACGTTTTAAATGTGTTTACTATTTAAGTTCTCAATAATATAGCCCCCACTGTAACATACGGTGCCTAAAAGTATTCTAAGAAAATAGCGCAAATACACCACCAATCCACCTCACCAATCGACCTCACCAAAGAACGTAACTAGATTTACGTTCTTTGACCTCACAATGTGTATTTTGTTTGCACAGCCAATCACAGCACAGTTAGCATGCCTTAACGTTTCCACACATTGGCTTTTACCTGGCTTTCAAAACAGAATAACATAGCTTGTTTTCTCGCTTTCTCTAAGGAGAAATCAATTGCTTATTTTCAGACTTAAATTGAAAAAAAAAACTAGCAAAGCACTTTTTTTATTTTTCACATTAAATTTGTATGCGAATGTGAAGCTGGCTTCGGCATTCAGTATTCACAGCCATATGCATATTTGATTTGATTTTCGTTTGCATGTACATACATACTTATGCACGTAATTTGTTACATGTGCATGTATCAAATACCAGATTATAAAAGCGTTGATTGTGATATTTGGCGACTATTGGCAAAATATCAAGATAATTTTAAAAAGCGACGGAAATCAAAATCAAATAAAATTTCACGACTTTTGGTAATTGGACCTCAGTTTTTCAAACACTAAAGCACCCATTTTTTTTTGATATTAGATAATAAGCAAAGTGTAGCAAGTGGCTACTACTAAAATTTCCGTCGGTATAAGGAAACTAAAAATACCTCTGCGCTTTCGTGTGAGATTTCCCTATAAGTTTGGCGTCATCAATCAATTCAATTGAGTTCTTCCCAATTTATTCTAATAATTTCTCCTCTGCTTTTGTAGATAATTCTGATGGTAAAAAACTTGAATTTACTTTCGACTTAGCCAGGCTTGTTGATATGCTGACTTAAAGTAGCTACAGCTAAAATACCAAAAGTCAAAAACATATGTACCTACATATCTTCATAAGATTCATTGTATATAAAAACTTAAAAATTCTTTATCATCCTCATTTTTTAAATTAAATGTGTTTAGGATTTAAAAATAAAAATTTTTAAATTAAAAATTAAAATGAATGGAATAAAAGCGAAAGTTTTTGGTTCAAAATCTCATAGTGCTTAAAATAAAAATAAAGATTTTTAAATTTAAAAATGTATTGTATTTACATTATTTTTAAACACGTTTTTATATCTATCAAGAAAAAATATCTTAAGTTTAAAAATATTAATTTTTATTTTAAGCGCTATGAGATTTTGAATCAAAAACTTTCGTTTTTATTCCATTAATTTTCATTTTTAATTTAAACATGTTTCTTTTTAAATCCTAAATATATTTTAATTTCAAAAATTCAATTTGTAATTTAAAAATTTTTCATTTTTAAAGTAAAAATGACTTGGTTTAAATCGGGCATTATAAAAATAAAAATTTTATTTTTAATTCCTTTTCTCTGATTGTACAAACAAAAAAATGTGTATCAGGAAAACAAAGATAAAAAAATACATATGAAGACAACAAAAAAAAAAAAAATAAACGAGAAAACACAAACTTCAAATACCCGAATTGTTCGAATGCCCGTACAAACATACGGGTAATAAGCAAACAAAGGAGTGTTCGAGAATTTGAAAAGCATTTATTCGTGCTACTCGAAAATGTTAAAAAAACGCGAGAGCTCTAAATCAAATTCAATAACGGAACGCAATCAGACTTCTAGATAATACAGCAAAGAAAATTACATAAATGACTAATGGTTATACTTCACACATAGGCTTGCCCAGACAATTTATGCTGGGTCCGCCACTGGTACATACATACATACTTAAATCTTTGGTTTTTAGGTTCCTGAAACAATGATTTACAAAATCCTCTCTCTGTTTTGACGCTATAGTGACGTAACGTAACTCACGCTTGCTCACATGCTTTATAGCCCAGTTAGTCGAGAACGTGTGGTCCGCCCGCTGACGCAAACGCCCGTATGCAATTTTTAGGATTTTTTGAGCCCGTAGCAATCAGCTGTTTTACTCACACATACACAACAAGATTTTTACTAATCTTCAAGGTGTTATGCGGATTACTCTTCAATACACAACTGTGCATTATTTGCCAAATGACAAGAAAATACTAATTTAATCGTTTTTAAAGTTGTCGTTGACGACTTTTTTTTTTTATTAATTTAGTTACTTTTTTACGGCTTAGTTGGTAATTAAAACACATTTTTCTTGTAATTTTGTTGCTGCCCAATATATTTCCATCACACCTTGGTGATAGTTATCAATCATAAAATAACAAAAAACACAGTCAGAACATTAAATTTACAATTGAAAATCCATAAAAAATTATATTGGGAAGCAACAAGATTCTCACAAAAATCTGTGTTTAATTAAGAAATCTGTACTGAGTTTCTGTAACTCATATCTTTTCTAGTATAAATATGTGGTGACAAAGTGTGGATCGTATTAGTGTGACATCACTTTAATTGATTTTGTTACAGAAACTCAGATTTATTGTGGCAATTTATAACTTTTTAATGTATAAAAATTGCAGAAGAAGACCACCAAGAGTTATCAATTAAGAAAATACCGCCACCATTGTGGATAAATACAATTTTTGCTTTAATTTTCAGTAATATCTTCATTTATTAGGAGTGTTCAATATCTCAAAATTTTTACATATTTTTACGAATAGTTACGAATTTATGTTCAATAACCCAAAAAATTCGCAAAAGAGAGCCAAATTGAGAGAGTAAGACCTCGAGAGAGTTGATAAACGCTGCAAGTAAAATTTTCACTTGCAACTACTAGCAGCTTTAAAAAAATAGAAGTGTCAAAAATATATGATCACAAAAATTTCAATTGGAAATATACAAAAATTTTAAACGCAAATTTATAATTGTGTACTAAATAAGTTAGCGCAAAAACGAATCTTGATGATGTTTGGAATAGCCAAAGTAGAATTTTGTTTTCCTAATTCAGTTATTTCCATTCATTTCCAATTTCAAAAATTTCAATTACAACGTATCAGCTGTTTTCTTGCGAATGTTTACGATTTTGTGTTCAATTACTTTGGTTGATAATTTTCTCTTTTTGTCGTTTTTACTCTTAATTTGACATTGACGCTCTTTTTGCAAGTATTTGTAAGAAAAGTTGTTGAACAAAGCTATTATCTTGTTATTAATTTATATATATATATGTATATATTTACTTTTTGTTTGGGATTTAAAAAAAAAAATAAACGTTTTCTTTCCTTTCTTTTTAAAAATTAAAGTAATATTAAATGGTTCGTTTAAGTAGACATACTATTTTTTCCATGTGAACACATATATGTATATTCGATAACATTTTACAATTTTGTTGAGTTTGTTGTATAATGCTGTGAAAATTACTGTTTAAATATTTAATAACTAACAAGTAAGGAAGCCTAAGTTCGAGTGGAATCGAACATTAGATACTCAGCTGTATGCTTTCATTGTTTATTTGCGTTTGTTCGATATAGGGTGTATTTTATATGAAACGAGTGCTGCATAAACAGGGCGCAGCCACGCCCATTTTTAAAATTTGTATCAATCATCCAAATAAGCATATAAATATTATTGTTAGTGCAAAATTGCATCCCTCTATGAATTTTAGTTACAAAGACTTCACGTTACAAATTCCAAAAGGGTTTTCCAGAAATATCTTTGTTAAAAAGTAGGCGTGGTCATAAACCGATTTCAATACATTTTTGTGTGTCTATCAACACATGTTATAAAAGTGCATAAACCAAGTTTCGTCACAATATCTCAGTTATTTGTCGAGTAATAGGCTCGTATATTCCTTTGTCTAAAAAGAGGCGGTACCACGCCCATTTTATAAACTTTTTTACTTTTTGTTTCCGGTCTATTGTAGAACTCATGTCACAAAATTTCAATGAATTATCTTTATATTTCACAGAGATATCGCTTAAAATGTTTTTATTGGGTCACTTTATAATACCCATATATAAAAGTGGGCGTGGTCGTCAACCGATTTTGGTAATTTTTCGTTCACACATTTGGGTAAGTAAATATAGCACGCGTACCAAATTTCATCGATATATCTTCAGCGGTTTCTGAGTTATGACATATAAAACTTTCAATGTTTGACCCTTAATAAGTGGGCGTGGCACCGCCCATTTTCCAAAACTTCATCAAATTTCTTCATAAGGGCCTGAGCTCAATACGTGGTAAAATTTTATCACTCTAGCTATATTAGTGGCTGAGATACCAAATTTCCGATTTTTTCTATATAGGAAAAGTGGGCGTGGTCATGGTCCGATTTCGCCCATTTTCAATACCAACCGTCCCAGTCTCGATACCAACTTGCATTTCAAATTTCATCAAAATATCTCAATTTTTACGCGAGTTATCGTGCGTACGGACGGACGGACGGACGGACGGACGGACGGACGGACGGACATGGCTCAATCGATTTCTCTTTTCACCCTGATCATTTTGATATATATAAGTCCATATCTATCTCGATTATTTCATTATGTTACAATCCACCGTTATGAAATCAAAATTATAATACTCTGTGTACTAGTACAGCTGAGTATAAAAATGTTCAACTGGCAACCCTTCTACCTTGCAACCATGCGAGCGATCAGCTGACACATTTTTACGTAAAAAATCAAAATGATTTTGATTTCTGCGGTACGGGCTTCTGCGTCGTACGTCGTTGAATAATCGGTTACATACAAATCCCATTAAATAGGTTGGATCAGCTGATACGGTACACGGGTTTACGTTCTCGACTAACTGGGCTATCATTGTACTTAGGTCGCGTGTGCGCTGCTAACGAGCATTTTACGAGCCAAATATAGTGCATGTAAAGAAACTTGTACTAGTTTTCTCTCTCTCGTTTCTAGTATTTTGTGACGTCACATTTCCCAAAATCGCCGAGCGCAAAGTAACAAAACTAATAAACTAAGTGCCTCATCGTGTTTCATTTCTCTCCAACGTGTGTAGTTGTGTTGTCATAGAAGATTTTGTGAAGCCAATTTAATTTAATTGCCTCTGCGTCATGACTAAAGTTTTAATTTAATTTTCATAAGCGTGTCTAAAATTTCTGTCATAATTAAATTTCAACAGGTGCCATCATTTCCAACAACGAGTTTATAGTTCACTTGCGGCCACATTTCTTATCTGTTCGTACGTGTATATCTCCATGCATAATATACATACATATATATATGTACATACATTTATACATCCACTTTATGCACTCTTTTGCCATCAAGTGCCGCAATTAAAATTTTATAGAAATGTTTATGTATGAAATAACTATTAACTGTGCGATCAAAAATCTTATAATTTTAAGATAATAATAATGTTAGATTAGTTTGTTAAAGAGATGGAGTTTCGTTTAAACTTAGACACATTGGCATATGTCACATGATGGCTAGAAAATTAAAATCGAAGTTGCTCTCAGTAGGAAATTTGTTTTAGTGAAGACGAAATTAAAATTGTAAGCCGTGCTTTTGTATTATCACAACACTGTTACAACCATTACAGTGGGAGCAATATTTAAAATGGTACAGCCGAAAAAGGTTGAAAATTATAACGAGTTTGTATCCCAACGGCACCATTCGATAAGAAAAACTTCATAAGAAAAAGTTTTGATAAATAAAAATTCAAGCATTGAAATTCAATGGAATTAAGGATAACGAAGAATAAGGATAAATAAACAGCGAAGAATTACCTTCTACTGCTAAATTTAAACCCTTAACCTAAATCAAATGTGGCAGTTTGACATTTAGGCCAAGCGGATTTTGCAAAAGCTACTTTTCGTATTTTTTTTTTCAGATATTCTCTGTTGCACAAGCGGAGAGTGTTAGACAGGGTCGAAAAAAAAGTTGTAAAATTCCGCTCCTAATTTTGAAGTTTATTTTGAGTGGGTTCCGGGAGAAGAAAAAAATAATGACATCAATTTTAAAAATCGAATTGCAGGAGAAAAAAAAAGCTAGAATAAACAAAAGAAAAATTTCAGCGTTATTTCAAAGGATAAAAAAAATGTTCCGAAACCCTCTTTACATAAGCTGCAAGTTTAGGGAAGGACTTTTAATTTTTTTTTTCATGTGTATACCAACTAAGTCAAGTATCGCATGCATATTTCTTTTTATGCATATTTTTATATCTGCAGCAATTCTATTTTCCACTAAAAATCAATGAAGCATATTTGTATGAATGTTTATGTATCTATATATGCATTTATGTATGTAAATATGTATGCATGAATATTTATTCGCTTTTTCTTTTTCGCTTATGAATATGTTATCAACGTGTTGCAATAGGATTTCAATTTTCTAGCATGTGTTTGGGGAATTTTCACAAAAATGTTCCAAATGCCACAGACAAAACTGACATCTTTGTGAAACGGCGCACGGGTGGCAAATCAGCAACAAGTATTCGTATTATATACACTGTAAAAAATTGTGCGACTATTCTTTGAGAACAGAAAATCCGATTATATCTACATACATACATAGATCATTTATAAATATGTAGTTGGATAAATAACACAGGCCACCACCCACCATTAGCCAGAAGTGAACTTTTCAAAAAGTCCTTGACATTGAGGTGGAAATATACCAAAAAGATCGCGTTTTCTGGTAAAAAAAAAAATGTTTGTTGAAATTTTATCGGCCTGAGATTATGTTGATACCAAAGAGTCTAAGTTATGTGTAATGTGTGAGAATGCTGTATACGCAGCATGGTCAGTTAATGGTTCTTTTGATTCCATTTGGTTATAAAACGTGGTCAATTAGTTAGTCTTCATTGGGCATGTTCGCACAAAGGGAAACACTAAACAAATATGCATGAAGTAAAGGGTTAAAAACCAGCCTCTCGCCCACAGTTCGCATTAATTGCATTATTCGCCCAGTATTTGCATACATACTAATATGCATATATTTAAATACAATTCATTTATTCATTTTAGTGTTTTACTCACGCATTCTCATCACTCATGCACATTCGCATTGTCCTTATTATGTATGTATGCATCACCGTTACGTATTATTCGGTTCTTATAACAACGTAAATATTCAAATAGCATTAGTGTTAATGAAGTTCAATTTGTATGCCAATTAAACTTTGCACCACAAAAATTCATATTTACATACAAGCATATTTTTATTGATTACTAGTTCAATAATATTGATGTTCTTGTGTTTTGGGGCTTCATTCCTTTGGGCGTTGTTGGCATTGTTATTGTGTTGGTTATTTGGTTGGCGTACATACTTATACACAAGCAAAAGATGGAAGTATGTAGTTTGTATGGTAAATTAGCATCATCGATGATGGATTAGCTTATATATGAATTAGTACATTGTACAATGTACATAGTGCAAAAATATGTTGAACAAAAGCCAACTGTATATTAAGGCATCGCAGAAGTTTTGGTGTTTAAAAAAATGCTTTAAAATATTGAGATATTTATTTATATATGGAGATCTAATTCAAGAGCGTAGTTTCCCATCTAATTAAGTCGAGTTTAATAAATATGAATTTACAGCATTGCTTTTCAGATTGTTTTCTTGCTGAGGTTTTTAGCGAATTTGTTTTATTTTGTAATTTTGGCAATAACGTACTCATAAATATAATAAACAAAATAAAATTAAAAAAATAAAATAAAATATAATAAAATAAAATAAAATAAAATAAAATAAAATAAAATAAAATAAAATAAAATAAAATAAAATAAAATAAAGTAAAATAAAATAAAATAAAATAAAATACAATAAAATAAAATACAATAAAATAAAATAAAATAAAATAAAATAAAATAAAATAAGATGCAATAAAATAAAAAAAAGTAAAATATATCAAAGTAAAAAAAAATAAAACAAAATAAAATAAAAAACTAAAAAAAGTAAATTAAAAAATTAAGTAAAATAAAAAATTTTAAATAAATAGAAAAAAAATTAAATAGAAAAAATTAAATAAAATAGAAAAATATAAAAAAATTTGAATAGAAAATAAAATAAAATTAAATAAATTAAAAAAATAAATAAAATAAAAAATAAAAATTAAAAATTAAAAATTAAATAAAATAAAATGAAAAGAAAATAAAATAAAAAGAAAATAAAATTTTGTTTAATTAATTAGAAAAATTAAATAAAAAATTTTTTTTAAATAAGAAAAATTAAATTAAAAAAAAAAAAATTTTAAATAATAAAAATTAAATTAAAAAAACTTAAATTAATAAAAAAAAAACATTCAATAAAAAATAAATAAAATTCAATCGCTTACACAGAGTTTCCGTGGCGTAATAGATATAAGTGAATATTTTATATATATAAATACACGCGCGCCATCTGTTGGAACATAGCCATGGTTATAACCTAATCTCATTAGTAAATATGTTGCTTATATTTAGACAGCAGCTAGAAATTACATACATACAGGTGAAACTAATAAAAGCGTGTTAAAAATATTAGCATTCGCTGCGGTTGGGCACGGCTTCATGTTCATTCAACTCACGAGCAGAGGTCTGACGGTAAGAAATTGGTTTGAAAAAAAAAAAAAAAACATAAAAAGTTCAAATTGACACAAAAAATGATCCAAAACATGGCTCCACTTCTATACAATACGCCAACTGTATTTATTTTTAAATCACTGGGAATATTTAAATGTTCTGTGAGTTCTAATTGCACTCATTTAAACACTCCCGAATATGCAAAAGTTCTGTGGATCAGTCCTTAGATACATATTACTCCAGGAAGGAAATTCTAGCGGTCGAGTGAGATTTTTTTGTAAAGACCGGCCGCAACGGCCACCAACGCAGAATAGGTACGTCCGGCGAATCTTGACTTAAGGTTTGTGTTCTGGCAGACCTGCACCACCCCCCTGAAAAAGTCACTTTGTTCGAGGTTGGGTTCACTTTTGTAAAATTTTCCCAAAAAATACCTAAAAATATTTGTACAATATTTCATAATGCATATGTTTATATCTCTTTAAGTTGTGTGTTCAACAATTGTCAATTAAACATGCACACACACACACACACACATGCACATTTACCCTCACGGAAAAAAAAAGTTAGTTGCAAAAATATATATATTAAAAAGTGATTTATATTCAACTAATTTTAAAGTAGCTTTAAACAAATGCAGCGCGGGACAGTTTCTTGTATATGTACATATTTGTATGTAAACACATGTTTTCAGATCTAAGTATGCCAAGATTGTTTTTTCCATTTTTTGGTTACCGTTTTTCAGCTTCACTTCCCATTAAACACTGAAAACGAAATTCTCAAACGGAGAAAATATTGTTTCATATTTATCATTTGAAAATTAACATAAATTCAATTGTTTCTCAAATATTGTTTATCAACTTGAGAACGATTTGCGAAATTTGAGGAAAACTTGTTTCGCATTTTTACCATTTCTTGAATTTCGACATCAAATGCAGGATTAAGTTATTTATATTAAACTACAAATAAAGTAGTTGAAAAGAAACTCAAGATAAAGTTATTTATTTTAAACTACTAGTAAAGTAGTTGAAAACAAATGCAGGATAGGGCAATTGACTGCTTGCTATGACATCGCAGTGTTAAAAAAGTCAGTTCATTGCAAAGGAAAAAGTCACATTTTCAATTAGTTGTTATTGAAAATAAAGTAGTTTATAAAGTGATTTAAAATTAATTAAATTTCCTACAGGGTACTTACTCAACATCCTCTGCTTTGTGCGACAATGAAAATTTCTTTTTTATTATGCCTTTTATTCTGGTTTATTCGGTATGCCACTGTTTTGTTGTTATTGTATTGCTAGAGCTGTGAAAATGCCCTTAAATATTTGAAAAAAAAAGCTTGCGGGTTCAACTGCGGCTTCTTTCTTCTCTACTAACAACAACTGCGTATTCTTTTGCACAAACGCACACTCTGATATGTAGATATATGTGTGCACTGGTGTGTACTATCCTGCTGCTTCGTTAACTTTGCTTTCTTCCCACTGGCTGTTGGGTTGCTTGCTTGGTTGTATGCACGTCGCGGCGTTTTGCTTTTTCTATTGCAATAATAAATTTTTATTTCCTTTGAACTTTTCACAAAATTTTTTATTTATATTTTGTTTTTTTTTATATTTTTATTTTTTATTATTATTTAAATTTTTTTATCTATTTATATATCTGTTTTACTGCTTCCTTTCAAATTTTTTTTTGCTCTTTGCTTTGCATCTTCATGCTCTTTTTATTGTTATTGTTTATTTTTATCGTTCACTTACATCAGGAATATCTCTACTTTAGTGGTTTGTTCCGTTGGTTCTGCGAATAGAGGCGTTTTTAGATTGTGTGGCATGCTTTGGTGGAAGTGTTGGTTGAGAGTGATTGCATGAGTTTCTTATTGCAGCAAATTTAGTATAGGATTTTGTAGAAATATGAAAAATATAACTTCACTGAATGTTTCTTTAACCGAACCGTTTCTTATTTATTTATTTGCTTTGTTTTATGCGCACTTGTTTGTATGTATGTATGTATGTATGTATGTATGTTTACCCCAAAAAAAGTTTTATTATTCAAGAGCTCAATTTATATAAAATTTTCACTACTCCCCGCTATGCTTCTTATATGTAGATCCCTTTTACTACATACAAGCGCCGTGCAGCATCCCTGCCGTGTTTTCGTTTTTATTTATGCATCGATGTGATAAGAAAGAATGATTGCACGTTGGTAACGGGAATGTAATAAAAATGTTAATGTTTGTTTTTTTTTTTTTTGATTTTTTTGATTTTTGTTCTTGCTTCGTGCACTTAAGATATGTGCAAAGATAGCCACGCCTCTGCTTACACTTGGGTATGCATGTATGTATGTTTGTATGCGCCCTGCAGCTAACAAAAGGGACAGTCCAGAAAAACGAAAGCCTAGAACTAGAGAGTTCAAAACTAGCTCAGAACTGGTTCTTGAGGGATGCAGAGCGGGACACTTTACGGCTATTGCTTTAAAGTTGAGCAACAAGATATGTAGCACTTTACAAGAATGACCCTATTTGCTGTCTTTTGCTGGGTAGTACCAAATGGAACTTGGTTAAAGGGACGTACATATTACCAAAGTAATATTACTTGGTATTTGTAGTTGAATGGACATAATTCCACCTTTTGCATGGTTAAGTTTCAAAAACTTGGTATTTTATAATAAAATGGCTGCATTTATTTTCAATATGTTAGCAGTTCTGCCAACTGAGGATTATTTTTGTAAATCATGGCCAAAGACCGACCATTTTTGAAGCAGTTCTGAAGTGCTTCCTTTTTAACTACATATTTCTGAACTATTGGTTTTTGAACTAACCCAGGACTGTCCATATAAGAAGTAGTCCAGAACGCGTTCCAAAGTTCTGCGGAGGCGGATAATTGCCACTTCGTAGAAAATCGTCGTGTGAAAAAAGACAATTGAAAGCATTGCGTTGGGATAGAACGAGAAACAACCCTGTCTCCTTGCGAACTAGTTCTGCACTAGCCTGGAACTAGCGCGAATTGCTGTAGGGTTTGTACGAGTATGTTTGTCTGTTTGCGATTATGTGATACTTATGCATTTATTGTTGTTGTTGTTGTTGTTCTTGTTCTTGTTGTTATTGTTGTTGTTGTTGTTGCTGTCGTTCATTTCTTGCGCAACACTAGATGCGTTTTTTTTCGGCAAAGTTTCTCAGATCTTCCCTCCGGCTACAGAATATGAAAATAGGATGTTGTAGGAAAACTAAGCTAATTTTTATTTTTTTTAGAAAAAAAAACTGAGTGGGCTATTCTAAAAACAGCGATTTTTTTTTAAATTCCATGATAGGTTTAGATTCATATATGAAAAAAACCACAGAATTAAAAATAAAAAAACAAAAGATACATATTCTCATGTAAAATTAACGGCTTAATCGAATGGTGTACTCAGTTTTTTTAGTGCGAGCCATAGGGAAGGTACGAAGATCGCCTAAAGTGGAATTTTATTTTTTTTAGTCACAGATTTTCAAGTTTGGACACGGGAATTTTCAAGATATCTTAAATTTATTTTTAATCAAAATATACAGGTATCTGCGCAAATTAATGCAGTTTTCAGAAAAGTTTATCGAGCTTTTTTTGTCCAAGCTACTTTGGTTCAAATGAAACATGCCAAAATCATTTTCATATTGAACAACATTTTTTTTACGTATGTAAATAATAAATTTTCGAATTTTGTACTTGCAGCAATAAAAAATGTTGTTCAATATGAAAGTGATTTTGGAATGTTTCATTTAAACCAAAGTAGCTTGGATAAAAAAAGTTCGATTTCGATCAAATAAACTTTTCTGAAAACTGCATTAATTTGTGCAGATTCCTGTATATTTTGATTAAAAACAAATTTAAGGTATCTTGAAAATTCCCGGGTGCAAACTTGAAAATCCGTGACTAAAAAAAAATAAAATTCCATTTTAAGCGATCTTGGTACTTTCCCTATTATGGCTCGCACAGGGTTGGGCATGATTCAACTAATTTTGAGTGCACTCAGCCTGCAACTACCACTCAAACCTGAGTGGTAGTTAAATCTTGATTTTAACTCGATTTTCAACTACCACTCAACTTTAGTGTTGGTAGCAAAAGTGCACAGAAGTCAGTCAAACCGCAAAAAATCTTATGGAAAAATTTACATACATACATATGTATATGTATGCGTATAACTTATACATATGTATGTACATTAAGCCCTGTAGGGAAAATCTCTAGTTCCGAACTAGGTCGCTTGTAGTGCATTTTTCGACACTACTAGTGCGAGCTAAATTTCTTTTGCATGTTATCAACTGGCGAATTTAACACGGCGATGTCCTAGGCGGTGTCAATTATCACTCTCTGCACTACATTTTCGATAGCTCCGAACTAGTACTAAATTCTACAGTTTACACTAGTTCGTTTATTGGCACAATTTCGATAGTTCTGAAATAGCTACAAATACCTACAAATTCTACAGTTTTGCATCTGTCGCTTAAGTGGAGCATTTGACATAATACATGCAAGTGGCGCGATGGCCGACTGGTTAACGCATGTGCCTTTCAATCTGAGGGGTGCGGGTTCGAATCCGGTCGGTGTCAAGGTGCATGATAATTTAAAAAAATTTTTTTTTAACTAATATTTTTTTATTTATTTATTTAATACAAATTTACAATAATATTTGAAAAGTAATAAAATAAAAAAAAAAATTAAAAATAAGTCTGAGGAATCGGAAAAGCATAATTAGGGGAACATTTCATTTCATACAAGATGCAAATAGAAAACTCTTTATATAAAATGCTTCACTAAACATCTGAGAATTACAGAAATATACAAAGTCGACGGCAATTGAAAGAACGAAAAATTTTCATAGAATTTTTGTCACTTCGAAATTGCATACAAATCAAAGTGTGTCTTATAATGGTCACTCAATTCACTCCTTCTGAACTGGTGAGGGTCCAATTACATTTGATCTAGTTCCCTTTTGACACCTTTTCGCTAGTTCGGAACCAGAAATTTTGCTCACTAGTTATTGAGTTCCCTGCAGGGAGTATACAAAATTCAAGGGAAGGACATGTGCATTACAATAGTAGCTGCAGATATTCAAGTTCATCTACTAGTTCGTTCTAGTTAAAGTTCTAGTTCACTTTCTAGTTCACCCCTATTTCAATTTCTAGTCAACTCTAGTTCACTTATGCCAATTTCAAAACTAACGACTCACATATACTCACATACATATGTATGTACATACATTTCACCACAAGCTGATGTGTTGATTAACTTCTCAATGATTCCACTGCCTAAATAGGTTTCCAGCACCAAATTTGAGTGGTAGTTGAATCAAAATTCAACTACCACTCAATCCTTGGGCTCGCACTAAAAAACTGAGTACACCATTCGATTAAGCCGTTAATTTTACATGGGAATATGTATCTTTTGTTTTTTTATTTTTAATTCTTTGTTTTTTTTTTCTATATGAATCTAAACCTATCATGGAATTTAAAAAAAATCGCTGTTTTAGTTATCCTACAACATCTTATTTTCATATTCTGTGGCCGGAGGGGTATGTTAGATCAAAAAAAAAACGCATCTACGCAACACACATGCACAGATATGTATGTACAGTGTACATATAATTAATTATATTTATTCATATAACTACATAAGTGTATACATATGTACATGTATGTACATTTTACATATATGTAAATCTAAATAATAAATAACACTCAAATTTCTAGCCGCGCTACATTCAACACTTCAACTTGCAACAGCTGTTCCGTTGTTTTATTGGTGCATACAAAGGCAGGCCAACAAACGCACACACACACACACACAAGTGTGTATATGTGAGGCAAAACTCCGGTTGTTTAATATTTTGCACACGCAAAATTCATTCAAACTGCACAAACACATACAGACTGAAAATTTTAAAGTACATATTTTTGTGTACGCGTTTGTACTAGTACTCACTCAAACAGCAGCAAAACAACACCAACTATCCTGCAAAAAAAAAGCAATGCTTCAACAGCTAATACTCAAATATGTACTTTTATTGCCTTTGGTGCTGCTGCTTCTTCTTCATACATACAAATATGCAGCTTTTGTTGCTGTTGTTGTTGTTCTTTGGTGTTGCAAACTGATATCGTTTGTTGCACGCGACTTTACGTTTTTCACAAGTCCTTGCGTTACGAGCGTAAATTACCAACTGAAATATACAAAATTGTGGATTCGCATCAAATCGGCGAAAGAGTATCAGCGCACTTGCTGCTACATACACACACACACACACACATGCAAAGCAAAACACGAGTTATCAGCGAGCGTGGTGAATTTATAGGAAACGCATGGTGAATATATGTACGTACAGAGCCTATGTATATTGTGTAGCATACTTTTGTGCGTCTTGCTGGCAGGCAATTGCAGGCAGCCAGGGCGTATGAGTGATATTTGTTCTGTTGCTGTGCAATTAAAAATGTTGACTTGGTGGAGGTGCGAAAAGCAGCAGCTAAGCTTAAAAAGAAATTATAAAAAAGTGTTTTAATTTATAAAGCAGATACATAAATGAGCCAAATTTTTTAAATTTTTTTTATACAAATGTTATTTCTTCTCTTATCTGCCATACATTCACAGTTACATACACAGTATTTGTGATGGCCTTTCGGCTCTTGCCTGTCGTCTTTCGTTTATCTGCTTCTTCTTCTTTTTTGCTTTTTGCTGATTTGCTTGCCGGTTAGCAGCTGTTAAATACATGCGCTACGCACATTTCTTCCCTAGCTTCCGCAGCTTTTCACCAAAACACCAAAATTTTGAAATGCACAAAAGCTTTTAAGCATTTTAGCACCGGCATAATAAAGCGAATTCCTGTTTGTGTGCGTTAATACGTATGTATGTGTCAATGTGAGTGTGTTAAATTGAATGTCAGCTGGCTAAAGGCGAGCAACACCCAGCTCAAGGCCTTTGGGGCTATTGTTTTATATGTATCTACATACATATCTACGCTTGTATGTATAGTTGTACTGTTGCCTTTGACATTGCCTTTGATTTTGATTCTTGTTTTTATTTGTCTTTTTTTTTTTTTTTTGATTTTTTGCAAAACGTTTTTGGCCTTTTTTTGAAATTGTTGCTTAGTTTAACTAAATGCGCGAGGCATTTTAAGGATGCGAGAAGTTTTCGAAATACTTGGTTTAACTTTGATGTGATCAAGGCTATTGGACAATCAAAAGACCGATAAATTCATAAAACGGAAATCCAAAAGACCGACAGAATAGAAACAGGAACAGAAATAGAGACCAAAATATAAAAGAGCGATGACGAAGTAGATCGAGACTAAAGCATTTCACGATATGGATAGAAACTTTTGCGACTCAGAAGGATGTGGCTTACATGAAAGCCCATATATCTACCTCAAAATTTTGCACTCTCGCCCAACCTCGTAGCTACATGATTCTCCAAACGATATACATATACATATTTATTGTACTAGTGCATAACTACAGACTTAGGAAGTAGTTATAAACTAAACACTTTCTCACAAGTCTCTATATGAGAGGAAATTTAGAACACGTTCGGGAGTTCTCAATACTGTGAAAATTGCCAGTTCATAGGATATCACTGAATTAAAAAGACAATTTTGTTGAAAGAAAATTTAAATATTTGATCGTGTGAAACACCCTTTATATATCTATATTGACAAATGTCATTACCAACTATAGCTAAGTTCACTGCTAATAAAGTTTCTTCCCTTTCTATCATAAATTGTCAACAAAACACACGTCTTTTAAATATATCTGTATGTCACTTTGCCCACTCTAACATTACATTGGAATTGATCGAGAACCTCTTTATGGTATAGTTCTATGCTAAGTTGGAACATTCAATGTCGTTGTCTGGTAACTCTGACGTCTTCCAAACAAAAGTTTAAGCTATTGTAGTTGGTTGGTTGGTTGCTATGCTGCCCGGTTTTGATTTCAGCTTCTGCATCTACTTAGTTCGGCTTGTTTTCCGAATGGCCAGTGTCCCGTGATGGTGGCTGTAATTTTTAAGATTTATTTTCTTGATCTGCTAAGCTAGAGAATTACTTGTTATGTTGTAGTCTGGCCAGATCTGCTTCGTGATCTTGCAAGTTGCTGTAGATTTCCACCGAAGTGTGGCCAGTTCCTTATGTTTGTTATGGACCTCCCATTTAATAGCTGATAGGGGTTGCTCAGCGTCGCTACTGTTGATAGGTCCATAGATACACCGGCTTGCAACTGCGCCAGGAATATACTGACTGAGCTTGGCAGGTTGAAAGAGAGCGAGATGTTTGGTTGTTCAGAGAAAATCCGCGAGACTGTTTCCTTCTCCATTGCGCTATCTTCTTTCCATTCACTTCTCGAGGACTTGAACCTGGAAGGCATAAGGCCACCAAGCGGAACCTTCTTTATAAAAGGTGCTTATGTGTATACTTTTGTTACAAACAATATTCTATCTGGTATTAAAAGGTAAGAAAAGCTTTAAAAAAATTAAATAAATAGAAGGGTACGTTACTTGAGAAATTTTCTGGATATTATGCAAATATGGGTATGTATGTCTACTCTAATCGGTACCTACTGATTCCTACATGCTGCAGAACTTGCAACAAATAAAATAAAGGGCGCTTTAAAGTTAAATGAATCACATCTCCCATTTTGTCACTCCCTCTTAATACATCCTAAAAGTTGTAAAATAGCTCTCCCACTTAATAAACGAAGTCATAGCTGAACACATTTAAAAATTCAATTTCTTATATATATATATCTATTAACTTCATTCAAATCGCATCAGTATGTATGTTCCATAATGTTATAACAAAGAAATGTTACACCTAGTCAAACAAAATATACCCAATAGAAAATGGTAGGAAAATGAAGCGCTTGTGAAGCTCGGCCCTCCGTACGTCTGTGTGAACGCAAGCTAGTCCCTCAGTTTTTGAGATATCTGAATCAAATTCGGTATAGAGGTTTTTTGAAATGCGCAATTGATCATTTGTCGGTATCGACCAAATCGGACTACTATAACATATAGCTCACATACCACTGATTGTTCAGGTATAGACGTCTTGGGGTATAACTTCTCCATTTAAACTAATAATATGATATGTTTGTTCGGACTGGGGTTTGAAACCGAGACTTATGGTACAGCAAGCGAGCACTCTACCCACTACACCATAGCGACCACAAAAGAAAAAACAGAAAAACAGGTGAGTTCATTACACAATTTCTTAATAAACCCTTGCATAATAACTAGGGAAGCTAAAAATATGCAAATGCATATTGCATATGCAAATGCATATTTCGACGTAAAATGCATATTTACGGTCAAAATGCATTTCGTGCTTATTTTGGCATATTTTGGCACTTAATCGAGCAGTGTCGAAAAATATTAAGCTGGAAATCTTATCTGTGGTTAATTCAGATAGTTGCGTATACATACAAGCAAGGCTATTTAACTATTGATCTGGGCACCGGAGCGGAGCATTTTCCCTAATAAAAATTCAGCACGACAAACACTAAGTTCTTGTATGCATACAAACAAGGCTACTTACTGTTGATCAGAGCCTCGAAGCAAACCCAGAGTAAAAAAAAAACTTTTATCCGATGCCCTGTTATTGATAGAAAACGGCTGTAGTGTAAAAATTTTAAGGGAACAATAATATGCAATATGTATCGACATACATAGGCATACGCTACACTGTCAATATAATTCGCGATATTTGAATCGCGATCCATATTGATGGTCTGATGAACCGCAGACTAGTGCTACACGTTCAATATGAATATTGGGATATTTTTCTCGCTCTGTGGTTTAAAATTTTTACTTCTGTCCTTTTCACACCTTCACTTTCAATTCAATTTGATGGGTGGCAAAATTTTCATGCTACACAGTCAATCCGTATTGTCAATATTGCGATCCGGATCGCGGATTTCAAAATTTCTATCCATCAATACTCGATGCTAAGACCAAACCACCAAAAATTTACCCTGGGAAATATAGTAAAACATATAATAGTTCAATGCAACCCTGCGCAATCTAATGGAATGGTTTCGCTTGCTTTGTTAAAGGGTCTCATGCATTTACATAAATACAAATCTAAAATTAATTTAAAGTATTTTATAGTATTTAAAAACAAATTTTTTAAATTGGGAAAATGTGAAATGTACGTTTCAGTTCTTATATTATTATTATTTTGCAAATTCGTTAAATAAAAATGTAAGTTTGAAATGAAATACATACATTTTTTGAGCATATTTCAGGTATTTTTTAGGCATATATGCATATAATGAGATTTTTTCGTGCATATTTACGAGCATATGCAGTTTTCGTGCATATTTTTAGCTTCCCTAATAATAACCAACAGAACTGAAAGTATAAATTACAGCACAGAAGGAACTCCATATGGAGCGCTGCAAGGAAGCGCATCTCGCTTGTTTAGAAGCTGTGCTGTAATCTATACTAAAAAGCGAAGAGCTTGCTAACATTTCTTCCAGATGTGTACTGTGTATGTACTTACACATGTATGAAGCTACTTACATATCCATATGTATAGCTAAATGTTTTTACATTTCATTCGTCATCGCACAAAACCCAAATCAAATCAAATAGAGCACACACGCAACAAACAAGCAAGCGAACCCAAAAAGACAAAGGCACGTAGTAAGGCAAAGCATATTTGAGATGAAGGCGCAACACCGACAACAACATTGGGCAAATGTCAACTGACTTTGTGCTTATTTAGTTACTAACACTGCTATTCCGAGCGTTACCGGAAAATTACTTTACTGGTAATTTATGTTGCTGAAAATTGTTACCGTCTTTTCAATTGGTATTCTGGCACAAATGGTAACGCTGTCAAAGCGTTTCCATACGAACGGAATGGAATCGGGCTGAAATGGTAACAAAATGTTACCACGTATTGAGGTGGTAACTTAATTTTCTGCTGACAGAATACGAAAAGAGTGCTTAAAGTACCAGATTCTTTATTTAACCAGTAAAGTAAATTATGTTACCACACCGGAATAAGGCCGTTAGAAGATATTCGCTAATGTTACACACATACATACAAATGTACACTTGCTGCACAAATTTGCTGCTTTGACATTTTTATTCGTTTTTTTTCCCTTTTTTTCTTGTCGCAGTCAGAGTTGCTACGTTTATGCAGCTTTCAATGTTAGTATGTGTGTATGTATGCGTGTATGTTTGCACGTTTTTAGTATCAGCTGTATAACTCCAATTGTTGCTGTCATAGTAGAAAATTTATGTGGCACACCCATATTGCTGCAATACAAATTCGCACCCATGCGAACGCCTTACTACTTACATACATACATACATACTTACCCTGTATGGAAAATCTCTAGTTCCGAACTTGGTCGCTTCTAGTGCATTTTCGACACTACTAGTGCGAGCTAAATCTCTTTTGCATGTTATAAACTGGCGAATTTAACACGGCGATGTCCTAGGCGGTGTCAATTGTCACCCTCTGCACTACATTTTCGATAGTTCCGAACTAGTACTAAATTCTACAGTTTACACTAGTTCGATTATTGGCACAATTTCAATAGTTCTGAACTAGCTTCAAGTACCTATAAATTCTACAGTTTTACATCTGCCGCTTAAGTGCAGCCTTTGGCACACTTCATACAAGTGGCGCGATGGCCGACTGGCTAACGCATGTGCCTTTCAATCTGAGGGGCGCGGGTTCGAATCCTGTCGGTGTCAAGGTGGATGATAATTTTTTTTTTTATTTTTTTTTAACTAATATTTTTTGATTTATTTATTTAATAAAAATTTACAATAATATTTAAAAAGTTATAAAATAAAAAAAAAAATTAAAAATAAGCCTGAGGGATTGGAAAAGCATAATTAGGGGAACATTTCATTTCATACAAGTTAAGATGCAAATTGAAAACTCTTTATATGAAACGCTTCACTAAACATCTGGGAATTGCAGAAATATACAAAGCCGACGGAAATTGAACGAACGAAAAATTTTCATAGAATTTTTGTCACTTCGAAATTGCATACAAATCAAAGTGTGTCTTATAATGGTTACTCAATTCACTACTCCTGAACTGGTTAGGGTCTAACTACAATTGATCTAGTTGCCTTTTGACACCTTTTGGCTAGTTCGGAACTAGAAATTTTGCTCACTAGTTATTGAGTTCCCTGCAGGGTATATGCTCTATATATGTATGTACCTACATTAGGGCGTTTTCAATTCACTAGACGTATTAAATTCCTATTAAAATTAGTAAAGCTTAATTTTTTTGGATTTTTTTTTAATTTTAATGATGATTTTAATTGTCTAACATTAATCATCAGAAATAATTATATAATCAAATTAATACAAAAAAAAATTTTAATAAATTAAATTAAAAGTTATAAAAAATAATCATGATTAATAGCCATTAAAAATCATCAGAAATAATAATTTAATCAAAATCATAAAAAAAATTTTTTTTAATTCTAAGATTAGGTACTTTTAATTGCTTACTAGTTTTTTGTCGTTGCATTATTTTTAATTGTGCAGTTGCATTTAATTGTCTGATTGTTTTATTTGCTAGATTTTTTTTCAATTATGCTATTATTTTTTTTATATCTATGATTGCTTTTTCATTATTTTATAGGTGAAGCGTTGCAATGTATTATTGTCAAGCTGAATGAGCTGAAATTTAAGTAAAAAAACTAAAAGTAGTATGTCTACTAATTAATATGTAATAAAATTAATAATAGTACCATTAAAAAATCGGAAATAGTTGAAAATAATCAAATAACTTTACTAATCATGATATTAGAAAAATCAAAATTAAATGTAAATTAGCAAAATAATCAGGCAATTAAAATTTATTAATCGATTAATTAATATAATTTCTTAATTTAATTAATTATTGGACTAATTAATTAATCATTCAATTAAAAAAATCAAAAATAATCAAAAGTAAGTGAACATTAGCAAAATAATTATGCAATTAAAATTAATTAATCGATGAATTAATACAGTTTTTAATTTAATTTATTATTAATCATTGAAAAGATAAAAGTAGTTACAATGTACCAATCACAAAATTAAGAAAATTAAAATTAAATTCAAATTAGCAAAATAATCAGGCAATAAAAATTTATTAATCGATTAGTTAATTTAATTTCTTAATTTAATTAATTATTGGACTAATTAATTACGAAATTAAAGAAAACAAAAATAATCAAAAGTAAGTGAAAATTAGAAAACATAATTATGAAATTAAAATTAATTAATCGATTAATTAGTTTAGTTTTTTTATTTACTTTACTATTCATCAATGCATTACCCATAGGCTGAAATACAACATAAATTTGAAAAAAAGAACCTAAGATAATTAAAAAATCAGGGAAAATTATATATAATCCAATAATCAGAAAAAATAAAAAATAAATGCAAATAATCAAAATAATCATTTATTAATCAAATTATTAATTAATTTTTTTTTATTTAATTAATAATTACTTAATCATGTACCTAATTAAAAAATCAAAAACAACTGAAAATAATCATGCAATCAAAATTGTTTAATCGACTAATTGATGTGATCTTTTAATTTAATTATGATGAGTTTAATGATTGTTATTAGATCATTAAACATATGAAAGTAATCGCATTTAATCATTAAAGATTTACAAAAATATGCCTTAATTAACAATCACTTAAGTTTTTAATCATAATATGTATAACAGTTTGCAAATATACATACAAAAGCAAAATATACTATCTTTTCAAGTCACTCACCTCTTTCTGCCTTAACCTAACTCAGCAAGCAATCCAGCAGCAATTTCTGCATTGCCTACGACTACAAAACTCTTTCTTGAGTTCGCCTTAAGATTGCTGTTTTTTGTTGTTGTTTTATCACAGCAAGAGCAATAGACTAATACAAGAATACTACAAAACAACAATAGATATTAAGCTTAAGGAACAATGAACAGGAATTTTATGCTGAGAAAGGAAAAGTGTTATTTTATAGAGACTTTTCTACTAAAGCCTGAAAAGGTGTGAAAGCAAAGATGCACAATATGAGTAAAAGGAAAAGAAAATAAAGACTTAGCAGCACAGTCAACGACTTTAACGACTAATCAGGTGAGAAGAATACATATCGCTAGCTTAGAGTGCAAACTGTGTAAGTCCATTTTTATGAAAAAGTGTATTTTTATGTAGAACGCTAGAAAAATCAAATACGCACCACGCTAAATAAGTCTGTGATACTTGACATATTTCTACTCGTTGTTATTCAGTGATACGCAAATTGTGTAAGTCCAAAATACGAAGAAAATTGTGTAAGTCCAAAATTTTACATGAACAGGAATTTTTTTTCATTTGGAAATTTTTTTATTTTTTGTTTTTTTGTCTCTCCTACAAAGTTTGAAAAAAGGACTTACACAATTTGCACTCTAAGCTAGCGATATGCATTATAGACGACAGACATTTCCCGAAGACAAGACGCATTAACATAATCAAGAAGAATGAAAATGCTTCCATCTTCTTTAACCATTTTATCATGTCATTTGTGTTCTTTCATTTTACCATTTTTCTTTATATGCTCTACGTATTTTTTGTTTTTTTTTTTTTGCTTTTGTGTTGTTTATTAATACGCTAAGCTTTGCATATCTTTCACAGCCAGAAGCACGTTTGTATGTACGTACATATATAAGTATATCTCGTACTTATGCAAATGTCTATGATAGGGTATACCGGAATGTGGGCAAATGATTTTGATATCAATATTACAGTACCAAAGAATTAAAAATTTCAAAAGTTGTCTTTAGAGATTTTGATGAAAGAGCGCGGAGATTTCTGTTTGGTGGATATTTCGGTGTTGGGATTTCTGTTTTATGGATTTATTGGTCCTTAAATTTGTTTGGATTTCTGTAATGCGTTTTTTGGATTCCTCATATCGGGATTACTGTTTTTGGATTTCACTCAGCAGGGTGGGTATTTGCTAGTTTAATATAATTTAAGATGTATATCCCTAACACTCCAAGAACAAATTCTTCCCTCAACGCACTTCAGACACCAAGCCCTCAGCTTACTTATAACTTCTATTGACTTCAGCGCATTTGCTAAACACTTTCTGCTATATATATGTATATATCTATATATGTACACCATCTATGTATGTACACACATATATTCGCATATTTGTATGCACATTACTAATTCATAACCGATTTCGCATTATATTTGCCCTTGCATTTTCCTTACACTCATTTTCCACTGCCGCCGCATAGAATTATGCAAATCCCTGTTGTGGCTACAAAAGGCAGACGCGATTTGGTTTGTCAATAGTGATTGTATGATTGTCGTGTTTGTTGTTGTTGTTGTACATCTATCCATTGCATTAATTCCAACAACGAACGCAACGTTCTCCAATTGAGTATCATCTAATGCATTAAATTGTCATTGCTCATATTGTTGGGATGAATTTAAATGTGAACTACATTCATTCCATTATATTAACAACCGACATGCATATGTACATACATAAATACATATATACTTACTTTTATAAAGTACTTACACTTAAAGATTGGGTATTCGCATCAACAGTTAGTTGGCTTTTGCTGATGGCAAACTGAAGTGGTTGAATTGGTGGCGCCATAATAGTTCAGCTCATTGTCAATTACCTTTCTATACTTGTATGTAATGTATGTATATAGCATCTAAATCTTCAAGAAAACCACCACTATTTTAATCGATAAATATACCTAAGCAAAAGTAGAAATTTGCTCAGGCATTTATAAACAGGCGATGATATCATTATCCATGATGGTATTTAATTATTTGTGCGACCAGTGGCCTTTTTCGAAATAATTTCCAGCAGGGTGCGCTTACAATGTTGCGTTTTCAGATTTAAATAAAAAAAAATGCCGGAAAAATTTGCTGAAATTTTCTATTTTTGAACTCTTATTTTATATTCTGCGCTTTACTTTCTAAAACCATTTTAAATTATGAAGCTTTGTGCGTTTGAAAATCTTGACTTTGCCTTATTTTACTTTACTCCAAACAATCAAGGTATATCTTTAATTACGTACCAACTTTTGAAACTCTTATCCTTGATGGTTTATTTCAGGGCTGCTCAACGCTCTTGTATTGAAAGTACAAAGCTCAATACATCTACAAATTTTGTATATGCACTGAAAAATTTTTTTGCTCATTTAAATTTTTTTATGAATTCCAATAAAATATTATTTTAGAATTTATTTTCAAATGGTAGTCTCAAATTCATACAAATTTTTTTAATTTTTATATGAAAATTTTTTGAATACTAATTTTTCACAGTGCTTTCATTTTTTGAATTTTTTTTTCATTACACATTTGTTATTGTAAATTTCGATTTCTTATGGCAGTGCCTTTGCTCTGCACATTCAGTATGAATCATAGGCACATACATATAAATTTTTTTTTATATCTCAGTGCTTATGGCAGTGCAAAGAAAATTTTATTTTCATATTTGAAGTGAAAATATGTATCTGTGCCTATGATTCGGTACAAAACAAAAACAATTGTGCTTTGAGTGCCTATGAGGTGAGCAGCCCTGGTTTATTTTTTTAAATATTTTTGGACAAGAGACATTTTAACACCAAAGAGATGCCTCCCCTGTGCAGAAAGCAGTGTAAAATACATAGCAATGCTTGTACATTAAAATTCTAATGTTGGAGGCATGTTAATTACGCTGTAATTTGATATTCATATGCAAATAGATTGGCAAACGGCTAAGGTGAATATAATAAATCGGTTTACGGAAATCGTGCAATCTACGCAGGTTATTGAAGGAGCAGCAAAAAAACTTTCACATACGCAAATATTTATTATTGGCTACGTTCAGAAGGCGTAACCGTGGCGCACGTTCCGATTACTGATATCTACACAACAGTTGTGTTCCACCGTTGCGCCTTCTGAATGTACCCAATATGTGCATATCGCCCGTTTTATGCAATAGGGATTTAACTCGAAATTTTCGATTTCTGGGATTTTGCCATATTGTTCAATAACTGGGTCGTGCCTTTGATAAAAATTGCGAAAATAAAAGTGATTTTGTAGTTAGCCGTAAAAGGAAACTATTTGAAATTATAAAAGTTTATTTTCGTTTTCCCAAAAAATATTTTTTTTTTAGTTAAATCCCTATTGCATAAAACGTGCGATATGTATGGATATGTGAAATTTAATGCGATGCAGTAACACTTCTATTCAAAGATTTCGTATTTGAAGCTGGCTTGTGCCGAAAGTCCTATGAGTTTATGCTGACTCCGAAAACTGTAAAGTAGTTGATTGGCTTTGTAATTAAGGAAAGCCCGTTTCTTCTTCCCAATCTTCTTCTTATTTAGCAAACTTTAGCACACCAAATTGCACACTTTTTCGTTTAAATTCCACCTTTGCACGAAAGGATTTATCCTTTTAGCTTTTTATTCGTTGAAATATAAATTTTTATGACTTACCACCATGAAAGCTCATAATAATAGTTCTTATTCGTTTGTGGTTCAAACCAAAAAGCTTTTTATTTTAACGCGCTTTTATTAGCTTCACCTTTATGTACATATGTAAGTAAACATTGCATACTTTTAGGCAAAAGCGTGTATGTATTCAGTGATGCCGTTTTGATACAATCGTATCGAATGTGATACTTTTTTAAGCCGAAGATACGTAGATACTTTTTATTTTGCCGTAGAACAAATTTGATAAATTTTTAATCCGTATCAAATAATTTTGATACAATTTAATCAAAATAAAAGAATATTAACCGATTCTTTTTCATTTTGAAGATTTTCTTAAAAAAATTTTAACAACCTGTGAATGTCACGAAAAACATGTATTGTGAGATCTTTGAAAATACAAAAAAGGGAAATATTTTATCAAACTTTATAGTAGGCATCACTGCCAATGGAAGGAATGAGCACGGCTTACTAAAGCTAGCCACACAGGACGGCAGAAAACGCGCGTCTTCATGTATGCACATTGCCCGAAATACAAGCAAATCTAGTGTTTTTGTAAAAAAATTGTTGGTGATACGAACAAAAAAAAAATGGACGTATCAAATTGTTATACGGGTTAAAAGCTCGAAAACAGCTTTCTTGATTAATGGAAGTTTTTTTTCTAAAAAAAATTTCGGTGATACGAAAAAAACCATGAAGGTATCAATTTTTGATACCAAATTTTTTGAGGCTGCGGCAACACTGTATGTATTCATACACTGAATGGAAGTTTTTCAGTGTGAGATGTGCTTATTTATTGACCATTTAGGTGTCTTGAATGCTTTGAAGCTTTCAAAGCTATGGTTTGTGTATTGCACATCAAGCTTTGTGGCTTTTGTTGTACGTTCCATAAATTATAGTAAATACTTACTAATACGAAAGCTTTGTATTTTATGCTATAAACTTATAGTAAAAAATGAATATGTGTGAATGTATAATGTACCCTGTAGGTCTTGAGATCAGCCTTTTTATTAATGCGGGAGTACTCCCATGCGAGTACTCCACTTGGTATGCCCGTATTGTATGTCCTAGGAAGGCTAGTAATAAACACAAACAAAATGAAACAAAATGGAAAGCTGTCAGCTTTGATTGTAAATCATATTGTATTTAATTAAAATTTTAATTATTTACAAAAAGTGTATTCCAATCAGAGCTGGGCGATAAGGATTACGATTACAAGATGATTACGATTACAGTAATCGTAATCTTAGAAATTTTGAAATTACGATTACTGTAATCGTAATCGTCGTTACAAAAATTACGATTACTCTAATCGTAATCGTAAAAAACTTGAAATTACAATTACTGTAATCGTAATCGTCGTTACAAAAATTACGATTACTGTAATCGTAATCGTAAGAAACTTGAAATTACGATTACTGTAATCGTAATCGTCGTTACAAAAATTACGATTACTGTAATCGTAATCGTAAGAAACTTGAAATTACGATTACTGTTCTCGTTTTCTGGGATTACAATGTGTAAAAAACAGTGATATACTTACCCAACATCATTTTCCAAGAAATAATAATAATTTTTACATACATGCATACATATGTGTTTATTTCTCACACATTAAGTAAACAATTAAAACTGGGATGTGTATTAAGAAGAGAGAAAATTAGCGGAAATAATAAAGATACAAAATTAAGACTGCTGTTTGGATAATTTACATTCAATAATATTCAATATTAGCCTTAAGCAGAACTAATTTTTCAAAAGAAACATCGGAAAGTGCATGGCGTCGAGGACTGTTTATAATGCCCGCCAACGAAAATAGCCTTTCCACAGGTGCTGACGATGTAAGCGGGGTGCTGAATCTTAAAGATGCTTTCTTTATCAGAGGATATCTTTTAAAACAGCCATGGCTACTATCAGCATCGTTCAAATATTTAAAAAATTCTTCTCCTATAATGTTTGAGCCACTACCAGGAAGCACTTCAGGTAAATCGGTGTTTTCTAATATATTGAGTTTTAAATAAAATATATATTAAGTTGTTATATAGACATGTAGTTAGGTAATTACCGCCGAAGTCAAAAAAATCTTCATCTAATATTGGCTTTTCATAGTTATGGTCATTTACATCTTCAAAAGTTGCAGTGGAGTTTTATTACTTTTTAATTTTGTTATGAGATAAACCTAAGTAATTTGTTTAGTAAAATCTAGCAATTGTAATACATATTTTTTATACATGCAAAATCCAAATTTTACGAAGAAAATTAGTGTGAGCTACAGCTCGATTTTTATGCATGTGGCCATTGTCTCCAGCCCACTAAAAGCTGCTATCTCAACCGCAAATATTTCAAAATGTATATAATATGTGTGAAATTGCAAGCTTTACATAATTATTTGTAGTTTTTAGCACTTCTTTCAGAGCCAAGCATATTTTCCTCCCTACACCGTTTAGTATCAAAAAGCAATTTTAATAATTTTTTACATGTAATTCTTAAATTTTGTAATTAAGATTACAGAAAATAAGGATTACTGTAATCGTAATCGTCAAAAACTTGAAATTACAATTACTGTAATCGTAATCGTCGTTACAAAAATTACGATTACTGTAATCGTAATCGTCAAAAACTTGAAATTACAATTACTGTAATCGTAATCGTCGTTACAAAAATTACGATTACTGTAATCGTAATCGTCAAAAACTTGAAATTACAATTACTGTAATCGTAATCGTCGTTACAAAAATTACGATTACTGTAATCGTAATCGTAAAAAACTTGAAATTACGATTAATGTAATCGTAATCCTACGTGTAATCGATTGCACAAGTAATCCTTATCGCCCAGCTCTGATTCCAATCAACTGCCATTCCAAATCATTTTGATTAGACTAGCATATGCGACAACACTGAACTGTCTCCAATCGGCACCAACACATACATATGACGTTTTCGAATATAGTATTGTCGATTTTGGGTACTAGATGAAAAAAATTGACTGCATTAATTGGGAAAATTTTATTGCAATCAATTTAATTGCAATAGATGGAACGTAAATTATTGTTCATTGTAGATTTTTACAATCAAAAGATTGTAATAAATTTTAATTGCAATAAAATTGGCATAGAAAATCATTGATTGCTTAGACGAAAGATTGTTAACCTTTACAGCTATGCCATATGATTCAATACCAAGAGAATTCCACAAATAAAACACATTTTACTTAATTATTTTCAAATTTTTATTTGATTATAATAAACACTCACATTTCGTATTTTGATTATTTTAGCTTATTTTTAAGAACTAAATATTATTACTTCACTTTGATTTATATATATATGTATATGTATGTGTGTACATATGTATATCCCAGCAGTATTTGAGGTAAAGAGGTGCATATTCAATAGAATATTCATTATGAAAAATAGCCTGAAAGTAAGTTCAAAATTCATTGCTGAAAAAATAACTGAACACGCAGTGAAGACATCAGGTGTACTGAAATACATGCTATGGAAGTTCTCCCTGCGTATTCAGGCCTTTTTTCCTACAGAAACTCTCCCTTCTCGTTCGGCAGTTTTTAGGTAGTTGATTTTCGACGCCACCTTTATATAAAAACGAAAGGGAAAGTTCAGATATTAGAACTACATCTCTACTGAATATTCAGTAGGAAATATGTGCTGTTTTCCAGCTGATAAATACTGCTGGGATGCTTTTAAATAATATTAACAATTTGTACTACAAAAACAAACAAACAAAATCAAAATTTTAAGGGAACATTTAACCACATTTATATAGATATTTATTGAAAATTGCCTTACCGTTTTATATGTATGTATGTACATATATAATGTATTTACATGCATGTATATGTTAGTATACATAGCCATACTTATATATGTATATGTATGTAAATATGTTGTTGCTAAATGTAATATTAAATATTACTTTTTTCTCCTACATGTGTTTTTTTGATTTCACAGCTTAAAGAAATACATTTTTTTAGTTTGAATGTTTTCTAAACATTAAAAATCTAAACTTAACATTTCAGTTTCTAATAATTTAATTCTCTTTTTTCCAAAAAAAAAAAAAACACTCACAAACAATTGTTATTTCAAATGTAAAATATTGCCTAATTCTGGTATATTACGTATGTATGTTGATTATTCGCTTAACTATAATATAGTATATATTTATTTATACTTTTATTGTTAAACAATTAATATATATTTTTTTGACAATTTTCTCATCTATATAAGTATGTGAATACTAAAAAAAATATTTTTATACATTGCAAAACAAAACAAAAAAAAAAAAAACAAAAAACACCTTTTAATTTCTTTTATAACGTTTATTTCATATATTTTTTTCTAATATGCAGTGTGTACGTATTTACAATACGAACTTATTCGACTTTTATTGCTGTTGCTACAACTTAAAACTTTTCTCCGTTTGGCTCCGTTTTTTACTATTTTCCTTAAATAAATTACTTAAATTTTAGCAATATTTACGTATGTATGTACATATATACCATATATGTATATATGTATATTAGACTGGCCGCAAATTTTTTTTTCTCGAATTCTATTAATAAACACTGCCTAAAAGGTGAGGTATGGTATAAGAAATAACGTCCTATTTTTTTATTCAGATCGCACCAAGCTTTGTTGACCCTCATCAAGCTTAAAAGGTTAAAAAATTTTTTCTTTAATTAATTTTTTATTTTTTTATTTTATGAAATTTCAAGAAATTAAGAATAATAAAAACAATATCAATTCAATAAAATGGACTTTTTGTGAGACGGAAATGTCTTACGATAATGTTCAACTACTTGCAGTAGGAATTGCTTATCCTCTTCGTCATACGTTAAGGTACGGTTAAAGTCTGTTATCAACTTAACTGCCCTTTCGGCTGCATCGTTCACCACTGCCAAAGTTTGACATGCCGATTTCGCTTTGCGATAATCATCTTTGGTTTGCCACGTAGAAGGATCCGAATTTATAAATGATGTATTAATATTCAAAGAAATGCTTTCATCGAAAAATGATAACCCAACAATTTCCTCACTCAAGTACCACAAATGGTTTTTAATCTTATGCAACAAGGCATTAGAAACTTCTTTATCAAAATATAAAATGGCATCTTTTATTAATTTGAGATCTTGTGCTGGTGCATCTATTGCATTAATGCATGTAAACCAATATGGAACGTAAATGTTTGTCAAGAAGATACAAATACTGCGAAGGTTTTTCAATTCCGATGAAGTCAATTTGAACTGATCGCGAAACAAAAATATTTTATAGCAATATATGCATTTCGACATGAACCTAGCATGCGATGTTGCTCCGGGTTGGCGTACTTTAGTAAAGTTTGGAACATTTTCTCCAATAAAAAGCAATGACAGTTGGAGAAGCTCCTAATAATCGGACCTTGAACTTTTTGATTTTTCGTACAACCGATACACAACTTCATACAACAGCCCCAAAAACATTGCGATTTCCAGCGCAACATGCTCATGTTGTATAAAAAATTGCAAGGTGTGTGGCTGGCATCATGACGATCGGATAGTGTACGCACACTATTCATTGTGGTTCATGTACGAGTAACATAGTTCTCATAATAAAGCGAGTTGTTGTACTTCACTACAAGAAAACCAAACGAGTAAGGTCCGGTTATACTTGCATAGCACAGCAGCGCACAACATAAGAACTGTCACATACGAAATCTGTTTAATGGGATTTCCGTGTAATCGATTACTCAACGCATAGCGGCACAGGGCACAGCATAGAAGTCTGTTGAATTTTGATTTCTGTGTTATGTGCTATGCGATTTGACATTTGGCAACACGAATGTGTGTGTGCTGAGTGTGCGAAGGGTTGCACGCAAGGCTAATTTATACAGGTTAACTTACTAAACAGCTGATTTTTCACTTTTTTCTACTGTTTTACTTTAATAATGGTGCTTATATCAAACTGGGATCAATTTTGAGCATGGTGCAATATGATTTCTACAAAGGCGAACTATGATTTTGACAGAAGCACCACAGAATACACAAACAATTTACATGGAGTGTGTATGTATGTATGTACGAATGTCGGGATGCGAAAACTTTTATTAATTAACCATGGTTGCACGTCTATGCGAAGTATAATCAGCTCTATGCGCTATATGTTTTGCGCTGCCCTGCTTTGCAATGCTATGCAAGTATAACAGGGCCTTAACTCGTTTGGACATATGAATGTACTCGTGCAACAGTCTACTGACTACTGCTGACTATTTCTGGTAAAACTGTCAAACGATCAGCTGTTTGGAAATTTACTTCCCTGCTGGAATATATAGACTCATTTCAACATTTGTATCAGCACGTTAAGAGCAGGGTGAAAAACAGCAGCAATGTCTTGGAATTTGATTGTTTTTGCTCGTTAAGTACCGTTATATTCACTTAGCAACTCAAAGCAACGGTACTGATACTTTGTTTTAGGTGTAGAAAACGCAAGAAGGGCTCAGCAAGAGAATTTTTATCTCTCAAAACAGACATATTAAAAAAAATCATGTTCAAGGTTAAAAAATAAAATTTTCCATACATTGGGCTCAATGAGGGTCAACTAGACAACAACGGATCGGGCCAAAAAATTAAGGCCGTCTTTTTAACCCTAAACCTCATATTTTAAGAACTGTTAATATACAAATTTCAACAAAAAAAAAAAATCCATACATGCTGCGGCCAGTCTAATGTATATATGTATCAACTAGTACCTATACCAGCAGCTTATTCTGAAAAGATAAAGAAAGAAATCAATTAACATTCTATTATTATTAATAGCTTTTTTTTAGAAAATATTTAGCAAATTTGTCATTTGTTTAGCAGCATGTCAGGGTACAATGAAGACATCCAGAAACTCTACTGGGAAGTCCGAAGAAAATCATCTACACAGACGGATCAAAAACAAAATCGTCTTCAGGCAGCTTGACTCCGTAGTGAAACCAAGTAAATTTCAACTTATGTGGGTACCCGGTAGAGCTGAAAAACCATCTATAGTTTCGATAGTTTCGATAGTCGAAAAAAAACTATCGATACTATCGATAGTTTTTTATGAATATTTCACTAAAATAAAAAGAGGGATGGTTTTGTTTACAGTTTTCTTTGCAAAAAGTCTTTAATTTTTTACGCAAAACAATAATTAAATAAAAGATCAAATAAGAATTAGATACTTCACTTACACTGAGAGAAAAATCAACCAAAAGTTGGTTAATAGTACTAATTTCACACTTGAAATGGAATCAATGTGAATTTTGTTTAATATTACCATTACCATTGTTGATATATTAGACAGTGTTTTTGGTTATATTAACCATGATATTTGTTGATATAACAAAATGTTCGTTCAAATCTTCAACCAATTTCTTGTTACTACTATTAAACAATTTGTTGGTTATATTTTTATGCCAGTAGCAGCACTGCTATGTATGATCTATAAGCAAAGGTGGGCAAAACCTTAGCACCTGCTAAATGAGAGTAAGCGCCCGTGTACGTATACACACCGATTGTCACTACTACAGCCAAATAAAGAGCGTAAAACGAGCGCTTACGATGGGACTTGGCGATCGTCCTTTAGGAAAAATAATCAGTTTGCCTTCGACTGGCGTGAAAGCAAGTGGTCGCTAGGTGATCGTCGCTTGAAATTCTTTTATTCTATTTGCAGATGCCAAACAACAAGCATATGTATGTATATATGTATGTGTATACGTACGTTGTTTCATAATTTCGCGAAGCGTCCGCGCATGACCCTGCTCGCTCAACATCTGCATGCAGACTGATTATTTTTAGTAATTTTTCACTTTATCCTACAGTAGGCGCACCAACACACACTCATTTTTTAGTAATGGCTTGAGTGTAGTGGTGCCCAAGGCTGTCTATAAGAGAGTGTTAATATGTTAACTGAATAACAAAGAAAATTCCAAATACTCACTCTCTCGCTCTCTGCAATTCGGGTCCAGCCATTCAACTTCGTCAAGCACAAACAGTGTTGAAGGCGATGGTAACAACAGAGCCGAAGCCATAAAGCTTCGTAAATATTTTTACTTTTTTTTTTAGATATGAATTAACCAATATTTTCGTTAATATAACAAATATACACGTTGGGGAAACCAACTTTCTGTTTGATATTGATTGTTACCAAAATATTGGTTAATGGTATAATTGAAAATGTACATATTACATTTTTCCTTTTGACATGAATAAATCAACCAATAAAACATTAACCAAGAAGTTGGTTGAAAAAACCATTGTACTTTTTTCTCTGTGTATGTATATAGCATTTTCTGGTTAAATTAAACCTTAACAAGTAAGGAAGCCTAAGTTCGAGTGGAATCGAACATTAGATACTCAGCTGTATGCTTTCATTGTTTGTTTGCGTTTGATGAAAACACGTTGTATTTTATATAAAGCGAGTGCTGCATAAAGTGGGCGTAGCCACGCCCATTTTCAACATTTTTATCAGTCATCCAACTAAGCATATGAATATTATTCTTTGTGCAAAATTTCATTCCTTTATGACTTCTAGTTACAAAGAAGTCTTGTTACAAATTCCCAAAGGGTGTTCCAGAAATATCTTTGTTAAAAAGTAGGCGTGGTCATAAACCGATTTCAATAAATTTTTGCGTGTCTATTAACACAAGTTATAAAAGTGTATAAACCAAGTTTCGTCATAATATCTCAATTATTTGTCGAGTTGTGGGCTCTGAAATCTCGTTGATTCCTTTGTCTGAAAAGAGGCGGTGCCACGCCCATTTTCCGAAATTTTTCTATTTTTTGTTTCCGATCTATTGTAGAACTCATGCCACAAAATTTCAATGAATTATCTTTATATTTGACAAAGATATCGCTTAAAATGTTTTTATTAGGCCACTTTATGATACCCATATATAAAAGTGGGCGTGGTCGTCAACCGATTTCGCTAAAATTTCGAACATGTATTACTACAAGTAGTGAAAGTGTATAGACCAAGTTTCGTCATAATATATCGATTATTTGTCGAGTTATGGGCTCAGAAATCTCGTATATTCCTGCTTCTAAAAGGAGGCGGTGCCACGCCCATTTTCTAAAATTTTTGTATTTTTTGTTTTATGTCCATAATTGGACACCTTCCATAAAATTTCAATGATATATCTTTATATTTGACAGAGATATCGCTTAAAATGCTTTTATTAGGTCACTTTATAATACCCATATATAAAAGTGGGCGTGGTCGTCAACCGATTTTGGCAATTTTTCGTCCAAACATTTGCCTAAGTAAGTATATCACGCCTATCAAATTTCATCGATATATCTTCAACGGTTTCTGAGTTATGACTCATAAAACTTTCAATGTTTGCCCCTTAATAAGTGGGCGTGGCACCGCCCATTTTCCAAAATTTCACCATATTTCTTCATAAGGGCCTGAGCTCAATACGTGTGTGAAATTTTATCACTCTAGCTCTATTAGTGACCGAGATAAAAAATTTCCGATTTTTACTATATAGGGGAGGTGGGCGTGGTCATGGTCCGATTTCACCCATTTTCAATACCATCCGTTCCTGTCTTGATACCAACTTACATTTCAAATTTCATCAAAATATCTCAATTTTTGCGCGAGTTATCGTGCTCACAGACGGACAGACGGACAGACGGACAGACGGACAGACGGACAGACGGACAGACGGACAGACGGACGGACATGGCTCAATCGATTTCTCTTTTCACCCTGATCATTTTGATATATATAAGTCTATATCTATCTCGATTATTTCATTCTGTTACAATCCACCGTTAGGAAATCAAAACTATAATACTCTGTGTACTAGTACAGCTGAGTATAAAAAGTGATTTATATTCAACTAATTTTAAAGTAGCTTTAAACAAATGCAGCGCGGGACAGTTTCTTGTATATGTACATATTTGTATGTAAACACATGTTTTCAGATCTAAGTATGCCAAGATTGTTTTTTCCATTTTTTGGTTACCGTTTTTCAGCTTCACTTCCCATTAAACACTGAAAACGAAATTCTCAAACGGAGAAAATATTGTTTCATATTTATCATTTGAAAATTAACATAAATTCAATTGTTTCTCAAATATTGTTTATCAACTTGAGAACGATTTGCGAAATTTGAGGAAAACTTGTTTCGCATTTTTACCATTTCTTGAATTTCGACATCAAATGCAGGATTAAGTTATTTATATTAAACTACAAATAAAGTAGTTGAAAAGAAACTCAAGATAAAGTTATTTATTTTAAACTACTAGTAAAGTAGTTGAAAACAAATGCAGGATAGGGCAATTGACTGCTTGCTATGACATCGCAGTGTTAAAAAAGTCAGTTCATTGCAAAGGAAAAAGTCACATTTTCAATTAGTTGTTATTGAAAATAAAGTAGTTTATAAAGTGATTTAAAATTAATTAAATTTCCTACAGGGTACTTACTCAACATCCTCTGCTTTGTGCGACAATGAAAATTTCTTTTTTATTATGCCTTTTATTCTGGTTTATTCGGTATGCCACTGTTTTGTTGTTATTGTATTGCTAGAGCTGTGAAAATGCCCTTAAATATTTGAAAAAAAAAGCTTGCGGGTTCAACTGCGGCTTCTTTCTTCTCTACTAACAACAACTGCGTATTCTTTTGCACAAACGCACACTCTGATATGTAGATATATGTGTGCACTGGTGTGTACTATCCTGCTGCTTCGTTAACTTTGCTTTCTTCCCACTGGCTGTTGGGTTGCTTGCTTGGTTGTATGCACGTCGCGGCGTTTTGCTTTTTCTATTGCAATAATAAATTTTTATTTCCTTTGAACTTTTCACAAAATTTTTTATTTATATTTTGTTTTTTTTTATATTTTTATTTTTTATTATTATTTAAATTTTTTTATCTATTTATATATCTGTTTTACTGCTTCCTTTCAAATTTTTTTTTGCTCTTTGCTTTGCATCTTCATGCTCTTTTTATTGTTATTGTTTATTTTTATCGTTCACTTACATCAGGAATATCTCTACTTTAGTGGTTTGTTCCGTTGGTTCTGCGAATAGAGGCGTTTTTAGATTGTGTGGCATGCTTTGGTGGAAGTGTTGGTTGAGAGTGATTGCATGAGTTTCTTATTGCAGCAAATTTAGTATAGGATTTTGTAGAAATATGAAAAATATAACTTCACTGAATGTTTCTTTAACCGAACCGTTTCTTATTTATTTATTTGCTTTGTTTTATGCGCACTTGTTTGTATGTATGTATGTATGTATGTATGTATGTTTACCCCAAAAAAAGTTTTATTATTCAAGAGCTCAATTTATATAAAATTTTCACTACTCCCCGCTATGCTTCTTATATGTAGATCCCTTTTACTACATACAAGCGCCGTGCAGCATCCCTGCCGTGTTTTCGTTTTTATTTATGCATCGATGTGATAAGAAAGAATGATTGCACGTTGGTAACGGGAATGTAATAAAAATGTTAATGTTTGTTTTTTTTTTTTTGATTTTTTTGATTTTTGTTCTTGCTTCGTGCACTTAAGATATGTGCAAAGATAGCCACGCCTCTGCTTACACTTGGGTATGCATGTATGTATGTTTGTATGCGCCCTGCAGCTAACAAAAGGGACAGTCCAGAAAAACGAAAGCCTAGAACTAGAGAGTTCAAAACTAGCTCAGAACTGGTTCTTGAGGGATGCAGAGCGGGACACTTTACGGCTATTGCTTTAAAGTTGAGCAACAAGATATGTAGCACTTTACAAGAATGACCCTATTTGCTGTCTTTTGCTGGGTAGTACCAAATGGAACTTGGTTAAAGGGACGTACATATTACCAAAGTAATATTACTTGGTATTTGTAGTTGAATGGACATAATTCCACCTTTTGCATGGTTAAGTTTCAAAAACTTGGTATTTTATAATAAAATGGCTGCATTTATTTTCAATATGTTAGCAGTTCTGCCAACTGAGGATTATTTTTGTAAATCATGGCCAAAGACCGACCATTTTTGAAGCAGTTCTGAAGTGCTTCCTTTTTAACTACATATTTCTGAACTATTGGTTTTTGAACTAACCCAGGACTGTCCATATAAGAAGTAGTCCAGAACGCGTTCCAAAGTTCTGCGGAGGCGGATAATTGCCACTTCGTAGAAAATCGTCGTGTGAAAAAAGACAATTGAAAGCATTGCGTTGGGATAGAACGAGAAACAACCCTGTCTCCTTGCGAACTAGTTCTGCACTAGCCTGGAACTAGCGCGAATTGCTGTAGGGTTTGTACGAGTATGTTTGTCTGTTTGCGATTATGTGATACTTATGCATTTATTGTTGTTGTTGTTGTTGTTGTTCTTGTTCTTGTTGTTATTGTTGTTGTTGTTGTTGTTGCTGTCGTTCATTTCTTGCGCAACACTAGATGCGTTTTTTTTCGGCAAAGTTTCTCAGATCTTCCCTCCGGCTACAGAATATGAAAATAGGATGTTGTAGGAAAACTAAGCTAATTTTTATTTTTTTTAGAAAAAAAAACTGAGTGGGCTATTCTAAAAACAGCGATTTTTTTTTAAATTCCATGATAGGTTTAGATTCATATATGAAAAAAACCACAGAATTAAAAATAAAAAAACAAAAGATACATATTCTCATGTAAAATTAACGGCTTAATCGAATGGTGTACTCAGTTTTTTTAGTGCGAGCCATAGGGAAGGTACGAAGATCGCCTAAAGTGGAATTTTATTTTTTTTAGTCACAGATTTTCAAGTTTGGACACGGGAATTTTCAAGATATCTTAAATTTATTTTTAATCAAAATATACAGGTATCTGCGCAAATTAATGCAGTTTTCAGAAAAGTTTATCGAGCTTTTTTTGTCCAAGCTACTTTGGTTCAAATGAAACATGCCAAAATCATTTTCATATTGAACAACATTTTTTTTACGTATGTAAATAATAAATTTTCGAATTTTGTACTTGCAGCAATAAAAAATGTTGTTCAATATGAAAGTGATTTTGGAATGTTTCATTTAAACCAAAGTAGCTTGGATAAAAAAAGTTCGATTTCGATCAAATAAACTTTTCTGAAAACTGCATTAATTTGTGCAGATTCCTGTATATTTTGATTAAAAACAAATTTAAGGTATCTTGAAAATTCCCGGGTGCAAACTTGAAAATCCGTGACTAAAAAAAAATAAAATTCCATTTTAAGCGATCTTGGTACTTTCCCTATTATGGCTCGCACAGGGTTGGGCATGATTCAACTAATTTTGAGTGCACTCAGCCTGCAACTACCACTCAAACCTGAGTGGTAGTTAAATCTTGATTTTAACTCGATTTTCAACTACCACTCAACTTTAGTGTTGGTAGCAAAAGTGCACAGAAGTCAGTCAAACCGCAAAAAATCTTATGGAAAAATTTACATACATACATATGTATATGTATGCGTATAACTTATACATATGTATGTACATTAAGCCCTGTAGGGAAAATCTCTAGTTCCGAACTAGGTCGCTTGTAGTGCATTTTTCGACACTACTAGTGCGAGCTAAATTTCTTTTGCATGTTATCAACTGGCGAATTTAACACGGCGATGTCCTAGGCGGTGTCAATTATCACTCTCTGCACTACATTTTCGATAGCTCCGAACTAGTACTAAATTCTACAGTTTACACTAGTTCGTTTATTGGCACAATTTCGATAGTTCTGAAATAGCTACAAATACCTACAAATTCTACAGTTTTGCATCTGTCGCTTAAGTGGAGCATTTGACATAATACATGCAAGTGGCGCGATGGCCGACTGGTTAACGCATGTGCCTTTCAATCTGAGGGGTGCGGGTTCGAATCCGGTCGGTGTCAAGGTGCATGATAATTTAAAAAAATTTTTTTTTAACTAATATTTTTTTATTTATTTATTTAATACAAATTTACAATAATATTTGAAAAGTAATAAAATAAAAAAAAAAATTAAAAATAAGTCTGAGGAATCGGAAAAGCATAATTAGGGGAACATTTCATTTCATACAAGATGCAAATAGAAAACTCTTTATATAAAATGCTTCACTAAACATCTGAGAATTACAGAAATATACAAAGTCGACGGCAATTGAAAGAACGAAAAATTTTCATAGAATTTTTGTCACTTCGAAATTGCATACAAATCAAAGTGTGTCTTATAATGGTCACTCAATTCACTCCTTCTGAACTGGTGAGGGTCCAACTACATTTGATCTAGTTCCCTTTTGACACCTTTTCGCTAGTTCGGAACCAGAAATTTTGCTCACTAGTTATTGAGTTCCCTGCAGGGAGTATACAAAATTCAAGGGAAGGACATGTGCATTACAATAGTAGCTGCAGATATTCAAGTTCATCTACTAGTTCGTTCTAGTTAAAGTTCTAGTTCACTTTCTAGTTCACCCCTATTTCAATTTCTAGTCAACTCTAGTTCACTTATGCCAATTTCAAAACTAACGACTCACATATACTCACATACATATGTATGTACATACATTTCACCACAAGCTGATGTGTTGATTAACTTCTCAATGATTCCACTGCCTAAATAGGTTTCCAGCACCAAATTTGAGTGGTAGTTGAATCAAAATTCAACTACCACTCAATCCTTGGGCTCGCACTAAAAAACTGAGTACACCATTCGATTAAGCCGTTAATTTTACATGGGAATATGTATCTTTTGTTTTTTTATTTTTAATTCTTTGTTTTTTTTTTCTATATGAATCTAAACCTATCATGGAATTTAAAAAAAATCGCTGTTTTAGTTATCCTACAACATCTTATTTTCATATTCTGTGGCCGGAGGGGTATGTTAGATCAAAAAAAAAACGCATCTACGCAACACACATGCACAGATATGTATGTACAGTGTACATATAATTAATTATATTTATTCATATAACTACATAAGTGTATACATATGTACATGTATGTACATTTTACATATATGTAAATCTAAATAATAAATAACACTCAAATTTCTAGCCGCGCTACATTCAACACTTCAACTTGCAACAGCTGTTCCGTTGTTTTATTGGTGCATACAAAGGCAGGCCAACAAACGCACACACACACACACACAAGTGTGTATATGTGAGGCAAAACTCCGGTTGTTTAATATTTTGCACACGCAAAATTCATTCAAACTGCACAAACACATACAGACTGAAAATTTTAAAGTACATATTTTTGTGTACGCGTTTGTACTAGTACTCACTCAAACAGCAGCAAAACAACACCAACTATCCTGCAAAAAAAAAGCAATGCTTCAACAGCTAATACTCAAATATGTACTTTTATTGCCTTTGGTGCTGCTGCTTCTTCTTCATACATACAAATATGCAGCTTTTGTTGCTGTTGTTGTTGTTCTTTGGTGTTGCAAACTGATATCGTTTGTTGCACGCGACTTTACGTTTTTCACAAGTCCTTGCGTTACGAGCGTAAATTACCAACTGAAATATACAAAATTGTGGATTCGCATCAAATCGGCGAAAGAGTATCAGCGCACTTGCTGCTACATACACACACACACACACACACACACATGCAAAGCAAAACACGAGTTATCAGCGAGCGTGGTGAATTTATAGGAAACGCATGGTGAATATATGTACGTACAGAGCCTATGTATATTGTGTAGCATACTTTTGTGCGCCTTGCTGGCAGGCAATTGCAGTATGAGTGATATTTGTTCTGTTGCTGTGCAATTAAAAATGTTGTCTTGGTGGAGGTGCGAAAAGCAGCAGCTAAGCTTAAAAAAATTATAAAAAAGTGTTTTAATTTATAAAGCAGATACATAAATGAGCCAAATTTTGTAAATTTTTTTTATACAAATGTTATTTCTTCTCTTATCTGCCATACATTCACAGTTACATACACAGTATTTGTGATGGCCTTTCGGCTCTTGCCTGTCGTCTTTCGTTTATCTGCTTCTTCTTCTTTTTTGCTTTTTGCTGATTTGCTTGCCGGTTAGCAGCTGTTAAATACATGCGCTACGCACATTTCTTCCCTAGCTTCCGCAGCTTTTCACCAAAACACCAAAATTTTGAAATGCACAAAAGCTTTTAAGCATTTTAGCACCGGCGAGTTCCTGTTTGTGTGCGTTAATACGTATGTATGTGTCAATGTGAGTGTGTTAAATTGAATGTCAGCTGGCTAAAGGCGAGCAACACCCAGCTCAAGGCCTTTGGGGCTATTGTTTTATATGTATCTACATACATATCTACGCTTGTATGTATAGTTGTACTGTTGCCTTTGACATTGCCTTTGATTTTGATTCTTGTTTTTATTTGTCTTTTTTTTTTTTTGATTTTTTGCAAAACGTTTTTGGCCTTTTTTTGAAATTGTTGCTTAGTTTAACTAAATGCGCGAGGCATTTTAAGGATGCGAGAAGTTTTCGAAATACTTGGTTTAACTTTGATGTGATCAAGGCTATTGGACAATCAAAAGACCGATAAATTCATAAAACGGAAATCCAAAAGACCGACAGAATAGAAACAGAAACAGAAATAGAGACCAAAATATAAAAGAGCGATGACGAAGTAGATCGAGACTAAAGCATTTCACGATATGGATAGAAACTTTTGCGACTCAGAAGGATGTGGCTTACATGAAAGCCCATATATCTACCTCAAAATTTTGCACTCTCGCCCAACCTCGTAGCTACATGGTTCTCCAAACGATATACATATACATATTTATTGTACTAGTGCATAACTACAGACTTAGGAAGTAGTTATAAACTAAACACTTTCTCACAAGTCTCTATATGAGAGGAAATTTAGAACACGTTCGGGAGTTCTCAATACTGTGAAAATTGCCAGTTCATAGGATATCACTGAATTAAAAAGACAATTTTGTTGAAAGAAAATTTAAATATTTGATCGTGTGAAACACCCCTTATATATCTATATTGACAAATGTCATTACCAACTATAGCTAAGTTCACTGCTAATAAAGTTTCTTCCCTTTCTATCATAAATTGTCAACAAAACACACGTCTTTTAAATATATCTGTATGTCACTTTGCCCACTCTAACATTACATTGGAATTGATCGAGAACCTCTTTATGGTATAGTTCTATGCTAAGTTGGAACATTCAATGTCGTTGTCTGGTAACTCTGACGTCTTCCAAACTAAAGTTTAAGCTATTGTAGTTGGTTGGTTGGTTGCTATGCTGCCCGGTTTTGATTTCAGCTTCTGCATCTACTTAGTTCGGCTTGTTTTCCGAATGGCCAGTGTCCCGTGATGGTGGCTGTAATTTTTAAGATTTATTTTCTTGATCTGCTAAGCTAGAGAATTACTTGTTATGTTGTAGTCTGGCCAGATCTGCTTCGTGATCTTGCAAGTTGCTGTAGATTTCCACCGAAGTGTGGCCAGTTCCTTATGTTTGTTATGGACCTCCCATTTAATAGCTGATAGGGGTTGCTCAGCGTCGCTACTGTTGATAGTTCCATAGATACACCGGCTTGCAACTGCGCCAGGAATATACTGACTGAGCTTGGCAGGTTGAAAGAGAGCGAGATGTTTGGTTGTTCAGAGAAAATCCGCGAGACTGTTTCCTTCTCCATTGCGCTATCTTCTTTCCATTCCCTTCTCGAGGACTTGAGCCTGGAAGGCATAAGGCCACCAAGCGGAAACTTCTTTATAAAAGGTGCTTATGTGTATACTTTTGTTACAAACAACATTCTATCTGGTATTAAAAGGTAAGAAAAGCTTTAAAAAATTAAATAAATAGAAGGGTACGTTACTTGAGAAATTTTCTGAATATTATGCAAATATGGGTATGTATGTCTATTCTAATCGGTACCTACTGATTCCTACATGCTGCAGAACTTGCAACAAATAAAATAAAGGGCGCTTTAAAGTTAAATGAATCACATCTCCCATTTTGTCTTCTTCTTCTTCTTGATTGGCGCTTAACCGTCTAGACGATTCTGGCCGAGTCCAACAGAGCGCGCCAATTGCTTCTGTTTCGTGCAGCATGGCGCCACTTGGGAACACCTAGGGAGGCAGCATCGCTGTCCACCTGATTTTCCCAACGCAGTGGAGGTCTCCCTTTTCTTTTGCGTTCAGCGGGTTTCGATAGAAATGCTTTCTTAGCCGGAGCGCCTTCGTCCATTCTCACGACATGACCTGCCCAACGCAGCCGCTGGATCTTTATTCGCTGAACAATGTCGATGTCTGTGTAAAGCTCGTACAGCTCATCGTTAAATCTCCGTCGATACTCGCCCACGCCAACGCGCAAAGGTCCATAAATCTTACGAAGAACTTTTCTCTCGAATACTCCAAGTGCCATCTCATCTGATTTTGAAATTGTCCATGCTTCTGCGCAGGATGGCTTCGTGTGTAAAAGTCCACGTAAGTGGGGAAAGCTTCTGACTGCCATCCACCTGGGGGTGGCCAGAGCGATTCTTTTGCATGCGGAGCAAGCAGCTCACGACTTCCGCGCAGTGTCCTCTGGATAGCCACCGAACACCCGTTTGGTGGTGAACTAAAGTGAGAAGGCGACAACTCGACAAGGCCACTCCGACATATTCGGTTTAAGGGCTTGTTGAGGGGAATAACTGCAGCGTCTGTTCACCAGAAGGTGCGGCTGCGAGCGGGCGTCTGTCTTGGAGCAAGCGGCTCGCTATATAAACGTGTAACAATATACAACTCCCGCAGGGCGGGTTGTGCGTCGGGCTTGGGACCCACCACGTAAAAATCCTATCCAATGAAAACAACAACAAAGCCTCCCATTTTGTCACTCCCTCTTAATACATCCTAAAAGTTGTAAAATAGCTCTCCCACTTAATAAACGAAGTCATAGCTGAACACATTTAAAAATTCAATTTCTTATATATATATATCTATTAACTTCATTCAAATCGCATCAGTATGTATGTTCCATAATGTTATAACAAAGAAATGTTACACCTAGTCAAACAAAATATACCCAATAGAAAATGGTAGGAAAATGAAGCGCTTGTGAAGCTCGGCCCTCCGTACGTCTGTGTGAACGCAAGCTAGTCCCTCAGTTTTTGAGATATCTGAATCAAATTCGGTATAGAGGTTTTTTGAAATGCGCAATTGATCATTTGTCGGTATCGACCAAATCGGACTACTATAACATATAGCTCACACACCACTGATTGTTCAGGTATAGACGTCTTGGGGTATAACTTCTCCATTTAAACTAATAATATGATATGTTTGTTCGGACTGGGGTTTGAAACCGAGACTTATGGTACAGCAAGCGAGCACTCTACCCACTACACCATAGCGACCACAAAAGAAAAAACAGAAAAACAGGTGAGTTCATTACACAATTTCTTAATAAACCCTTGCATAATAACTAGGGAAGCTAAAAATATGCAAATGCATATTTCGACGTAAAATGCATATTTACGGTCAAAATGCATTTCGTGCTTATTTTGGCATATTTTGGCACTTAATCGAGCAATGTCGAAAAATATTAAGCTGGAAATCTTATCTGTGGTTAATTCAGATAGTTGCGTATACATACAAGCAAGGCTATTTAACTATTGATCTGGGCACCGGAGCGGAGCATTTTCCCTAATAAAAATTCAGCACGACAAACACTAAGTTCTTGTATGCATACAAACAAGGCTACTTACTGTTGATCAGAGCCTCGAAGCAAACCCAGAGTAAAAAAAAAACTTTTATCCGATGCCCTGTTATTGATAGAAAACGGCTGTAGTGTAAAAATTTGAAGGGAACAATAATATGCAATATGTATCGACATACATAGGCATACGCTACACTGTCAATATGAATCGCGATATTTGAATCGCGATCCATATTGATGGTCTGATGAACCGCAGACTAGTGCTACACGTTCAATATGAATATTGGGATATTTTTCTCGCTCTGAGGTTTAAAATTTTTACTTCTGTCCTTTTCACACCTTCACTTTCAATTCAATTTGATGGGTGGCAAAATTTTCATGCTACACAGTCAATCCGTATTGTCAATATTGCGATCCGGATCGAGGATTTCAAAATTTCTATCCATCAATACTCGATGCTAAGACCAAACCACCAAAAATTTACCCTGGGAAATATAGTAAAACATATAATAGTTCAATGCAACCCTGCGCAATCTAATGGAATGGTTTCGCTTGCTTTGTTAAAAGGTCTCATGCATTTACATAAATACAAATCTAAAATTAATTTAAAGTATTTTATAGTATTTAAAAACAAATTTTTTAAATTGGGAAAATGTGAATTGTACGTTTCAGTTCTTATATTATTATTATTTTGCAAATTCGTTAAATAAAAATGTAAGTTTGAAATGAAATACATACATTTTTTGAGCATATTTCAGGTATTTTTTAGGCATATATGCATATAATGAGATTTTTTCGTGCATATTTACGAGCATATGCAGTTTTCGTGCATATTTTTAGCTTCCCTAATAATAACCAACAGAACTGAAAGTATAAATTACAGCACAGAAGGAACTCCATATGGAGCGCTGCAAGGAAGCGCATCTCGCTTGTTTAGAAGCTGTGCTGTAATCTATACTAAAAAGCGAAGAGCTTGCTAACATTTCTTCCAGATGCGTACTGTGTATGTACTTACACATGTATGAAGCTACTTATATATCCATATGTATAGCTAAATGTTTTTACATTTCATTCGTCATCGCACAAAACCCAAATCAAATCAAATAGAGCACACACGCAACAAACAAGCAAGCGAACCCAAAAAGACAAAGGCACGTAGTAAGGCAAAGCATATTTGAGATGAAGGCGCAACACCGACAACAACATTGGGCAAATGTCAACTGACTTTGTGCTTATTTAGTTACTAACACTGCTATTCCGAGCGTTACCGGAAAATTACTTTACTGCTAATTTATGTTGCTGAAAATTGTTACCGTCTTTTCAATTGGTATTCTGGCACAAATGGTAACGCTGTCAAAGCGTTTCCATACGAACGGAATGGAATCGGGCTGAAATGGTAACAAAATGTTACCACGTATTGAGGTGGTAACTTAATTTTCTGCTGACAGAATACGAAAAGAGTGTTTAAAGTACCAGATTCTTTATTTAACCAGTAAAGTAAATTATGTTACCACACCGGAATAAGGCCGTTAGAAGATATTCGCTAATGTTACACACATACATACAAATGTACACTTGCTGCACAAATTTGCTGCTTTGACATTTTTATTCGTTTTTTTTCCCTTTTTTTCTTGTCGCAGTCAGAGTTGCTACGTTTATGCAGCTTTCAATGTTAGTATGTGTGTATGTATGCGTGTATGTTTGCACGTTTTTAGTATCAGCTGTATAACTCCAATTGTTGCTGTCATAGTAGAAAATTTATGTGGCACACCCATATTGCTGCAATACAAATTCGCACCCATGCGAACGCCTTACTACTTACATACATACATACATACTTACCCTGTAGGGAAAATCTCTAGTTCCGAACTAGGTCGCTTCTAGTGCATTTTTCGACACTACTAATGCGAGCTAAATCTCTTTTGCATGTTATCAACTGGCGAATTTAACACGGCGATGTCCTAGGCGGTGTCAATTGTCACCCTCTGCACTACATTTTCGATAGTTCCGAACTAGTACTAAATTCTACAGTTTACACTAGTTCGATTATTGGCACAATTTCAATAGTTCTGAACTAGCTTCAAGTACCTATAAATTCTACAGTTTTACATCTGCCGCTTAAGTGCAGCCTTTGGCACACTTCATACAAGTGGCGCGATGGCCGACTGGCTAACGCATGTGCCTTTCAATCTGAGGGGCGCGGGTTCGAATCCTGTCGGTGTCAAGGTGGATGATAATTTTTTTTTTTATTTTTTTTTTAACTAATATTTTTTGATTTATTTATTTAATAAAAATTTACAATAATATTTAAAAAGTTATAAAATAAAAAAAAAAATTAAAAATAAGCCTGAGGGATCGGAAAAGCATAATTAGGGGAACATTTCATTTCATACGAGTTAAGATGCAAATTGAAAACTCTTTATATGAAACGCTTCACTAAACATCTGAGAATTGCAGAAATATACAAAGCCGACGGAAATTGAACGAACGAAAAATTTTCATAGAATTTTTGTCACTTCGAAATTGCATACAAATCAAAGTGTGTCTTATAATGGTTACTCAATTCACTCCTCCTGAACTGGTGAGGGTCTAACTACAATTGATCTAGTTGCCTTTTGACACCTTTTGGCTAGTTCGGAACTAGAAATTTTGCTCACTAGTTATTGAGTTCCTGCAGGGTATATGCTCTATATATGTATGTACCTACATTAGGGCGTTTTCAATTCACTAGACGTATTAAATTCCTATTAAAATTAGTAAAGCTTAATTTTTTTGGATTTTTTTTTTAATTTTAATGATGATTTTAATTGTCTAACATTAATCATCAGAAATAATTATATAATCAAATTAATACAAAAAAAAATTTTAATAAATTAAATTAAAAGTTATAAAAAATAATCATGATTAATAGCCATTAAAAATCATCAGAAATAATAATTTAATCAAAATCATAAAAAATTTTTTTTTTAATTCTAAGATTAGGTACTTTTAATTGCTTACTAGTTTTTTGTCGTTGCATTATTTTTAATTGTGCAGTTGCATTTAATTGTCTGATTGTTTTATTTGCTATCTAGCAATTTTTTCAATTATGCTATTATTTTTTTTATATCTATGATTGCTTTTTCATTATTTTATAGGTGAAGCGTTGCAATGTATTATTGTCAAGCTGAATGAGCTGAAATTTAAGTAAAAAAACTAAAAGTAGTATGTCTACTAATTAATATGTAATAAAATTAATAATAGTACCATTAAAAAATCGGAAATAGTTGAAAATAATCAAATAACTTTACTAATCATGATATTAGAAAAATCAAAATTAAATGTAAATTAGCAAAATAATCAGGCAATTAAAATTTATTAATCGATTAATTAATATAATTTCTTAATTTAATTAATTATTGGACTAATTAATTAATCATTCAATTAAAAAATCAAAAATAATCAAAAGTAAGTGAAGATTAGCAAAATAATTATGCAATTAAAATTAATTAATCGATGAATTAATACAGTTTTTAATTTAATTTATTATTAATCATTGAAAAGATAAAAGTAGTTACAATGTACCAATCACAAAATTAAGAAAATTAAAATTAAATTCAAATTAGCAAAATAATCAGGCAATAAAAATTTATTAATCGATTAGTTAATTTAATTTCTTAATTTAATTAATTATTGGACTAATTAATTACGAAATTAAAGAAAACAAAAATAATCAAAAGTAAGTGAAAATTAGAAAACATAATTATGAAATTAAAATTAATTAATCGATTAATTAGTTTAGTTTTTTTATTTACTTTACTATTCATCAATGCATTACCCATAGGCTGAAATACAACATAAATTTGAAAAAAAGAACCTAAAATAATTAAAAAATCAGGGAAAATTATATATAATCCAATAATCAGAAAAAATAAAAAATAAATGCAAATAATCAAAATAATCATTTATTAATCAAATTATTAATTAATTTTTTTTTATTTAATTAATAATTACTTAATCATGTACCTAATTATAAAAATCAAAAACAACTGAAAATAATCATGCAATCAAAATTGTTTAATCGACTAATTGATGTGATCTTTTAATTTAATTATGATGAGTTTAATGATTGTTAGTAGATCATTAAACATATGAAAGTATTCGCATTTAATCATTAAAGATTTACAAAAGTATGCCTTAATTAACAATCACTTAAGTTTTTAATCATAATATGTATAACAGTTTGCGAATATACATACAAAAGCAAAATATACTATCTTTTCAAGTCACTCACCTCTTTCTGCCTTCACCTAACTCAGCAAGCAATCCAGCAGCAATTTCTGCACTGCCTACGACTACAAAACTCTGTCTTGAGTTCGCCTTAAGATTGCTGTTTTTTGTTGTTGTTTTATCACAGCAAGAGCAATAGACTAATACAAGAATACTACAAAACAACAATAGATATTAAGCTTAAGGAACAATGAACAGGAATTTTATGCTGAGAAAGGAAAAGTGTTATTTTATAGAGACTTTTCTACTAAAGCCTGAAAAGGTGTGAAAGCAAAGATGCACAATGTGAGTAAAAGGAAAAGAAAATAAAGACTTAGCAGCACAGTCAACGACTTTAACGACTAATCAGGTGAGAAGAATACATATCGCTAGCTTAGAGTGCAAACTGTGTAAGTCCATTTTTATGAAAAAGTGTATTTTTATGTAGAACGCTAGAAAAATCAAATACGCACCACGCTAAATAAGTCTGTGATACTTGACATATTTCTACTCGTTGTTATTCAGTGATACGCAAATTGTGTAAGTCCAAAATACGAAGAAAATTGTGTAAGTCCAAAATTTTACATGAACAGAAATTTTTTTTCATTTGGAAATTTTTTTATTTTTTGTTTTTTTTGTTTCTCCTACAAAGTTTGAAAAAAGGACTTACACAATTTGCACTCTAAGCTAGCGATATGCATTATAGACGACAGCCGTTTCCCGAAGACAAGACGCATTAACATAATCAAGAAGAATGAAAATGCTTCCATCTTCTTTAACCATTTTATCATGTCATTTGTGTTCTTTCATTTTACCATTTTTCTTTATATGCTCTACGTATTTTTTGTTTTTTTTTTTTTTGCTTTTGTGTTGTTTATTAATACGCTAAGCTTTGCATATCTTTCACAGCCAGAAGCACGTTTGTATGTACGTACATATATAAGTATATCTCGTACTTATGCAAATGTCTATGATAGGGTATACCGGAATGTGGGCAATTGATTTTGATATCAATATTACAGTACCAAAGAATTAAAAATTTCAAAAGTTGTCTTTAGAGATTTTGATGAAAGAGCGCGGAGATTTCTGTTTGGTGGATATTTCGGTGTTGGGATTTCTGTTTTATGGATTTATTGGTCCTTAAATTTGTTTGGATTTCTGTAATGCGTTTTTTGGATTCCTCATATCGGGATTACTGTTTTTGGATTTCACTCAGCAGGGTGGGTATTTGCTAGTTTAATATAATTTAAGATGTATATCCCTAACACTCCAAGAACAAATTCTTCCCTCAACGCACTTCAGACACCAAGCCCTCAGCTTACTTATAACTTCTATTGACTTCAGCGCATTTGCTAAACACTTTCTGCTATATATATGTATATATCTATATATGTACACCATCTATGTATGTACACACATATATTCGCATATTTGTATGCACATTACTAATGCATAACCGATTTCGCATTATATTTCCCCTTGCATTTTCCTTACACTCATTTTCCACTGCCGCCGCATAGAATTATGCAAATCCCTGTTGTGGCTACAAAAGGCAGACGCGATTTGGTTTGTCAATAGTGATTGTATGATTGTCGTGTTTGTTGTTGTTGTTGTACATATATCCATTGCATTAATTCCAACAACGAACGCAACGTTCTCCAACTGAGTATCATCTAATGCATTAAATTGTCATTGCTCATATTGTTGGGATGAATTTAAATGTGAACTACATTCATTCCATTATATTAACAACCGACATGCATATGTACATACATAAATACATAAATGCATATATACTTACTTTTATAAAGTACTTACACTTAAAGATTGGGTATTCGCATCAACAGTTAGTTGGCTTTTGCTGATGGCAAACTGAAGTGGTTGAATTGGTGGCGCCATAATAGTTCAGCTCATTGTCAATTACCTTTCTATACTTGTATGTAATGTATGTATATAGCATCTAAATCTTCAAGAAAACCACCACTATTTTAATCGATAAATATACCTAAGCAAAAGTAAAAATTTGCTCAGGCATTTATAAACAGGCGATGATATCATTATCCATGATGGTATTTAATTATTTGTGCGACCAGTGGCCTTTTTCGAAATAATTTCCAGCAGGGTGCGCTTACAATGTTGCGTTTTCAGATTTAAATAAAAAAAAATGCCGGAAAAATTTGCTGAAATTTTCTATTTTTGAACTCTTATTTTATATTCTGCGCTTTACTTTCTAAAACCATTTTAAATTATGAAGCTTTGTGCGTTTGAAAATCTTGACTTTGCCTTATTTTACTTTACTCCAAACAATCAAGGTATATCTTTAATTACGTACCAACTTTTGAAACTCTTATCCTTGATGGTTTATTTTTTTTAATATTTTTGGACAAGAGACATTTTAACACCAAAGAGATGCCTCCCCTGTGCAGAAAGCAGTGTAAAATACATAGCAATGCTTGTACATTGAAATTCTAATGTTGGAGGCATGTTAATTACGCTGTAATTTGATATTCATATGCAAATAGATTGGCAAACGGCTAAGGTGAATATAATAAATCGGTTTACGGAAATCGTGCAATCTACGCAGGTTATTGAAGGAGCAGCAAAAAAACTTTCACATACGCAAATATTTATTATTGGCTACGTTCAGAAGGCGCAACCGTGGCGCACTTTCCGATTACTGATATCTACACAACAGTTGTGCACCACCGTTGCGCCTTCTGAATGTACCCAATATGTGCATATCGCCCGTTTTATGCAATAGGGATTTAACTCGAAATTTTCGATTTCTGGGATTTTGCCATATTGTTCAATAACTGGGTCGTGCCTTTGATAAAAATTGCGGAAATAAAAGTGATTTTGTAGTTAGCCGTAGAAGGAAACTATTTGAAATTATAAAAGTTTATTTGCGTTTTCCCAAAAAATATTTTTTTTGAGTTAAATCTAGGCATGGGTAACACTGCGCTGCGCCGCGCAATTGCGCTGGCGCCAACCCTGGTGTTATTGCGCTAACTCCGATTTGGAAAATGCGCCAACTCAATATAGCGCCAACTCAATGTAGCGCCAACTCAGTATAGCGGCAACTCAGTATAGCGCCAACTCAATGTAGCACCAACTCAATGATGCGCTATTGCAATATAACACTGACTCAATTTCGTGCGCTAACACCAGAACCAATATAGCGCTAGTGTAAAATGGCACCACCACAAAGCCAATAACAGCACAGCGTATATGACACCGTCACAATTATGTATGCTAACGCCAATACCGAACCATCGCTAATACGAAAGGGTATTGATATTTTACTTTCACAAATAAAGAAGACAAAATTGAGATTATCTGTGAATAGGAGAGAAAAATATAATACAAAATAAATTAAATTAAATACTTATTAGCATATAGTATATTTTTGTTACGCATGGTAAATGGTAAGGGGAAATTTCGATATAATGCGCCCGGACCCGGAATCTTTCTTTTTAATAGGGTGGAGCCGACACTCGTATTTCATAATGAAGATGCCGAAAAACGAGATGCCAGCATATTTTCACAAATATACGCAAATTATTTTTAAAATTAAATTTAATTGTGGCACAATTATTCTGCCAGCGTGTATGTAAGCAGAATTGCGCCAAAAGAAATAACACGGGTATAGGAGACAGTAAGAAGCGAACAAGTGTTATTTATCGATTATTCCATGGCAATTGCGCTAAAGGTGTTATTGCGCCAGAACCGTGCGCGGCGCCACGGTTGGCGCTGGTGTTATTGTATCAGCGCCAAAAAAATTGCGCCATTACCCATGGCTAGTTAAATCCCTATTGCATAAAACGTGCGATATGTATGGATATGTGAAATTTAATGCGATGCAGTAACACTTCTATTCCAAGATATCATATTTGAAGCTGGCTTGTGCCGAAAGTCCTATGAGTTTATGCTGACTCCGAAAACTGTAAAGTAGTTGATTGGCTTTGTAATTAAGGAAAGCCCGTTTCTTCTTCCCAATCTTCTTCTTATTTAGCAAACTTTAGCACACCAAATTGCACACTTTTTCGTTTAAATTCCACCTTTGCACGAAAGGATTTATCCTTTTAGCTTCTTATTCGTTGGAATATAAATTTTTATGACTTACCACCATGAAAGCTCATAATAATAGTTCTTATTCGTTTGTGGTTCAAACCAAAAAGCCTTTTATTTTAACGCGCTTTTATTAGCTTTATGTACATATGTAAGTAAACATTGCATACTTTTAGGCAAAAGCGTGTATGTATTCATACACTGAATGGAAGTTTTTCAGTGTGAGATGTGCTTATTTATTGACCATTTAGGTGTCTTGAATGCTTTGAAGCTTTCAAAGCTATGGTTTGTGTATTGCACATCAAGCTTTGTGGCTTTTGTTGTACGTTCCATAAATTATAGTAAATACTTACTAATACGAAAGCTTTGTATTTTATGCTATAAACTTATAGTAAAAAATGAATATGTGTGAATGTATAATGTACCCTGTAGGTCTTGAGATCAGCCTTTTATTAATGCGGGAGTACTCCCATGCGAGTACTCCACTTGGTATGCCCGTATTGTATGTCCTAGGAAGGCTAGTAATAAACACAAACAAAATGAAACAAAATGGAAAGCTGTCAGCTTTGATTGTAAATCATATTGTATTTAATTAAAATTTTAATTATTTACAAAAAGTGTATTCCAATCAACTGCCATTCCAAATCATTTTGATTAGACTAGCATATGCGACAACACTGAACTGTCTCCAATCGGCACCAACACATACATATGACGTTTTCGAATATAGTATTGTCGATTTTGGGTACTAGATGAAAAAAATTGACTGCATTAATTGGGAAAATTTTATTGCAATCAATTTAATTGCAATAGATGGAACGTAAATTATTGTTCATTGTAGATTTTTACAATCAAAAGATTGTAATAAATTTTAATTGCAATAAAATTGGCATAGAAAATCATTGATTGCTTAGACGAAAGATTGTTAACCTTTACAGCTATGCCATATGATTCAATACCAAGAGAATTCCACAAATAAAACACATTTTACTTAATTATTTTCAAATTTTTATTTGATTATAATAAACACTCACATTTCGTATTTTGATTATTTTAGCTTATTTTTAAGAACTAAATATTATTACTTCACTTTGATTTATATATATATGTATATGTATGTGTGTACATATGTATATCCCAGCAGTATTTGAGGTAAAGAGGTGCATATTCAATAGAATATTCATTATGAAAAATAGCCTGAAAGTAAGTTCAAAATTCATTGCTGAAAAAATAACTGAACACGCAGTGAAGACATCAGGTGTACTGAAATACATGCTATGGAAGTTCTCCCTGCGTATTCAGGCCTTTTTTCCTACAGAAACTCTCCCTTCTCGTTCGGCAGTTTTTAGGTAGTTGATTTTCGACGCCACCTTTATATAAAAACGAAAGGGAAAGTTCAGATATTAGAACTACATCTCTACTGAATATTCAGTAGGAAATATGTGCTGTTTTCCAGCTGATAAATACTGCTGGGATGCTTTTAAATAATATTAACAATTTGTACTACAAAAACAAACAAACAAAATCGTACACATTTAACCACATTTATATAGATATTTATTGAAAATTGCCTTACCGTTTTATATGTATGTATGTACATATATAATGTATTTACATGCATGTATATGTTAGTATACATAGCCATACTTATATATGTATATGTATGTAAATATGTTGTTGCTAAATGTAATATTAAATATTACTTTTTTCTCCTACATGTGTTTTTTTGATTTCACAGCTTAAAGAAATACATTTTTTTAGTTTGAATGTTTTCTAAACATTAAAAATCTAAACTTAACATTTCAGTTTCTAATAATTTAATTCTCTTTTTTCCAAAAAAAAAAAAACACTCACAAACAATTGTTATTTCAAATGTAAAATATTGCCTAATTCTGGTATATTACGTATGTATGTTGATTATTCGCTTAACTATAATATAGTATATATTTATTTATACTTTTATTGTTAAACAATTAATATATATTTTTTTGACAATTTTCTCATCTATATAAGTATGTGAATACTAAAAAAAATATTTTTATACATTGCAAAACAAAACAAAAAAAAAAAAAAAACAAAAAACACCTTTTAATTTCTTTTATAACGTTTATTTCATATATTTTTTTCTAATATGCAGTGTGTACGTATTTACAATACGAACTTATTCGACTTTTATTGCTGTTGCTACAACTTAAAACTTTTCTCCGTTTGGCTCCGTTTTTTACTATTTTCCTTAAATAAATTACTTAAATTTTAGCAATATTTACGTATGTATGTACATATATACCATATATGTATATATGTGTATATGTATCAACTAGTACCAGCAGCTTATTCTGAAAAGATAAAGAAAGAAATCAATTAACATTCTATTATTATTAATAGTTTTTTTTAGAAAATATTTAGCAAATTTGTCATTTGTTTAGCAGCATGTCAGAGTACAATGAAGACATCCAGAAACTCTACTGGGAAGTCCGAAGAAAATCATCTACACAGACGGATCAAAAACAAAATATGGTGCAGGATTCGGCTGACACATGGAGGCCGTCTTCAGGCAGCTTGACTCCGTAGTGAAACCAAGTAAATTTCAACTTAAGTGGGTACCCGGTAGAGCTGCAAAACCATCTATAGTTTCGATAGTTTCGATAGTCGAAAAAAAACTACTATCGATAGTTTTTTATGAATATTTCACTAAAATAAAAAGAGGGATGGTTTTGTTTACAGTTTTCTTTGCAAAAAGTCTTTAATTTTTTACGCAAAACAATAATTAAATAAAAGATCAAATAAGAATTAGATACTTCACTTACACTGAGAGAAAAATCAACCAAAAGTTGGTTAATAGTACTAATTTCACACTTGAAATGGAATCAATGTGAATTTTGTTTAATATTACCATTACCATTGTTGATATATTAGACAGTGTTTTTGGTTATATTAACCATGACATTTGTTGATATAACAAAATGTTCGTTCAAATCTTCAACCAATTTCTTGTTACTATTAAACAATTTGTTGGTTATATTTTTATGCCAGTAGCAGCACTACTATGTATGATCTATAAGAGAGTGTTAATATGTTAACTGAATAACAAAGAAAATTCCAAATACTCACTCTCTCGCTCTCTGCAATTCGGGTCCAGCCATTCAACTTCGTCAAGCACAAACAGTGTTGAAGGCGATGGTAACAACAGAGCCGAAGCCATAAAGCTTCGTAAATATTTTTTACTTTTTTTTTAGATATGAATTAACCAATATTTTCGTTAATATAACAAATATACACGTTGGGGAAACCAACTTTCTGTTTGATATTGATTGTTACCAAAATATTGGTTAATGGTACAATTGAAAATGTACATATTACATTTTTCCTTTTGACATGAATAAATCAACCAATAAAACATTAACCAAGAAGTTGGTTGAAAAAACCATTGTACTTTTTTCTCTGTGTATGTATATAGCATTTTCTGGTTAAATTAAACCTTAAAAAGAGGGATGGTTCTGTTTACATTTTCCTTTTCAAAGTCTTTAATTTTTTTTTAACGCATAACATTAATTAATTAACAAAAGAACAACAAATAGGAATTAAATACTTCACTTATATATATTTATATATATTATTTTTGGTTAAATTAAACCTTTTTCAATTTAAAATTTGCACTTGATTTGAAAAAGGTTTCATTTGACTTGAAAACGCTATAGTAATAAAACTAAAAGTAGTACATTTGTTTTTTAGCATCTTTGGCGCTGACTTGTACATAAGGCACATTGTTTATACATTTCATTAATGTAAAATACCGATAATCAAAAGGCACACTGTTTAAACATTTCATTAATGTATAATACACTATGCTCTAAATACTTAAATCAAAAAACAAAAAAAAACGAAGAATTTCAGTTATGGGGGAGGATAGGTATGGGCCTGCTGAGCACAGAACAATTTTTTTTTTTTTTTAATTTTTTGTATGTTTACATTTTTGAGATAACGGTAATTTTGTGTTTTTTGTTATCACTTTATTCAAAAATTATCTTCGCTGGAGTTACGCTTCTAACAATATACAACTTGTAGTAATTGAACCACACCTCGCTAAATGACATCTGGTCAATGTCAAAATTTTTAATTTTTTGCGATTTTTGAAAAAGTTTTGATTTTTAGCTTAAGGGCCGTTTACTCAACCTCTGATTAACGCTAACCCTATGAGAGGGTGAAGTCACAAACAAATTTTATCTTTTGTCTATACACGGATGAGTCATATAACCGAGTTTTTAGTCCATAAAATATCCTTTTTGTTTTACATGAAAGAAATCGCTAAAAATAATGTTTTTATCAGATATCTTTGATATTACGTTAACAATTAAACGGGCTAATTTTTAAAAAATATATTTTTTCTGATTTTTACAAGTTTTTATAAAAACCTTAATGTGAAAATCAAAACTTTCAAAAATCGGAAAAAATTAAAAATTTTGATATTGACCAGATGTCATTTAGCGAGGTGTGGTTCAATTACTACAAGTTGTATATCGTTAGAAGCGTGGATTTTAGTCACCTCTTACGACAGACATTCCTTACCACGGGTATATTCTAAGCCCCCTAACCCGCTGGGTTATTAATTTGACCAATTTTATATCGAAATCCAACTCCTCCCTAACATTCAGCATTCTTCTCTTGGGACAAAACTACAAGAATGAATAGGGATAACCATCGATAGTGGAAAAAAACTATCGATAGTGACACGAAATAAAAACTATCGATAGTGCCATCGATAGTTTTGCAGCTCTAGTACGCGGACGCTGTAATGTTCAAGGCAACGAGCTGGCCTATGAATTGGCAAATTGCACATCAGCGGAACAACCAAGTGGACTGCAGCCAATTATATGAATAAGTATAGCGGGCATTGTGAAGTACATACATCAAAGACTTCATGAGAGATGCTCACGGGAGACGCTTTAACTCTATTTATATGTAGATTCTAGTAAAATTACGAAGTGCTTTCTGAAAAAAAAGCCTAACAAGTAGGTAGCAACTTCCTCCTCAAGTGGAGAAGGATGGAGCTTCGGGCCCTTTTAGGGTTGATTACAAGGGACAAGTTCATTATGCCTATCTTGTCGGGAGGAGAACGACGACATCACCTGCCCGGCTATCGCTAGAATAAGGCCCCTATTATGAGTTTTGTTCGATCTTCGATATTCGCTCGTCATCGAATATCGAATGTCGAAATATCGTCTTCGTATTATGACACTTCATCGCCACCGATATTTTCGTTGCGTATCTAATTTTTCATCGAACAAATTTTTGCTTGCGACGCAGTACTATTTTCTGGTGAAATAATTAAAAATGTAAGTTTTTTATGTCTATTTCAATTTTTCCTCTGCAAAAAATAAACGCCTTTTGCAACTTGAGGATTTTCATTCATCAGACTGACCAGCCTTTCCAGTTGTTGCTTTGTGCTTACAACTTTAGTCCTGCGTAATATTAATAAGAATGTAATTTATTATTTTTTTGCAGAGGAAAAATTGAAATAGACATAAAAAACTTACATTTTTAATTATTTCACCAGAAAATAGTACTGCGTCGCAAGCAAAAATTTGTTCGATGAAAAATTAGATACGCAACGAAAATATCGGTGGCGATGAAGTGTCATAATACGAAGACGATATTTCGACATTCGATATTCGATGACGAGCGAATATCGAAGATCGAACAAAACTCATAATAGGGGCCTAAAATTGCTTATTCTCGGGTCAGATGTATTAAGAATGGCGGATGCACATTCTCTACCACTCGACAAACTGCCCAGATTTATAAGATAATCTGGGATGTTTTGGAGAGGAATTCTGATCCCACTATTCCACATTTTCACATACATCCTGATCCTTTCTAAATGCCTTAAGTACAATGCGCAGATATGCCTCTGTGCTTGGGAAATACTAAGCTTTTCCTGGTCTATCACAATTCCACTACATTCCATACATAGAAAATAAATGGAACCCATGCCAAAATAGACACCTACACAAGGCACTATAGAACATGTCGACATAATTTTTTTTAAATGTTCGGCTGCTGCAGCGCCTTAACTTTCAGTACCAGATTACGATAACTTTAAAAAACACTTAACCAACAAATATGGACCTCTATGCAATAGTCCCTATACCGAAGATTTATCTCAGTAATCATTATCTGAACTCCTTATAATCTTCAAACTTCATACCCTATAATATTGCGCCATAAGTGTCAAGCTTTGATTCAAATCGCGCCAAAAGAAGAAGAGAGTTTCGTCTCCTTCAGAAGATTTTGTCAGCGCTTCCGTTTGCTATAATATATACATAGTAGATACATTCGTTCTTCAAACTCCTTTGAAACTCACATTATTAGAATTTATTGCTAACAAATTATTCCCCATTTCCAGCCGCACTTAAATTTTTTCCACCATAACGCTGTCATTAAATATAAGTGTGACAGTTTTCGCGACACTTAAGTGTCAAATGGCAAATAAAATTCAATTACAAAACAGCGGCAAGTGGCTGAATAAGTTATCTATATACATAAATATATATGAATGTATACAGCAGGAACTAGAGCTGCAAAACTATCGATGGCACTATCGATAGTATCGATAGTTTTTTTTTCGTGTCACTATCGATAGTTTTTTTCCACTATCGATGGTTATCTCTAATCATTCTTCTAGTTTTGTCCCAAGAGAAGAATACTGAATGTTAGGGAGGAGTTGGATTTCGATATCAAATTGGTCAAATTAATACTCCAGCGGGTTAGGGGGCTTAGAATATACCCGTGGTAAGGAATGTCTGTCGTAAGAGGCGACTAAAATCCACGCTCTAACGATATATAACTTGTAGTAATTGAACCACACCTCGCTAAATGACATCTGGTCAATGTCAAAATTTTTAATTTTTTCAGATTTTTGAAAGTTTTGATTTTCAAATTAAGTTTTTTATAAAAACTTGTAAAAATCAGAAAAGTTTTATTTTTTTTAAATTAGCCCCTTTAATTGTTAACGTAATATCAAGGATATCTGATAAAAACATTATTTTTAGCGATTTCTTTCATGTGAAACAAAAAGGATATTTTATGGACGAAAGACTCGGTTATATGACTTATCCGTGTATAGGGCGTCACACTATAGACTTCTTGCGCGACCTTAAACTTCTCGCACAGCTAAATTCAATGAAGGTGCAAAACACGGTAACTCGCATGGAACATGGTGCAAGGTTTCCAATATATTAGCTGCGGAATGATTTGTATCTGACAGCAGCTTTTGTGTCTACAGTACAGCTACTCGCAATTTGAAATCCTCTGATATAAAATGACAAGCAATAGTTAAGTAATTTTCATTATTCCTTTTTATACTCAGCTGTACTAGTACACAGAGTATTATAGTTTTAATCACATAACGGTGGATTGTAACAGAATGAAATAATCGAGATAGATATAGACTTATATATATCAAAATGATCAGGGTGAAAAGAGAAATCGATTGAGCCATGTCCGTCCGTCCGTCCGTCCGTCCGTCCGTCCGTCCGTCCGTCCGTCTGTCCGTCCGTCCGTCCGTCCGTCCGTCTGTAAACACTCTAACTCGCGCAAAAATTGAGATATTTTGATGAAATTTGGAACGCAAGTTGGTATCGAGACTGGGACGGTTGGTATTGAAAATGGGCGAAATCGGACCATGACCACGCCCACTTTTCCTATATAGAAAAAATCGGAAATTTGGTATCTCAGCCACTAATATAGCTAGAGTTTTAAAATTTTACCCACGTATTGAGCTCGGGCCCTTATGAAGAAATTTGATGAAGTTTTGGAAAATGGGCGGTGCCACGCCCACTTATTAAGGGTCAAACATTGAAAGTTTTATATGTCATAACTCAGAAACCGTTGAAGATATATCGATGAAATTTGGTACGCGTAATTTGCTTACATAGACAAATGTTTTGACGAAAAATTATCAAAATCGGTTTACGGCCACGCCCACTTTTATATATGTGTATTATAAAGTGACCTAATAAAACCATTTTAAGCGATATCTCTGTCAAATATAAAGATCTATCATTGAAATTTTGTCGCATGAGTCCAACTATGGACATAAAACAAAAAACACAAAAATTTTGGAATATGGGCGGTGCCACGCCCACTTATTAAGGGGCAGACATTGAAAGTTTTATGAGTCATAACTCAGAAACCGTTGAAGATATATCGATGAAATTCGGTACGCGTAATATAATTACTTAGTCAAATGTTTTGGCGAAAAATTATCAAAATCGGTTGACGGCCACGCCCACTTTTATATATAGGAAATATAAGGGGGCCTAATAAAAACATTTTAAGCGATATCTCTGTCAAATATAAAGATCAATCACTGAGATTTTGTGGCAGGAGTCCAACTATGGACATAAAACAAAAACTACAAAAATTTTGGAAAATGGGCGGTGCCACGCCCACTTATTAAGGAGCGAATATTGAAAGTTTAATAAGCCATAACTCAGAAACCGTTAAAGATATATCGATGAAATCTGGTACGCGTGATATATTTACTTAGCCAAATGTGTGGACGAAAAATTACCAAAATCGGTTGACGACCGCGCCCACTTTTATATATGTGTATTATAAAGTGACCTAATAAAACCATTTTAAGCGATATCTATGTGAAATATAAAGATAATTCATTGAAATTTTGTGACATGAGTTTTACAATAGACCGGAAACAAAAAATAAAAAAGTTTGGAAAATGGGCGTGGCACCGCCTCTTTTTAGACAAAGGGATATATGAGATTTCTTAGCCTTTAACTCGACAAATAATTGAGATATTATGACGAAACTTGGTTTATACACTTTTATAACATGTGTTAATAGACACGCAAAAATGTATTGAAATCGGTTTATGACCACGCCTACTTTTTAACAAAGATATTTCTGGAACACCCTTTTGTAATTTGTAACGTGAAGTCTTTGTAACTAAAAGTCATAGAGGGATGAAATTTTGCACTAACAATAATATTTGTATGCTTATTTGGATGATTGATATAAATTTTGAAAATGGGCGTGGCTGCGCCCTGTTTATGCAGCACTCGTTTCATATAAAATACACCCTATATCGAACAAACGCAAACAAACAATGAAAGCATACAGCTGAGTATCTAATGTTCGATTGCACTCGAACTTAGGCTTCCTTACTTGTTTCGCTTGGTTTTCCGACGGGGTAGGAATTGATGTATTGTGGAACGATTTCTTCACAAGGGATGACGAAAAATCGTTCCACAATACATAAGTATCTATATCTTTAGCTAAAGGGCCGTTTAATCAACCTCTGATTAACGCTAACCCTATGAGAGGGTGAAGTCACAAACAAATTTTATCTTTTGTCTATACACGGATGAGTCATCTAACCGAGTTTTTCGTCCATAAAATATCCTTTTTGTTTCACATTTCGGGTGCCATATCACAAGAATTGAGCGTATCCAAAAGGTATTCCTGCGTTTTGCGCTACGTAACCTACACTTTTCGGACCCTATTCCCGCATATGAATCTAGATGCCTACTGATAAATTTAAAAACATTGCAGAGTAGGAGAGCAATTATGTCCCTATCTTTCATTTTCGACGTAGTCAACGGGATAGTTGACTGTCCTGCACTCCTTGGAGTAATATCCTTCAATGTTCCGGCCAGACATCTTCGGTTCCCAGAATTTTTCTCGGTTGGCATATTTAAGACGCTTTATGCAAAAAATGCGCCTGTCAATAGGGCCTTGCTTGAGTTCAACAGAATCTCCAAATTGGTTGAGGTAGATTTTTCTTTTTCAAAAAATCACTTTATGGAATTATTGCACCAATTTTATAAATAAAGATTTGTTTTATTTGATAATTAAATTTTAGTTCTAGTTCTACTTAGCCTTTAAGAATTTTTAACTGTATTCATTGGCTAAATAAATAAATAAATAAATAAATAAATAAACATGAAAGAAATCGCTAAAAATAATGTTTTTATCAGATATCCTTGATATTACGTTAACAATTAAACGGGCTAGTTTTTAAAAAATAAAACTTTTCTGATTTTTACAAGTTTTTATAAAAAACTTCATTTGAAAATCAAAACTTTTTCAAAAATCGCAAAAAATTAAAAATTTTGACATTGAATAGATGTCATTTAGCGAGGTGTGGTTCAATTACTACAAGTTGTATATACATAACTGCTGTGAACATAATTTTTGAATAAAGTGATAACAAAAAAACACAAAATTAACGTTATCTCAAAAACGTAACCATACAAAAAAATTAAAAATTAAAAAAAAAATTGTTGGGGTAAGTCGAAAAAAATTCAACAACTATTTACAGCGAAGGTTGAGTGTATAGCTATTTCACGAAAAACCATTTTCGATCATCAGCACTCTTTTCGGAAGTGGATGCACCGGGGATTGAACCCGAGTCCATTCCAACTTCAGCCGCAATGACCCAACGGATAAACACACTCGGCCATTGAGACTCTGTGCAAGCTGTTGGATTTTCCCCACTTTTGCCTTTTTCATTTTCAACATTAACGTTAGTGTGTATATGCTTTTGCATATATTCTCCACAAACGTGCTGAATTTTTGTTGTAGGCAGTTCGCAATGAACATTGTTGTTGGTATTTATTTTATGTATATACCAAACAACATTAACAATTTTACTTGAAAGAGTTTTTAGTGCTTAGCACGAAATTTTTATTTTTAATTCAATTTTTTAATTGTTGGGGTAAGTGGAAAAAAAGTGGTGCATCCACTTCCGAAAAGAGTGCTGATGATCGAAAATGGTTTTTCGTGAAATAGCTATACACTCAACCTTCGCTGTAAATAGTTGGTGAATTTTTTTCCACTTACCCCAACAATTAAAAAATTGAATTAAAAATAAAAATTTCGTGCTAAGCACTAAAAACTCTTTCAAGTAAAATTGTTAATGTTGTTTGGTATATACATAAAATAAATACCAACAACAATGTTCATTGCGAACTGCCTACAACAAAAATTCAGCACGTTTATGGAGAATATATGCAAAAGCATATACACACTAACGTTAATGTTGAAAATGAAAAAGGCAAAAGTGGGGAAAATCCAACAGCTTGCACAGAGTCTCAATGGCCGAGTGTGTTTATCCGTTGGGTCATTGCGGCTGAAGTTGGAATGGACTCGGGTTCAATCCCCGGTGCATCCACTTCCGAAAAGAGTGCTGATGATCGAAAATGGTTTTTCGTGAAATAGCTATACACTCAACCTTCGCTGTAAATAGTTGTTGAATTTTTTTCCACTTACCCCAACAATTAAAAAATTTAATTAAAAATAAAAATTTCGTGCTAAGCACTAAAAACTCTTTCAAGTAAAATTGTTAATGTTGTTTGGTATATACATAAAATAAATACCAACAACAATGTTCATTGCGAACTGCCTACAACAAAAATTCAGCACGTTTGTGGAGAATATATGCAAAAGCATATACACACTAACGTTAATGTTGAAAATGAAAAAGGCAAAAGTGGGGAAAATCCAACAGCTTGCACAGAGTCTCAATGGCCGAGTGTGTTTATCCGTTGGGTCATTGCGGCTGAAGTTGGAATGGACTCGGGTTCAATCCCCGGTGCATCCACTTCCGAAAAGAGTGCTGATGATCGAAAATGGTTTTTCGTGAAATAGCTATACACTCAACCTTCGCTGTAAATAGTTGTTGAATTTTTTTCCACTTACCCCAACAATTAAAAAATTGAATTAAAAATAAAAATTTCGTGCTAAGCACTAAAAACTCTTTCAAGTAAAATTGTTAATGTTGTTTGGTATATACATAAAATAAATACCAACAACAATGTTCATTGCGAACTGCCTACAACAAAAATTCAGCACGTTTGTGGAGAATATATGCAAAAGCATATACACACTAACGTTAATGTTGAAAATGAAAAAGGCAAAAGTGGGGAAAATCCAACAGCTTGCACAGAGTCTCAATGGCCGAGTGTGTTTACCCGTTGGGTCATTGCGGCTGAAGTTGGAATGGACTCGGGTTCAATCCCCGGTGCATCCACTTCCGAAAAGAGTGCTGATGATCGAAAATGGTTTTTCGTGAAATAGCTATACACTCAACCTTCGCTGTAAATAGTTGTTGAATTTTTTTCCACTTACCCCAACAATTAAAAAATTGAATTAAAAATAAAAATTTCGTGCTAAGCACTAAAAACTCTTTCAAGTAAAAAAAAAATTGTTCTGTGCTCACCAGACCCATACCTATCCTCCCCCATAACTGAAATTCTTCGTATTTTTTGTTTTTTGATTTATTTAAAGCATAGTGTATTCTACATTAATGAAATGTTTAAACAGTGTGCCTTTTGATTATCGGTATTTTACATTAATGAAATGTGTAAACAATGTTCCTTATGTACTAGTCAGCGCCAAAGATGCTAAAAAACAAATGCACTACTTTTAGTTTTATTACTATAGCGTTTTCAAGTCAAATGAAACCTTTTTCAAATCAAGTGCAAATTTTAAATTGAAAAAGGTTTAATTTAACCAAAAAATGCTATATATATAAGTGAAGAATTTAATTCCTATTTGTTGTTCTTTTGTTAATTAATTAATGTTATGCGTTAAAAAAAAATTAAAGACTTTGAAAAGGAAAATGTAAACCAAACCATCCTTCTTTTTAGGGTTTAATTTAACCAGAAAATGCTATATACATACACAGAGAAAAAAGTACAATGGTTTTTTCAACCAACTTCTTGGTTAATGTTTTATTGGTTGATTTATTCATGTCAAAAGGAAAAAATGGAATATGTACATTTTCATTGTACCATAAACCAATATTTTGGTAACAATCAATATCAAACAGAAAGTTGGTTTCCCCAACGTGTATATTTGTTATATTAACGAAAATATTGGTTAATTCATATCTAAAAAAAAAGTAAAAATATTTACGAAGCTTTATGGCTTCGGCTCTGTTGTTACCATCGCCTTCAACACCGTTTGTGCTTGACGAAGTTGAATGGCTGGACCCGAATTGTAGAGAGCGAGAGAGTGAGTATTTGGAAGTTTCTTTGTTATTCAGTTAACATATTAACACTCTCTTATAGATCATACATAGCAGTGCTGCTACTGGCATAAAAATATAACCAACAAATTGTTTAATAGTAGCAAGAAATTGGTTGAAGATTTGAACGAACATTTTGTTATATCAACAAATATCATGGTTAATATAACCAAAAACACTGTCTAATATATCAACAGTGGTAATGGTAATATTAAACAAGTGTGAAATTAGTACTACTAACCAACTTTTGGTTGATTTTTCTATCAGTGTAAGTGAAGTATCTAATTCTCATTTGATCTTTTATTTAATTATTGTTTTACGTAAAAAAATAAAGACTTTTTGGAAAGAAAACTGTAAACAAAACCATCGCTCTTTTTATTTTAGTGAAATATTGATAAAAAACTATCGATAGTATCGATAGTTTTTTTTTCGACTATCGAAACTATCGAGTGGTCCGACTATCGATGGTTTTGCAGCTCTAGCAGGAACACTATACTCATAAATATACTAGATACTCCCATTCAAACTTGGAGTGAAATAAAAATCAGAGAAATAAATGTCTTTATGAGTCTTGAGCGGCGCTTTTATAATCGATTCGGGTAACGTAATTGCTACTTAAGCACAGAAATAAAAGAAATGAATATCTTTTCAAATTTTGTGAGCATAAGAATTCGTTTCACTTTAGAGATAGGTAGTCTTCCATTCTTCTCATTTGCAAATAAGTAAAAATAGCAGGGACGTAACGGTTATAAGAGAAATGGGATAAAAGTCATATTTAACCATTATCATGACAAAAAAAAATTTTTGGTCCTTAATAACCATTATAAAAACCAAAAACCCGTTTTGGGCCTGAATAACCGTTAGGGCAACCAAAAAAAGTGTTTTGGGCTTGAATAACCGTTATGGCAATCAAAAAAATGGTTTGGGCCTGAATAACCGTTATTCAGATTTTTATTTTTTTTTTTGGTCAGCTATAAAAATCAAGCCTATTTATTTGTCAATATTTCTGGACGATATTGGTATCAAATGAAAGGTGTTGGGCAGGGGTTGTAGCTCCGATTACCTTTCTTCAGTTTATACCAATATTGCTTAAACATTCCAGGGCACCGGGTCCACTTTTTCACCCATAACTAGAAACCCGACCTACGAATCTTAACAAATACACCTCTATGTAAAAGCCCTGCTTAACACCATTCATTTGATACCAATATCGTCCGGAAATATTGACAAATAAATAGGCTTGATTTTTATAGCTAACCTAAAAAAAATAAAAATCTGAATAACGGTTATTCAGGCCCAAAACAGTTTTTTTGTTTTTATAATGGTTATTAAGGACCAAAAGAAGATAAAGGTTATTTTTGCGTAACCTTTTCACCACACTAGAGAAAAATAACCGTTATTTTCGGTCCCTGAAAAATAGTCAGTGAATTAATTACGTCATCGCAACTATAACACATCGATAGTTCTCAGTTTAGCAGAAATTACGCAGCGACGCATAGAAAAGAGGCATTTGTATGGAAATTCGTGTCATTAAAATTTTTTCGTTTTGTTGCCTCACAACTTTTTTTAACTTATCTAATTCATTTAACGCTTGAACTAACGCACTTATGAATAAATTAACACTAAATATGCCAATATTAGCGTCACTTTCGGTTTCGCTTTCTCCTGCACCACAGTTCATGTAGCACATTTAAAAGTGTTTGTGCTGTTGAATTTTTATTCAAGCTGTCCATTCATTTATTCACACTTCATCTAGGGTCTTATACATACATATATTGGGCCTTTGAGCTTATTTAGTCAAGTGCGCAATTTTGCTTTTTAAGTTTAGCTTTGCTTGTTTTCTGGGATTAAAATTGTATGTATGTGTATGTGTATATGTGTGTGTGTCTGTGTAGCTAACAGCATTATCTCTTGCGTAAATCTTTAACTACCCAATTCAGCTCAATTTGTAGGTCTCTTTATTGTAGTTTGATGTTGTGTGACAATATTTTGTAATTTGTTCATGGAATTTTAAGATAAAGAAAAACTGTTTATAACGTGCGCTACAAAAATTTTCGGAATTCGAAGGCAAAAAGCGCTTGCTTGGCATTAAAAAATATTTATACATATTTAGAAATTAACACTAAAGCAATATTCACTCGCACACATCTTCCTATTGTGCCCCAATCTGAAATTCATATACATAAATATTCCAATTCATTCTGTTCGTGTTCTGTACTTTTCAATAACTTTTGAACACCATTGGCACTCTTTTAAACATAGCCCGTGCCTTTTATATTACAACATATTTCAATTATTTTTGTAAAAAGACCTTCCCAAGCAGAAATTTTCCTCTCATATGATCCATTTATTCTTAAGTACTACGGATTACAGCAGAAATTACGAGTAAGTAATACGGGTAAGTCCTACTTTGGACATTTTCACAATAAATTAAAGTGCGTCGCTTGCCGCAGCGGACAAGGTTCTCAATCACTTTTTTATCTTGGAAATAAATAAATACATATTTATGTACATACACACAATTTAGGCACATACCCTGTGGGAAAATTATCTAATTCAAGACTGGTTCGTTTCTACACCACGTGGATTCCAGAAATCATCAACCGGAACTTAGAAAGAGTCAATTGGGTTTGAGAATAGGCGAAAACATTAATTTGATTGTCTTTTGACTAGTCCAATGATTAATTTTCCCTTTCTAAAATCCATCTGACTTTTCCGAAATTCCGTTGATGCCTTCTAAAATCCATTTGGAATGGTCAAAAGTCAATCCAATTCATGTTTTCCTAAATTCAATTTATATTTTCCAAAATTCAATCATTTAATGATTTAGTGCTGTACGAGTTCGAATCTCTTTCGCTGTCAGCAACTGGTAAATTTAATATGACGATGTCTTAGGCAGTGTCAATTTTCGTCCGATGAACTAAGATTTCGATAGTTCTGAACTACCTACAAGTTTCTACAAACTCTAGAGTTTATATCTGTCATTTAAGTATAGCATTTAACACGCTTAAATAAGTGAATATTTTAAAAAATATAAATACACGCTTAGACTTTTTTTAATTCCAGAGAAATCTGCTGGAAGATCATTAGTAAATATGTTGCATATATTTAGGCAGCAGCTAGAAATTACATAAATATATACAGGTGAAGCTAATAAAAGTGTGTTAAAAAGTGGTGTGATGACACAGTAGCTAACTCGCTTGACTTGAAGTCTGGCGACTGAGGTTTGATTCGTAGCTGAGGCGACTGATAGTTTTGTTTGTTTTATTATATATTTCAAAAGTAAAAAGATAAGCAAAATATACCTGATGAATCGGAAAAACATAATTAGTCAAAGGGAACATTTAATTTCATATACGTATGTATTTGGAAATGGATATGATCTACTGCTTATAACAAATGCTTCACTAACACTCTGAGAATTGCAGAAATATGTAAATCCCCATGGAAAATGAACGAACTACGAAAATGCATAGAATTTTTGTCACTTGGAAATTTCATACAAATCAACGTTTGTCTTATAATGTTCATTCAATTCACACCTTCTGAACTGACGAAGATGTAACCACAATTGAACTAGTATGCCTTTTTGATGTCATTTCGGTAATTCTGAAACACAAATTTTGTTCACTAGTTATTGATTTCCCTGCAGGGTATCTATGTACATACACATTTTTTAAAAAGCGCTACCTGTTAAGACGAAAAGGCGTATCTACGTACATTTGTGTAGGTACTCTTCTATCGCTTTGCATCTCTTTTATTTCATTTAGGTATATACCGTAAACTTATAAAGACGCCCAAAAAATTATGTAACCAATCATTTTAATATCAAATATTTAACACAAATTGTTGCCAATAAAATACATACATATGTATGTATGTCTGTATCAACGAGCAGAAGCCATTGGTCACTAAGCAGAAGTTTGATAAATGTGAAAGGCGTACCAGCAAAGCAAATATGTAACTCAAAGCTGTGCCGTAATAGAGCTGTGAAACACTCACGCAATCCATTTGCTTCTTCTTCTCATATTTTCTATGTGACTACGCACAAAATGTTGTCAATTTAAGTGACACTTAAAATGAAGCACTTCGAGCATCACACCACACCACAAGTTCCGCAATTGAAAACTGCAGCGACGCGTTGGCAATGCGCTGAATGGCTGCTCTTGTGTTGTGCTGCCAAGCGTTTATGAGGGTGCTTATTATCTCAATTCACTTCATTTACTGCGTCTAGGTATTTATTAGTATTTTTTTTTTAAATGGCATTACAATAACAAAACGTTCGCTTAGCTGTAAGCGATTTTTAAATTTAAGGAAGTTTTTTGGAATGATTAATTCCGTTTGAGAAGTAGAGACTCCTATGTGGCTGACGATTTCCTTAAAAGCAAAGAGACACAAAGTGAAGGATGTGGTTAGTATGTTCTGTAACTCCCAATAGAATACTGACCACGACTAGATACAAAAGAAGACCCACCAGGTCTTCGAGATACCGAAAACTTTTGATTTGGGAAAGGAAAAGCCCTATAAAAGCCCTACATACATACATAAAATATTCCCTACTGAATAAAAAGCAGAAACCCGTACTCATTAAAAAAGTTCACGTGCATTAAAATTTGGTATCTTGGCATTTTTTAACTAAAGTCATTTATGACAAATTGAAAGGTTAGAAATAGTGCCACTAGTTAAAGAAAAAACACCATTTCACATTCTGAAACCAGTGCTCATAGTTTCGACGCTGAAAAACTGCTAGTGGCACACAAGGGAGAACTATCTATGTATGAATAGCATTTGCTTTGTTCTCATAACTACCGCAAACGATGAGTTAACAAGGCACTTGTTGCACGAATTACGAATACGTGACAAAAACCCTAAACCAATGTAGCAACTACACAGAAATGAAAACAACAACAACAACAAACAACAAAATGAGCACCGGTGGCAGGAAGGAAAAACCGTTTTGTTAACAGGAAAGGAGAATAAACATTAAAAACCACAATCACGCCCACTTAATCGCGGTTAGCTTTATGTGACGGTGTTTGTGTCGGTGTTTGTGTCGGTGAATAAAAAGTGTGAGTGTAAAGTGAATTAACAGCTGAGGGAATTATATACATACTACACACCCTGTAGGGAAAATCTCTAGTTCCGAACTAGGTCGCTTCTAGTGTATTTTTCGACACTACTAGTGCGAGCTAAATCTCTTTTGCATGTTATCAACTGGCGAATTTAACACGACGATGTCCTAGGCGGTGTCAATTGTCACCCTCTGCACTACATTTTCGATAGTTCCGAACTAGTACCAAATTCTACAGTTTACACTAGTTCGTTTATTGGCACATTTCCGATAGTTCTGAACTAGCTACAAGTACCTACAAATTCTACAGTTTTACATCTGCCGCTCAAGTGCAGCCTTTGACACACTTCATGTAAGTGGCGCGATGGCCGACTGGCTAACACATGTGCCTTTCAATCTGAGGGGCGCGGGTTCGAATCCTGTCGGTGTCAAGGTGGATGATGATTTTTTTTTTATTTTTTTTTTTTTTTGACTAATATTTTTTTATTTATTTATTTAATAAAATTTACAGTAATATTTAAAAAGTAATAAAATAAAAAAATTAAAAATAAGCCTGGGGATCGGGAAAGCATAATTAGGGGAACATTTCATTTCATACAAGTTAAGATGCAAATTGAAAACTCTTTATATGAAACGCTTCACTAAACATCTGAGAATTGCAGAAATATACAAAGCCGACGGAAATTGAACGAACGAAAGATTTTCATAGAATTTTTGTTACTTCGAAATTGCATACAAATCAAAGTGTGTCTTATAATGGTCACTCAATTCACTCCTCCTGAACTGGTGAGGGTCTAACTACAATTGATCTAGTTCCCTTTTGACACCTTTTCGCTAGTTCGGAACTAGAAATTTTGCTCACTAGTTATTGAGTTCCCTGCAGGGCACTTATGTATGTACGTACTTATACGATATTCAAGTGCCATTTGGCGACAGGCTAGCAAATTGAGAAGACAGCGAAGGCAACAGGGAATAATGAACAAAAATGCATGAGTGCTTCCGCGAATTATGGAGATATGAATGAGTGATGATGGAGTGGATGAAAAAGTGAGTGGATGAAAGCATGTGAATTTACCCTACAGGCAAATCAATTACTTGTGAACAAGATTTCTGGTTCAGAATTAGCGAAAAGTTGTCAAAGAGGCACTAGTTCAATTTTAGTTATTTATACCTTCGCCAGTTAAGAAGATGTGAACATTACAATACATAATTTGAATTGTAAGAAATTTCCTAGTGACAAAAATTCTATGTATTTTCTTCGTTCATTCATTTTCCGTCGGGCTTTGCGCATTTCTGCAATTCTGAGAGTTCTAGCGAAGCATTTGGTATAAAGAGTGGATCATTTGCATCTCTTCTTCCTTATAAATATGAAATGAAATCTTCCCTTTTGTTCGAGCAAGTTCGAGGAAATAACTTATTGATCTCAGGCTTATTTTTCTTATTTTTTGTTTTATTTTAAATGTTATTTGTATTTTTATTTAGTAAAAAAAATTATCAGTCGCCAGATTCCAGTATTAAACGTGTCAAATGCTGCCCTTGAATGCACTTAGATGCAAATTCTAGAATTTGTAGCAACTTGTAGATAGTTCAGAACTATCGAAAGCGTAGTACAGCGGGGGATAATTGACACTGCCTATAACATCGCCATGCTAAATCCGCCAGTTGCTACCTACAAACGAGATTGAGCTAGCGCTAATACTCGTAGTGTAATAGAAGCGAACCAGGGACCAGTAGAATAAGGCATGAATAATAAACACTTGGAAAAGCTCTTCTCCAATATTCAAAACGCCTTAACAACTGGCTGATTTCGTTAATTTTTTTTATGTAAATCGGGTCAAATTGCAAGTTACTGACTTTCGAAGGAAAAGCTAATGAAAACAGTTCCGCCGAATATTTGAATTGTTTCTGTCAACTTATTTGCTTAAAACCTTGCCAACTCGTTTCTCGAGAAGTAGCACGTGTGGAGCGCTGCGGTGTATTGTACTACTCCTGTCTGAAAACTTTTCTGCTGGGTATAAACAAGTGTTTAGTAAGCGCAGAGATATATGTACATAGAATAAAGACTGTTTGCATTTCCTAAACTCTTCATGCAATGCGATAGCATCATTGTGGCAATCGTTTGACTCAAAGCTGTTTAAAGTCCTCAAGGATTTATGTGCACAAATGCAATGTGAAAAAAATATGTACCTATGTATGTATGCTTGTATATTTGTATTTTTATTGAGTACCCAACTAAGTTTAAAGGCAGCAAGTACGATTATCACTTGTTGAATGCATAAATGCGAGTGCAAAAAAGGAAAAAAAAGCAAAAAATATCATTGCTTTGCTCCAGCTCTGTGTCTGTCTGTCTGTCCGTTTGCTTGTCTGTCCATTCACAGCTTTTGTGCTAAAACTCCGGGATGCGTTTTCGCTTCTCTCATGCTCTAAGCATTGTTGACAAGGGACAGACACACACCAACTAGCCAAGTGGAAAATAAATTTAAACAAAATAAAATATGAATGGTTGGTTGTATTACGAGTATTTGCAATTTGTTGGCGCAATAGAAATGCGACTTGCTTGCTGGCAACACACACACACACCCAAGTACATCTGTTGATTCAGTCAGTTGCTCATAAGCCGGCTTGTCTGTCCGTCTGTCCGTCTTTCATTGGAGCTACATAAATGCGCCCGTACAAATACAATACAATTGTCGGTGGCAAAAGGCTAAAGAGCTTGTTTTTCTTCAAGTGCGATGTGTCGAAAACAAAAGCATGAAATCCTGAAACAGAACAAACAAAAGAAACAAAAGCGAAAACCATAAGTAATTTAACACTTTTGCGGCTGAGAAAGTGTCAAGTGGAGGAGGTGAAAGCTTTCAGCGGCATACAGAATCTTAGCTGTACATATATATGTATATGTATCTATATTGAATTATGAGCACGTGTGTGTGCTTTTTAAGGGTGTGTGGGTGCGTGTGTTGCTATAAAATTTAATGCGCATTATGTGTTTGTCAAAGGATCATGTGAGTTGTTAAGTCAATGACGAGTGTTCTTCGCAAAAAAGTGCTAAGCAAACAAAATCGTATTTCTTCTTCTTCTTGTCAACTTTTCTCGCTACTCATTAGACAAAACCAAAGAATGGTATTGCTCGTCTACACGTGTTCTACAGACACATGTGCATATGTATAAATTTTGCACAAAAAATGGCACAGGGAAAGGAGCAATGGATTTTGCGAGTAGTAGATTGAGTAGAAGAAAAATTTTATTACAAAATATGTATGTATGTATGTAAATAAGTGTAAAATATGAATAGCTGAAAAGTTGATTGAATGGAAAAACAGGCCGTAAAAGCAAAAGAATTGCCTATTGGCGCTAAATTCTTCAAAGAAACAGCTTATTTTCTAAGAAATTTGGCGTAATACATTAATTGTGCAGCAAATTAATATTTGTAAGGAAATGTTCATGATATACACAAACCCACTCTTCGGCTAAGTAATTTATGTGAATATGTAAAAATAATAATGAAATAATAATGTAAAAATAAATGAGAAAATGTAAGTGTGTAACTTGTATGATTAAAGGAAAAGGATATTATGATAAAACTTTCATCTTAAAATCATTTAATACAACACAAAAAAATAGAAAATGGGATGACCTTGTAATCTTTTTCTAAAAAAATCTCATCCTTTTGTATTGAGCTAATAGGAATGTATTTATGTATGGTGGTTAATTAGCAACCAAGTTGCGGTAGATTCATCAGCTCCTGACTCATACGAACACATCCATATCAATTTTATGTGGATATGAGTATGTTAAATGTGCTAAACAGCCTGGCAATTGTTTGTATGGGAAAAATGTTAGCCTATTAATATATAGAAGATGATTGCCATCGATTGCCAGTAGGCATGGGTAACACTGCGCTGCGCGGCGCAATTGCGCTGACACCAACCCTGGTGTTATTGCGCTAACTCCGATTTGGGAAATGCGCCAACTCAATATAGCGCCAACTCAATGTAGCGCCAACTCAGTATAGCGCCAACTCAATGTAGCGCCAACTCAATGTAGCGCCAACTCAATGATGCGCTATTGCAATATAACACTGACTCAATTTCGTGCGCTATAGCCATGGGTAATGGCGCAATTTTTTTGGCGCTGATACAATAACGCCAGCGCCAACCGTGGCGCCAACTCACGGTACTGGCGCAATAACACCTTTAGCGCAATTGTCATCGAATAATCGATAAATAACATTTTTTCGCTTGTTACTGTTTACCATCCCCGTTTTATTTCTTTTGGCGCAATTCTGCTTACATATACGAGGGCACAATTAATTTTAATTTTCATAATCATTTGGAAAAATATTCCGTATATATGTGAAAATATGCTGGAGATTAGAGTCACTTAGATCACTATCAAGCACACATAATTGTGACGTTGTCATACGTATACATATACTATAATGCTGTTATTGGCGTTGTGGTTGCGCCATTTTAAACTAGCGCTATATTGGAGCTGGTGTTAGCGCACGAAATTGAGTCAGTGTTATATTGCAATAGCGCATCATTGAGTTGGCGCTATACTGAGTTGGCGCTACATTGAGTTGGAGCTACATTGAGTTGGCGCTACATTGAGTTGGCGCTATATTGAGTTGGCGCATTTCCCAAATCGGAGTTAGCGCAATAACACCAGGGTTGGTGTTAGCGCAATTGCGCCGCGCAGCGCAGTGTTACCCATGCCTAGTGCGCTAACACCAGCTCCAATATAGCGCTAGTGTAAAATGGCGCAACCACACCGCCAATAACAGCATCGTAGTATATGTATACGTATGACAACGTCACAATTATGTGTGCTTGTGATAGTGATCTAAGTGACTCTAATTTCTAGCATATTTTCACATATATACGGAATATTTTTCCAAATGATTATGAAAATTAAAATTAAGTGTGCCCTCTTATATGTAAGCAGAATTGCGCCAAAAGAAATAAAACGGGGATGGTAAAAAAAAATTTTATTTATCGATTATTCGATGACAATTGCGCTAAAGGTGTTATTGCGCCAGTACCGTGAGTTGGCGCCACGGTTGGCGCTGGCGTTATTGTATCAGCGCCAAAAAAATTGCGCCATTACCCATGGCTAATTGCCAGTCTTCCGAATCGTAGAAAATAAGGCTTTTCCACTTTTTTCAAGTTACTGGATCCTCGCTATATGATGTCTACTAATACATGCTAATACGGATTAATCATGCATTGGAAATACGTCGATACTATCGATAGTGGAGAAGCTAAACTATAGAAACTATGGAGTTGGGGCACTATCGATAGTTTTGCAGCTCTATGTCAGGGCTGATACTATTTTCGGTGTTTTTTTGCTGGTTCCCAAATAGGCAAGGTTTTTTTACGTTTTCAAATTTGTAACTGTCAACTGTCAACAAAAAATGCATTCGCCGTTCGGAGCCGGCATAAAACTGTAGGTCCACCCAATTAGTAGGAAAAACAAAAGGAGCACACCTCGAATTGGGAGAGAAGCTCGGCCATAAAACTCGTCAGAGTTATAAAAAAGCGCCATTGTATTATTATTATTATATTATAACTGTCAACTGTCATGTGACTGTCAATGGCGCTAGAAAAAATGGCGGAAAATTCGCAACTATTTCGCTGTGCGTTTTTAAGACAAACACTCACGGTTTCGCAACTGCTATGTATCTACATACATACATAAGTCTTATAAACTCGTCCCATTACGATTTCTTGATTGCATTGATTTAGTGATTAGTTTCGGTCCTCTAAACAGGTGGTTTCAGTAAGTTTCCACTCATTGCATCTACTACCAAATCACGCCAAAAAAAAGGCATTAAATATTCATTTAAAAAAGCACACTTAAAACAAATCGCTTCAATATTAAACTAATTAGCCAATAATTGGATAATTACTCTGTAATTCCATGGCTCAAAGCGAATTCAGCGCAAGCGGCGAACATCTGTTATGTTCGTATGTACTTCGAAACACACGCGAAAAAAGCAAAATTCACAGAATTAAATTCTAAACTTGGCGGCCAAATCGTCTCCTTGACAAAATTTATAAGCAAACTTGAATGCATTTTTTTTTTCTTTTTTTCTCTTTCTGGTTGTAATTGACTACTAATTCGCTTTGCAACGATGACCAAAAACGAAGATGAAAGGTCAAGTCTGGGGGTAATAGAAGCAAAAAATGGCTGGAATAAAATTACTTTGAACGTCAAAAATCTGACAGCGACAGGTATTTACTGGATAGATTTCCATTTTCTCGCACAAAGCAATGAGTATGATTGAATGAATGAAGATGAAATTGGGGCGAAGAAAATGAAGTTACCACGTGGCAACGCAAGGTCCGGCGGACATACATTCCTTTGCGCGCATTGCTTAGCAAATTACCCAAGTGATTGTCTACACACGTTTATGCAAGACTGAGCAGATGTTTGGGGGAGGGGCAGACGGCAGTTAGGCGGCAAACGGCTCGTGGATACTTTTCTTTTACTTGCTGTTGGCATTGTTGTTGCCTTTGTGCCGGCGCTTGGACAGCTTTTGAAAATTTAATTATATCCTTAGGGTAATAAATGTTTCACGAGCAGCCCAAAACGGCGCGCTTAAATGCTCGTTTTTTTTTTTGTTGCTATCTACCTTTTCTTGGCCACAAATGAAGCGTTTTTTCTTAACAAAATGATTGGCTGAAAAGTGGTTGTTTTGCAACATTTTTTCCCTGCTTTCTTTTCTTGTGTAACGAATCAAAGTAATGTCACAAAAATGTGAAGAAAGTGTTCTTGGAAAGCTTTTTGTTAAGCGTGAGTTAGTAATAGGGTGTGCCGAAAAGTAGCTTTGGACTTGACTTCATTTTGATATATAGACAGATAACTGAGATATAGGCCAAAATTTTGTATAGTCGTTTGTCTTCTTCTTCCTAATTGGCGCGTAACCGTATAGACAATTCTGGGCGAGTGCAATAAAAATCGCCACTTGTTTCTGTTTCGTGGTGCCTGGCGCCAATTGGAAATACTAAGTGAGTCAACGTCGCTGTCCACCTGATCTTCCCGACGGAATGGAGATCTCCGTTTTCCTCTGCCTTTATCGGATCTCGATAGAAATGCTTTCTGGGCCGGAGCAGCTTCATCCATTCTCACGACATGATCTGCCCTAGATCTTTATTCGCTGACCAATATCGATGTCAGCGTAAAGCTCGTATAGCCCATCATTAAATCTCCGTCGATGCACGCCATCACTAACGCGCAAAGTTCCGTAAATCTTGTGAAGAATTTTTCTCCCGCATACTCCAAGTGTCATCTCATCTGATTTTGACATTGTCCATGCTTCTGCGCCGTACATGGCGACGAGTTGAAGAAATCACACGAAAGAAAGTCGCCTTTTCTGAAACCTCGCTTGGCCTCGAACGGCTTGAAGCGGTCCTTACTAAACTCGCACTTAAATTGGCACACCCTGTTGTTGAAAATACCTTTTGTGTTGCTCATTTTTTCCTAGTCTTAGTGGTTGATAGCCACATTCCATTCCATAACAACGTAACTAATTTTCTGCTATTTGTGGTTGTAAATTATGCAGTTGCCACTTTGACTAATTCACGACTACCTTTCTCATGCTCACCTAACACATTTTTTTTTGTTTTTCGTTGACGATTTTTACATTTTAATTTGCGACTGAACAATTTAAACGGACAGTGAGTTTTTCGCCTAGAAAACTTTGCGCTTTGTCGGCGGCGGGCAGTGCTGGGCGATGACATTCCAACGCCGACTTTTTCGCTTGTGTTTGGTGCAAGTAATTCATTTAACGCGTCTATTTCTTTATTCTGTTTCTTTTGACAACTTCATAGCAGCCAAGTTGTCTTCTTCTTCTACATACTTCCTCCCTGTGACCACCTTTTTTTTGTAGCTCATCTGCCTCCGTCTTTTTGCCTTTTTGTTGGTGGCGCTTGGCTTTTGCGTTTAGAAAGAAAACTTTTCACAAACTGTCAGTGCGCATTTTTGCTTTGTGCCAGCGAAAAGTTTTTACCAGCAAAGTTTTTTCGTTTCATTTGAGTTCTTCATCTGCTTTGCGTCGCTTTATTTGTGTGCTTTGGTTTTTTTTTCTGTTGCACGACAAATTGAATTCTCACCGGCTTTTTTTTTTTTTTTGCTTATTGGTTTGTTTGTTTGTTTGTCAAATGCGTGAGCGTCTGTAATCCGGCAATTAGAATTGTAAGTTTTGTTTTTTGTAATTTTTTTTTAATCTTTTACCTTTTTTGTTGTAATTTTTTGTTTTTGCTTGCAAGGCGTTTTTTGTTTGGTGACACAAAACTTTGACGTAAATCATGCGCTTGTCCAGTCAAAGCACAAAAATCCAAGAGATATTCAAGGATCGTCGAAGCGTAAGCTGCAGCTAAGAAGTTCGAAAAATTCGAAAAATGCGCTTAAACTTTTTTAAATTGCTTTGATTCACTTAAGCGAGTGAATTAGCTGAATACTTTTGAGCAAGTTCATTTGCATTTTTGATGTTTTATTTAAATTTTCTTATTTAAAATTTTCTTGTCTTTTATTTGTTTACACTTCATTTCATGCTTTAAGCCGACGCATTTGCTTTGGACGCCTTCGTTTGGACGCCTACATCTATTGCGTTTTGCACGCGTTGAAGCGAAAAGTTTTTATTTTATTAATCGCAAATTGAATTCAATTATTTTTTAAATCTTTTGCAACTTTTTTAATGAAAGATAATAACACTCACTTTCTTTTAAATGCAACACGCGCGCCATATGTTCTGCCTTCTCCAAGCTGGATAAAAGGCTAAGAAAATGGGTTTGGCGGTTAACGAGCACAAGACAAAGTACCTCCTGTCATCACACAGAGCAACAGTACGTCTTGGTAGCCACGTCACTGTTGGCAACTACAAATTCGAAACCGTTAAGAACCTCGTCTATTTGGAAACCAGCGTCGATACTAAAAAAAATGCCAGCACGGAAATCTAACGAAGAATCACCCTAGCCAATAAGTGCTACTTTGGGCTAATTAGGCAACTGAAAAGTAAAGTCCTCTCTCGACGAACAAAAATCACACCCTACAGGACTCTCATGTTCCAGCCCTTATGCACGGCGCAGAAGTGTGGACGATGTCGAAATCAGATGAGATGGCACTTGGAGTATTCGAGAGAAAAGTTCGCCGGAAGATTTATGAACCTTTGCGGAATAGTGAGGGCATGTATCGACGGAGATTTAATGTACGAGCTTTACGTAGACATCGACATTAATAATATAATAATACAATGGCGCTATTATAACTCTGACGAGTTTTATGGCCGAGCTTCTCTCCCAATTCGAGGTGTGCTCCTTTTTGTTTTTCCTACTAATTGGGTGGACCTACAGTTTTATGCCGGCTCCGAACGGCGAATGCATTTTTTGTGAGAAGCTTTTTCATGGCAGAAATACTCTCGGAGGGTATGCCGCCCACAGCCGAGAGGTGACCGCTGCTCTTAAAAAATCCAAAAATTGGATTTTTACTAATTAGAAAATCTTTTTGGTGTTTTGCTCGGACCGTGGTTTGAACCCGAGACCTCTGGCATAGCAGGCGAGCACTCTACCCACTGCACCACAGCGGCCACAGACATCGACATTGTTCAGCGAATAAAAATCCAGCGGCTGCGTTGGGCAGGTCGCGTCGTGATGCAGGAATGGATGAAGGTTCTACGACCGAGAAAGTATTTCTATCGAGACCCGATAAAGGTAGAAGAAAAGGTAGACCTTCACTGCGTTGGGAATATTAGGTAAACACTGACACGTCCTCGCTTGTTATTTCCAATTGGCGCCAGTCAGCACGAAACCGAAACAACTGGCGCGCTTTATTGGACTCGACCAGAATCGTCTAGACGGTTACGCGCCAACTAAAAAGAGGAAGAAATGGTTCAACCTATTAGCTGTGTATTCGGCTTAGACGAAGTGAATAGGTAAGGTGAGATCAAACCCGATGAACTAAAGATGAAGAATTGCAGAAAAAGGCCATTTTAGTAGCGAATTTGTTTGGCTTCATATTTTTCATGCACAGTAAAAAATGATAGTTTATTTCTAATATCATTTGGTACCTAATTTAATCATTCTTGGAATTAAATGTGAATTTCATTGCCAAAAATTCTTATTTTTAAACCATGAGAAGTTTTACAATTTTATTTAATCCAAAATAGTTTAAAAAAATAAAGTCTTGAAAAGTATTTAAATTCTATCTATTATCGAGGAATAAAAACAACACAGACTATGTGATAATTCCTATCTTTGTAATATAACATATGTACATTAGATGAGTTTTTTTTTTAGATATTCTCTCCGGCACCGGAATATGAAAATAGGATGTTTTAGAGTGAGTAAACTGAAAAAAAAATTTCACTTTTCCAAAAACTGGATGGAGCTACACCGAAAACCGCGCAAATTCCCAGAATTTCAAGGTATGTTTAGATTTATGTCTGAAAAAAGTTAGGATTTTGCACAAGAAAAAAAATTGATACCCACCCATACGAAGAATTAACCGCTAAATCGAATGGCATATTCAGTTTTTTGGTACACTACCCAGGGAAGGTAATAACGTGGCCTAAAGTGACCATTTTCTTTTTTTTCTCATGAATCTTCAACTTCTTGCCCTATACTCTTCCCGAAAGCGAACGTTATTTTTTAACTAACTCACACGGTAGGCTGCGTTATTTAATGCGCTTTCCAGAAATGTATAGCTATTAAAAATCGAATAATATTTGGATGAGTTCATCAAGTTTAAGTGAAGTAAAGTCGGGTATAAAAGGGTAACATACCTTAAAATTTCTCAATTTTTTTTTAAATTTTGCTCTTGAAGACGGTTTTTTGGGTTATTAGTGATTGTTTTATTTTGTTGGATAACTCCACAAATGTAAAAAAAAAAATTGGAAGATCGAGACCGTGGATAGCGGAAAAAACCGTGGCCCCGGATGGCGCCAAAATATTATTGGGCAATATTGGTATCAAATTAAAGGTCTTAACTAGGGCTTGCATATGGAACTTATTACATGCCAATTTCTTAGCCAATTTCTGATATACTGGCGAATAAGTGGTCCAGGATGACTACAGAATATTTTAAAGGATATCGGCGACATTTGAGTCTAATTTTTGACTTATATGTGTCGAAACGGTGGACACAGCAAAATGGATTGACTTTACATTAAAGTCATAGGTAAAATCTTTATTTTGATACCCATATTGCCCACAAATGTTTTGGCACCATCCGGCTCAACTTTTTGTCCGTTATCCGCGGTCTCGGCCTTTCTATTTTTTTTGCATTTGTGGAGTTATCCATCCACATAAAACTATCACTTAAAACCCAAAAAACCGCCTTCAAGAGCAAAATTGTTAAAAAATTTAAGAAATTTTAATATATGTTACCCTTTTATACCCGACTTTACTTCATTTAAACTAGCTGAACTCATCCAAATTTTATTCGATTTTTAATAGCTATACATTTCTGGAAAGCGCATTAAATAACGCAGCCTACCGTGAGATTTAGTTAAAAAATAACGTTCGCTTTCGGGAAGAGTATAGGGCAAGAAGTTGAAGATTCATGAAAAAAAAAAAGAAAATGGTCACTTTAGGCCGCGTTATTACCTTCCCTGGGTAGTGTACCAAAAAACTGAATATGCCATTGGATTTAGCGGTTAATAGCTTCGTATGGGTGGGTATCAATTTTTTTTCTGGTGCAAAATCCTAACTTTTTTCAGACATAAATCTAAACATACCTTGAAATTCTGGGAATTTTCGCGGTTTTCGGTGTAGCTCTATCCAGTTTTTGGAAAAGTGAAATTTTTTTTTCAGTTTACTTACTCTAAAACATCCTATTTTCATATTCCGGTGCCGGAGGGAGGATCTGAGAAGGTTTAAAGAATCCCATACAAAAAAAACTCATCTAATGTACATATATTATATGAAATAAAATGAGCATTTCTACATACTTTGGTTTTGATTTAATACCAAAAAAGTATATTATTTATTCCAATTTTCGGATAGATCTTATACCATTTCAACTATTTTTAATACCAAAAATATTCTAAAAATAATTAAAATTTGGTTTTGATTTAATTCCAAAAAAGTATTAATTTGACACCAAAAATAATTTCTGTATCTCATATTCTCTTCTTTTTTAAACCAGAATGGTTTTAATTTCATTCTTTTTGGCATTGTTATATATAAATACCAAAATGGTATTAAAATTAAACTAAAATTTTTACTGTGTGTTAAACGTAAAGTTAAATAAACTAAATTTTCATTGAATATTTATAATTTTTTTTTATTTTATTCGATTTTACCGATTGCTTAAACATCTCGAATGCTCTAGACTCCGCTCGCTTTCAAAGCAATCGCTAAAACGTCTCAGATTCGCCGATCACTAAGCGAAACAACCTCCGTCTCGGATCAATCACAAAAACATCTCGATTGTGTAGTCGAGTATCGATACAACTTTCGATTCGATTGTTATTCTCAACGATGGCGATTACCTTGATTGTCTAAACAACTCAAACTCGCCCGTCTCTATGGAGATATGCACTATCAAAAATGGGTCAATCCAAGTAAAAAAATACGTGAAATAAATAAGTCAATCTCTACCGAGTAAGATGTTATCTAATAGTTTTTGCACAACTTTTTTTTTAACTCTTAGCATCTAATTTTCTAACATTTAAGTAATTTTCACCAAGCACAAGTGCGCATAATAATGTTCCTACTGACACCTGCTAGTGTCCCTATTGGCTTACTGCTGTCTTTCAAACTTTTATTATTTGATTAAACTCTGTTCATGCAGAATTTATTAATAAGCTACACAATTTTGGTATTAAAATTTAATCGAACATAAAAGTTGTCAATTTAATAACCGGTGTGATGTCAAATATTTGGAAAAGCAACACGCAACAAGGGAACGATGAAAGAAGCAATAAACACACTGGAAGCAGGAGCAAGCGGCGGCAATAAAAAACAAAGAGGAGGAAGAGAAGAGCGAAAAGGAACAAGGGATAAGCGAATAGGGAAGCCATGCAAGCCACATAGCAAAAGGGAAAATTGCGCAAAAAATTAGTGGTTAAGGGCGAAAATTTGGCTTACTGCAAATTATATATGAGAGACAATTTAACTTTATTAAGCACACCGATTGCGCTGTCAATATTAAATCAGATACCCCAAGGCGAAATTGAAAAAAAAAAAAAATATGAAAAAAATCAAAGTACACATGGTTCGTAGGAATACAAAAAATGTGTAGAAAAAAAGAACTTGTGAAATGTGAATATCAAATGAGCACATGGCAGGCTGACTAAATAAAGTGCGCGTTGAATGGTGTGAGAGGGACGCCAACCAACTTTGTATCCATGGCTATATGGTGCGGTCTATTTGATTGAATTATTCAGCAAGTTGCAAAGAATTTGTTACCAACTCACCTCAATTTTATTTGTTTTTTTTTGTTGGTTCTATGACATTTTCGTTTTTCTTTTTTTTTTTTTTGATTAGCTACTTTTTTGTCTGCCGTGTTCTTGTTGTGCGACTCACACCTTGTCAAAAGTCACTTAAAATTAAAGAAGCCCACTTTTGCCACATAATTTCACCGCAACCAAATTGTGAGTATAGCCTGGTTATGTGTGTGCGTGTTTATATGCTGGAATGTGAATTGGTGGCATGTCGTTTGATGACTGTAGCACAAAGTGTTTGACACTTTGGTGCCACGTTTGCCTCAAGTCAAAGTGGCGACAAGGACGAGGAAGGCAAACTGTGTGCAAGTCACTATAGTGAGCGCTGGTGTTAGGCAGAGCTTTTCAATTTAATATTATTGATTTTAAGGCCTATCTTCTAAAATATGCAAGTGTTACGCTTTAAGTGCCTTCATGCCAATCAGCTCGCTCGGCCTTGTTGTATTTGATCCCAACGGGTTAGGGGGCTTAGAATATACCGGTAGTAGATAAGGAATGCCTGTCGTAAGAGGCGACTAAATTCACAGGCCTGGAAGGTTGATAATAGCAGAAAAAAATCGTTCGCACTACAGTCGGGCTAGTGTTAGATGGGACTAGTAGCCGAGCGTACCGGCTTTATCCGGAAAGGGACTGTTACTTTCCCTACACTTCTAAAATCCTTAGGGGGTGTCTTGGTGGCTAGAACAACAACAACTGATAGAGTAACAGTTGCCATCAAAGAAAAAAATTAAGGCTGCCTTTTAAATGGATTTCGAACCTACAATCTCAGGCCTATCAGTTTAGCGGTTAAATCACAAACACAGCCAATGCTTTAAATATGTATGTATGTATAATTCAATTTCAATTCAATTTCAAAAATTTGGCCGGAGGTGAGAAGCAAAACTTTTTGAGTTTTTCTACATATTTTTCCTTATTTTTTTTTTTTTTGTACTTGCCAAAAGCCGCAAACGACAAACTTTGCTGCGCACGCTAAGCAGATTTTTTCCACACATTTTTTTTTAGCGCTACATGCAATTATTTCTTAGCGCGCTTTTGGCATTGCCAGGATACGTCCAATTCAGCACATTTTTTTGTTTGCTTTTTTTTGCTTTAAGTAGTACTTTGTTATTATTACTACATGCTTGTTCTTCTACATTCAATTTCATTTCATTTAAAAATAATAAATAGTCATAAAATTCTTTTATGCGGCACAAATTGTTCAGCGTTGTGGCTTCCTTGCTACCTTGTGGCTTATAAACTTCTTAGTCTCTTCCCCCTCCAACAACAAACGCCATTTATTCATTATTGGCGCGCGTAATGTTGGCTTTTGATTTGTCGCCGTTTTGTTATAAAGTTTTTATGAAATATTATTACCGCTAGCGTGACATCTTGACAGCCGATTTGTCGCTGCCACAAATTATGACACCAAACTGTCAAATAATGACGGCGCGCGCTGCTCATGGCAGCGTTGCCAACTCTTAAACTTTTGCAGCTGTTCTAAGCTGGTTTACGATATTGATTCTAGCGTTGCAGTGTGCAGTTTTTCGATAGACATTGAATTTTTTGTTTAAATTATTATTTTGGTATTGCAATAACTAATAGCCAGTTTCACGAAAGAATTTAAGTTTAATTTAACTTTTTTGACTTGAACTTTATATGAAATCTGACAGGAAAAAAATTAATTTTTCACTTAAATTATTTCGTGGAACTGGCTGTAAATGTTTGACAAAGCGATGCATTATACATATCGTTACCTTAATTCACAAAGGCCCTAATTGACACTTTTTTCGAAACTGCGATTTTCGCAGATTGTAGTAGGATAAATTAATATACACCTTCCCACAAAATTTGATAGCGATAGTTACAAAAGTAACGAAGTTATACCACTTTTTAAAAAGCCCTATCTGCATATGCTGAAAAGCTATAAATTAAAAGGCGCTAACTACATTTGCTACAATATGCAGTAGTACAAGGTGAAAGTGTTTGGCAGGCTTTGAGTTATACATTTTGGACTCCATGCATGCTTAGATGGTTGTTTTTACCAAAATCGTAACACTGTGTTATCAAATACTTTGCTAAACTTTTGTATGGAAAATAATGTAACTATAGAACATAAATATTTAGTAAAAGGACATACACAAATGGAATGCGAGGCTACACATTCTCTTATTGAAGGAAAAATTTCTAAAAAACATAAACTTACCATCTCAACTTGTACAAAGTATCCGCGAGGCTCGAAAAAATCCTAGCCCACTTCAAGTTCACCACCTAGACTCTAGGTCCTAGAGCATAGCTTTTTTTTTGAATTTTGAAAATATTCCGAAAATGTACTCAACTATTCGACCTGGTATGTAATATGTATATTCCTAGTGCATTAAACATACCTGAAATTATATTATGGTGTTTCCTTTTCAGGAAGAATGTCAGGAGACTCCACAGTCAACATGTTTCGTGCCTGAGGATATGATCCTTCGGTACAACTATTTTATAAAACTGATATATCATCTGAGTACCAGCCTCTACCTCAGAGAGCCAACAAAAATTTTGAAATAGTAAAGCCCAGCTTATTACATAATCAACAACTTCCAATCTCTAAAAAGAAATGGGAAAATCTATAGGATCTAAAAATATCATTACCTAAAGATTGCCATTCTTTTTATGAAAACTTGCCCTTTAAAAATTAATGAAATTTTCCTATATTATGTATGTATGTATGTATGTGTATTGAAATATATTAATTTTACGAAATATTCAAACCACAAAAAGCCCTAACTACAGTTTTTTTTTCTAAATTCGTAGTGTAAAAAAGCCCTATCTGACACAAAATTGCCAAAATCCGATGTATCTAAAATTTTTCTTCAAGATCTACTCAGGGCCTTATTCGTGCAGAAACTGCATTTTTACAAACTCACAAAGGTCTTTTATTTTCATTTTAACACGTTTTTTGGCTTTCCTGTAAAAAAATTATTTTGTCAGTTAGGGCCTTTGTGAATTAAGGTAACGATATGTAGATGTGTGATTATTGATGGGCGAATCGAGTTCTTTTATTCGCTTATGTGATGATTTTCACTCGAATTTGAGCCTAATCGCGAATAGTCGTGAATTATGAAGCCGGGGCAAGACCTACGACCTATGTATATTCATGCTGTTGAGTTTAGGTATCCAAGAAGCCACTCAGGACTGATGTCCTTGACTTTCGAGAGCTTGTCGAAGAAAGGTTTGCTAAGGAATTTCATTCTGCCTTGACAGTGCTAAGGTCACTCGCATGGCAGATGCTTCACCATCTCCTCCGTTCCAGGATGATTAAAGCTGCGGCATAGAATCCACTACTTTGTCACGATGTTGCTACTTTGAAATATCTTGCGAAATGAGGAATAGCTGTCAAGCATCAAAAATGACAGTTGACACCCTGCTGGAGCACGCAAACTGCTCAGTTTTCGAGAAAAGGCATGATTGTACTTTTTGCGGTCTTTACATGGTGGAACACGCAAACCTCGACTGGCTTACCAGCATGTGCAGACGGCCGCCAAACAATGATGACGTTTTGATTTGACACAAATCCTCCATAGAAGAAGTATTTTGTCACTTTTTCACGAATAGTCCGAATAGTCACAGTTCCGGTGTTAATCTAGCCGTAGCTAGGCATAAGTACTGATTATGAAATGCTTAGTCCGTGGATATCAAAAAAGACGGGTCTCGCTCGAGGCTTATTTGTCCATTTCCCTTGCTTACCTCATTTGATTTTTGATAAAATTACGTTTTAAATTTATACTCATAATTGCTTACACACATTAAATCTCTTTTAAATCTCATTCGCTACCACAATCTCTTCTTCTCCTTGTCTTTTTTGTTTGGTCTCTCAAGTAGCAGTGGCTTCACAAATTTTAAATGACATTTATGCATAAATTATGTTAATAACATAGTAACTTCACCAGCAATATTCTCTATGAATATGAATTTTATGCGTAATCGACAAAAGAAGCCAACGCGCGGATTGAATGAAGCGTAAGTAAGCACATTTCACTTAGAAGAAACATTACTTTTAAGACAAGAATCGAAACTGACTTGACTTGCCAGCAACGTCTTCAATGCAGTGCCCAACAAACTGCACGTAGGAGGTGAATGAGCTCGCTCTCTATGAATACATTAAAAAAAAAAATTAAATAAAAAAATGTTAACTGTCGCCACCACCGCTGTGATCTGTGGCGTCGTTTATTATTTCTATTATTACTAATTTTTTCCTAGCTGCTGCCAACGTATGTATGTACCGCCTTTTTTGCCTTTGTATTGCTTCGCACAATTTCCTTCCTCTTCTTTTGCAGCTTGTTAGCTAATGTAACCACAAGGAAGTTGCAAATTACGACCACAAAAGGACAAATTGTAATAAATAGTTGTTGAAAAAATAATAATAATAATAATAATAATAATAACGAGCGCAAATGATTGTGGAATATTATAAAAGTGAGGCAGGAAAAAATCCAATTACAGGCATTAAATTATATGATAGTTTGTATTGTTATTGCATTTGCAATAATTTCCATTTCAATTCATTGCATTTTCTGCAATGAGCTGCAATAATTGAGGTTGTAGTGTTTTTAGGAATTTAAAGTGAAATAAACAATATGTAGAACCAATACTCAATTACTACAGTTAAACAAGTAAGGAAGCCTAAGTTCGAGTGGAATCGAACATTAGATACTCAGCTGTATGCTTATTGTTTGTTTGCCTTTGATGGAAACACGGTGTACTTTATATAAAGCGAGTGCTGCATGAAGTGGGCGTATCCACTCCCATTTTCCAAAATTTTTCTATTTTTTGTTTCCAGTCTATTGTAGAACTCATGCCACAAAATTTCAATGAATTATCTTTATATTTGACAAAGATATCGCTTAAAATGTTTTTATTAGGCCACTTTATAATACCCATATATAAAAGTGGGCGTGGTCGTCAACCGATTTCGCTAAAATTTTCAACATGTATTGCTACAAGTAATAAAAGTGTATACACCAAGTTTCGTCATAATATATCAATTATTTGTCGAGATATGGGCTCCAAAATCTCGTATATTCCTGCTCCTAAAAGGAGGCGGTGCCACGCCCATTTTCCAAAATTTTTGTGTTTTTTGTTTTATGTCCTTAGTTGGAATATTGCCATAAAATTTCATTGATATATCTTTATATTTGACAGAGATATCGCTTCAAATGTTTTTATTAGGTCACTTTATAATACCCATATATAAAAGTGGGCGTGGTCGTTAACCGATTTTGGCAATTTTTCGTCAAAACATTTGCGTAAGCAAATATATCACGCGTACCAAATTTCATCTATATATCTTCAATAGTTTCTGAGTTATGACTCATAAAACTTTCAATGTTTGCCCCTTAATAAGTGGGCGTGGCACCGCCCATTTTCCAAAATTTCATCAAATTTCTTCATAGGGGCCTGAGCTCAACACGTGGGTAAAATTTCATCGCTCCAGCTATATTAGTGACTGAGATACCAAATTTCCGATTTTTACTATATAGGGGAGGTGGGCGTGGTCATGGTCCGATTTCGCCCATTTTCAATACCATCCGTTCTCGTCTTGATACCAACTTGCATTCCAAATTTCATCAAAATATTTCGATTTTTGCGTGAGTTATCGTGCGTACAGACGGACAGACGGACAGACGGACGGACATGGCTCAATCGATTTCTCTTTTCACGCTGATCATTTTGATATATATAAGTCTATATCTATCTCGATTATTTCGTTCTGTTACAATCCACCGTTAGGAAATCAAAATTATAATACTCTGTGTACTAGTACAGCTGAGTATAAAAATACTGAAATATCGTCAAACACACAGTCAAAATAGCGCTGGGCGAGTTCGAGATGTGTTAGGATTGCTTTGAAAGCTTTGAGAAGAATCGTTGGCGAGTACGAGATGTTCTAGCGATTGCTTCGATTGACGGCTGAAATGAAAATCGTCGAGAGCATTCGAAATGTTTGAATAAGCGAATAAAACATTTCGGACTAGCTCATCACTATTTAGAAGCCTTTTTTTTATTACATCATCACAGACCGTTACATGTTGTTGTATAAAGATTTTGTCTGAGGGGAACCCTAGTGAAATTTTATGGCGAATAATTTTCTAGAACATTTTAACCCTCTAGCAGCCTTCAAAATACTATTTTTTAGGACTTTCTAAAAAAGGTGTAAAAGGGACCTTTTCGTGGGGGTGTTAGAGGGTTAAGGTATGCTAAAAAATTAATGGTCGTGCATTGTACTATATGTTTCCTAAAAAACTATGAAGGATATGAAACAAAATCCTAAAACATATGAGTCCTGTGATCTCTTATGGCATTCTAATTGCTTTTTTCCAACTCATAATATCATTAACAAAGATTTGAGATTATATGGTTTAAAATGGCAATAAAATTAAATTGAGCTCAGGGAGCAAAACGGTTTGGCGGTTTTACTATATGAATAGTGGTATTTCAATCTGTGTGGTAATTATTCTGCCCCCATACAACAGCACTCAATGTGCGTCACAGTATTTTCATAAGAAACAAAAAAATAAATCCACTTTGTAGGTGGTAAAAAATAATTGGCTAAGGGTTTATTAATTTAATTATTATTATTGTTTATAATTAATTATATTTTTCTTTAAGGAAAATATACATTTTTTTCTTTTTTTTTAATTATCTGTATATGTACATTTCGCTTAAACATACTTAAAACTCTGAACAAAACCATAGAAAATATTTAAAGCACAAAAAAGAGCAACATACAAAATTAAAAAATTAAAAAAAAAAACAAAAATACAAGAAATTCTAATTAAAAACAAACAGAACCGTTATCAAACATATCAACATATGTACTTACATGCTAAACTTAGTTTATGTACGCTGCTCTGGCTCTTAGTGCTCTTAGGTTTTAATTGGTTTTTACGGTTATGTTTCATTTGAATTTTATTATTTAAGTAAATCCATTTTCCATTTTGGCTATTGTCCTTGTTATTTAACTTTAATAGACACAGTTGTGTGTATGTGTTTTTTTGTTTAAGTTAGTTTTATTGTTTTTTTTTTGTTTTGTTTTACTTTTTGCTTCATTTTTCGTCTATTTTTTCAACTAAGTGCTTAAATTACAACGGTTTTTGCTCTTTTCAACTTGTTTAGTTTTATTTTGACTCGCTGTTGTTGTTTTTGCCGAAGTAGAAAGCAGTTCGTTGGCATTAACTATTTCTTAGTTTTGCTTTTTTTTTAATATACATACATACTTATGGCCGCATTAATTTTATTAAATAATGTCACGAATTAATAATTTCTATGTATGCATGTTGGTGTATGCAGCAAAACAGCAACTCTGCCGAACATATGAACGCTAGTTATTTTATCAGCGTCAGCATTAGCATCATCGTTATCGTCATGATCTCATCATCATCACCATCATCATCATCATATCAATCAATATATCATGATCATCGTCCAGCATGAGCAACATCGTTATTAGCTTCTCTGATTGGTCTGATTTTAGTCAAGTATGTACATATCGATGTCTGTCTAACATTGACACTCCACTCACACTCAGCCCTCAAAGGATTTAAGCATACGCAGCCAATTCGAAATATCAAATTTCTTTTAACTATCGCTGTTTATTTGTGCATATGTACTTAGTTGGCTTTGTTAGCATATGTACATATGTACGTACAAACGTACATACGTACTTCGTATGTAAAGTGCATTAACTGCGTTGCCAACCATTTATTTTGCTAATTTATTTTTATTATAACATTTTCTTTTTTTTCTATACGTAGCACATATGTATGTATTTATTTGTCTATTTGTATGTACATATGTATGCATATGCATGTAACTTTGTTTCTACATATGTATGTATGTAACGTACATTAATTTAATGCACCCAAGATGGTGGCGTTACAACGCTCGCCTGCGAATATTGTGCTCGTGCATTTAGATTTGTTTGTGCTTGTGCAACGGCGGCAGCGGAGGATGGAAACTCTAAAACATTACTATTATTACTATTATTTGTATGATTATTGTTGTTGTTGTTGTTATTATTATTGCTGTTGTTTAGACTATTCAGTAGTGATGATGGCATCAAATGTGGTTGTTGTTGCTGTTGCAGCTGCTGTTGTACATGTAACTGATTCAAGTGTTGCTGTTGTTGTTGTTGCTGTAGTAGCTGTTGCTTTTGCTGTTGCTGTTGGTGCTGCTGTTGCTGGTGCTGTTGTTGGTGCTGTTGTTGCAGTTGTTGCTGTTGTACGCTATTCGCTACACCGCCCAGCGGACCATTCACAATGTTCGCAACACCGCTGTCATTGGCAACCGTCGTGGAGCCGTCGCCCGCTAATGGGATATTAATATCCAATGTGCCGAAAATGCTCATCTCCTGTCGGATTAGCTGCGCGTAAGGAAAGAAGCAAACAAAATAAAAAACAAAATTATATGTAAGTATTTGATGGCTCGTTAAAAATAGCTCAAATGATGACCTAATTAAGGTATGTATTATCTCTTTTTTTTTTTTGTTTTTGTTGTCTGTATGGTTACTCACCTCCTCCAGATTGCACTCGAGACCAGGTTGAAAGTTATCTAATGTAAATTCGTCAATTTGTGCCTCATTATTCAATGCTTCCATGCATTGTCCAATGAATGTTGATGGGCAGTTGTCTGGCGTGTTAGCAATAAGAAACGAAAGAAAAAAGAAGTGTTCATGAGACAACGAAGCAGATGGAAAAATAAGCTGTTGTAAATAAGAGAATAATAAAGAGTCCATATAAAAACAAAGCTGCTGCCTGTAGATATTCAATCCGCCAAAGTTAAACAAATACACGTACATAAATTGAATATAATCCAACACAAACTTATTGAGCCGCTGCACATAGGGGTATTTTATCAATCTGGGCGGCCAAAACCTCATTTCCTAAAACTGGCCCATTTCCAAAAAATAAAATTTTTTAGTAGGCCAGGACCCTAACGCATCATTTTCAATAAAAGTTTATTCTCAAAACTCAAACACAAAGTTTTTACAGTCAATGAAAGTTTGGTCATTCGAGTATTTCTCGCGGCATTTTATAACGTTCTTAAAGTTTCAACATTTCCAATTAATATTTTTACGGTTTTAGTTGTTAGCGTCTTCTTAATTACGTTTTTAAAAAATGATGTTGATTAAAAAAAAAATTTCCCAATTTTTTGTTTTCAAAAGGGTTTTTGTTTAGGTGCCCGGCATTGCCCGGCACTGACTCTTTTTTTTCTAGATAGTCTGTTCCGTTATTTTGAGTTCAAGAAAGATCGGTTTCGGTTTTTTCCGGTTTTAAGAAAAACAGGCGATTTTTCACGTTGGGAAAAATGACCCCACCACATAAAAAAAAATTAGTTGTTTGTGGATTCGAGAACACCCATCTAGGAACATATAAATCGACGTGCTCCGAATCCAAAGTCCGCTTGACCAATATATCCCCAAAACTTCGAGAAAATTGCGAAAAGCTAAAAAAAAGCCCCAAATGGCACATTTCATCGACCTAACCTACTAACATGTCGGTTTGGTCTCACTACATCACTTTTTAAAAATGTAAAGCCACATTATTTTCTATGTTAAATCGAATTGAAATCACCGTGGGTAACATAATTAACAATTTAAAGCCAAAAAAGAGTTTTGGCCGCCCAGATTGATTAAATACCCCAATGTGCGCTGATAGATACCCTTGAAAACACTTACAACGCCAGCGAATATAATATATAATATTCATAAAAGCAGTTTGCACAAAGTTTACTCAGCCACGTCCTTGTACGAGGATTTTGTCTCAGAAGACCTCTAGTAACATTTTATGGCGAATAATTTTCTAGAATATTTTAACCCTCTAACGACCTTCAAAGTACTATTTTTCGGACTATTTGTCGAACTTTATAAAATAGTTGTCAAAATGAGCTTTTCATCGAGGTGTTAAGGCGGATTCATCGTTCGAGTTCAGAACTAAAGTTGAATTTGAGTTAACTAATAAAAATAGTTCAGAACTTTTCGGAATTCCTCTCACACTCCGAAAACACAACAACAACCACATGGCAAAAAAGTTCTGAACTCGAACGATGAATCCGCCTTTAGAGGGTTGAAGTATTCTACGAAATTAAATCTCGTGCAAATTTGACATATGTTTCCTAAGAAGATATTTCTATACGATATGTTTTTAACGCTTTTTGCCATTTTTTTTAAATCGCGTAGGCGAAAATTCATAAATTTAAAATGTCAAAAAAAAAAAAACAAATTGACCCCAGTGAGGTAAAAGATTTGGAGGGAGAGAAAGGTCTTTCGTTCTTTGTGGAATTATTCCGCCCGCCAAAAGTGCTGTTGCACAGTGTTATTCGAAGAATCATAGCACATTTGCAAGGACGCAATAAAAGCGCTTAAAAGCAATTTCACACGAAGTCAGAGCCGAGTTCATGCCTATTGATGGCATGGCAAATATGCAAACCCAAATTTTCGCGCTTCCTTGCTAGTTTAAAACAGGGACCGATTTTAATCGTTATTTTCATTTCTTCGGATGAAAAAATCATTATGAAAACTTCGTTAACAATATAATGCAAGTATGCCGATACAATGATCTTAGCACATTCTATCCAAATATGAGTTCATCTTTATTCTGAAGATTTTTATTTTTTAAATTTTTAAATAACCATTATTTACGATTTTTATTTTTTCGATCAAAAATAATTTTTATTTTTTATTTTTTAGAAACTAGAAAAAAAACTTTTTAAACATGGATGTAACTACAGCTGTTTCACCTTAGATCCCTCTAAGACTCATCAGGTTACTTTTGCTTCTGCCAAGACTCGAACTTGCGCACCTTGCAGTACAATAACTACAGTTCTAACCGCTGAGCTATTGCCTGCCTTCGCCATCTGATAGAAAATTTGTTGCTAGTTTCTTTCCTACTATAATTCGTTTCTAACTTATGCACATACATATGTACATATTTACATATTATTGTATGATTAAACATAAGTAGCGAATAAAGTGTAGGGATGTTCAAATGAACTTAATTTTTTATTTCAATTTATTTAATTTAACGAGCACAGGCCCAGGTTATATTTTATTTTTTATTTTTTATTTTTTAGAAACTAGAAAAAAACTTTTTAAACATGGATGTAACTACAGCTGTTTCACCTTAGATCCCTCTAAGACTCATCAGGTTACTTTTGCTTCTGCCAAGACTCGAACTTGCGCAACTTGCAGTACAATAACTACAGTTCTAACCGCTGAGATATTGCCTGCCTTCGCCATCTGATAGAAAATTTGTTGCTAGTTTCTTTCCTACTATAATTCGTTTCTAACTTATGCACATACATATGTACATATTTACATATTATTGTATGATTAAACATAAGTAGCGAATAAAGTGTAGGGATGTTCAAATGAACTTAATTTTTTATTTCAATTTATTTAATTTAACGAGCACAGGCCCAGGTTATATTTTATTTTTTATTTTTTATTTTTTAGAAACTAGAAAAAAACTTTTTAAGCATGGAAACTAGCAACAAATTTTCTATCAGATGGCGAAGGCAGGCAATAGCTCAGCGGTTAGAACTGTAGTTATTGTACTGCAAGGTGCGCAAGTTCGAGTCTTGGCAGAAGCAAAAGTAACCTGATGAGTCTTAGAGGGATCTAAGGTGAAACAGCTGTAGTTACATCCATGCTTAAAAAGTTTTTTTCTAGTTCCTAAAAAATAAAAAATAAAATATAACCTGGGCCTGTGCTCGTTAAATTAAATTAAATAATTTTTATTATTGGATTTAAATTTTTCCGATGAAACTTGATCGATATTTTATGATTTTTATTTTTTCGATCAAAAATAATTGTTACTAGTATCGCCGGTGGTCGAAATTCGACCATGCAATTTATTTTTTCAACTTTGTATTGGCACAAAAATTATTCCTTTTCGCGGAGATAAGCAACACTTTCCAAATTCCAGTTGTACCGCAACACTGATTTGCCCTTTTGATCACGGTCCGACGCGAAATCATGGTCAAAATCAAGGCAGATCTAGGAAGGTAGGCCCGGTGGTGAGCGCTTTTAAATTAAAGCGACTCTTCAACTGTGTTTACGATATTTGTAAACACGTTTACGATATCCATTTATCTTAACTAAAAATTTTATTTATTAATTATAAAGAAATTAAATAATTTATAGAAAAAATTATATGCCTATGCACTGCTCCTGACTCATACGAACACATCCATATCAATTTTATGTGGATATGAGTATGTTAAATGTGCAAAACAGCCTGGCAATTGTTTGTATGGGAGAAATGTTAGCCTATTAATATATAGATAGTGGGCACATTTGCCAACGAAGCAAAAACGAAGTAAATCAAAAATGGTACAAAACTAAAAACTTTATTTATTAATTATAAAGAAATTAAATAATTTATAGAAAAAATTATATGCCTATGCACTGCTCCTGACCCATACGAACACATCCATATCAATTTTATGTGGATATGAGTATGTTAAATGTGCAAAACAGCCTGGCAATTGTTTGTATGGGAGAAATGTTAGCCTATTAATATATAGATAGTGGGCACATTTGCCAACGAAGCAAAAACGAAGTAAATCAAAAATGGTACAAAACTAAAAACTTTATTTATTAATTATAAAGAAATTAAATAATTTATAGAAAAAATTATATGCCTATGCACTGCTCCTGACCCATACGAACACATCCATATCAATTTTATGTGGATATGAGTATGTTAAATGTGCTAAACAGCCTGGCAATTGTTTGTATGGGAAAAATGTTAGCCTATTAATATATAGATAATTGGATTTAAATTTTTCCGATCAATTTTAATCAAAATTTTTTTATTTTTTCTCCGATCATAGTAAACTTTTTCAAACGTTAGTGAATCCTATATTTGATGGCCTGAAGTTGACGATTGTGCCAACATTGGCGCAGTTCTATTTGAGAACAAAATTTGCAAAAAAAAAAAAAAACAAGTTTTTAGAGTTTATTATGATCGGAAAAATTTAAATCCAATAATAAAAATTATTTTTGATCGAAAAAATAAAAATCATAAAATATCGATCGTTTCATAGAAAAAATTTAAATCCAGTAATAACAATTATTTTTGATCGAAAAAATAAAAATCATAAAATATCGATCAAATTTCATCGAAAAAATAAAAATCAAATTATAACAATTAAAAATGATTTTTTTTATAAAAATGATAATCGTTACGGTCCCTGGTTTAAAATGCTCAAACTTTAATTTTTTTTTTTTGAATTGTACTCGTTTTTTACACAAATCTACACCGCCTTACTTACCTCCCAAATTTGTGCTAAGTGACTGCTGTTGCTGCTGATGTTGTTGGTGTCGTTGTTGTTGTTGCTGCTGTTGTTGTTGTTGTTGCGTCTGTTGCTGCTGCGCCATTAAACTATTGCTACTATCGTTCGCAACATTAACACCATTGCCGCCGCAATCTATGACAACTGTGCTATAAGTGTTCAAGGAATCCGATGAGGGTTCACTATTTGGATACGCGGGTGACATTGTTGTTGTGACAGAGTTTGGCGACAGACCCTATTGAAAATATCAAAAAGTAAATAAATTAACAAATTCAAAGATTAAATGTAATATTAAAATAAGGCAAAAAGTAAAAACAAACAAAAAGAAATCCTATAAGGGCACAGCCAGACGACGCAAGAAATTACTTTCAGAAAGTGAAAAATTCAAATTTTTGTACATATTTGTTTTTTTAAAAGAAACAAAAACAAAAATTTTAATTTTTCACTTTCTGAAAGTAATTTCTTGCGTCGTCTGGCTGTACCCTAATTTCCATGTATACGTGTATAAGAAGAATAAGAATAAATTGTTTTTTTTTTTCTTTTACTTTAAAAATAAGTTCGAAAATTTAATCTTAAAAGTCGAATTGCATTATCTTAACTATTATGCGCTCACAGCCAAAGTTTATCATTAACAACATCACATAATTTGCTCGGCATAAAATGTTGCTAGAAACATTGTTTGTACACTTGGTATATATCAACATTTTGGTTAGAGAATCGTCATGAAAATAATAAAATATTACTAATGGTGCTTTAAAGCGTTGTTTTGACTATTTTCAGTCAATGATAATATTTAAAAAATGAGTTTAGCGCACTCAGTTGCTGCTATATTTTGTGCTGCACGGTCAAAGAAATTAAATGTTGCTGGAAACATTGTATGGCAAATGAGTATAAACATCTGCTATTACTGCGCAAGAACTGGTAAATTTAAGTAAGGGAACTAATTTAAAAACAAAATATTGCCAATACAACTATAATCCGTTAATTTTACTATTTTCAGCGCATTTCAATAATTAAAATGGGTTTTCGCAGCCATTTTAGTGGCAGCTGTATTTTTTATTTTTATACTGCATCGTGTTGCCAGCAACTTGTATGGTTTAACAACAGCATCACGCTACTTTGGCGTGGTGAAATACTTGGGTGTGACTGTTGAGAGTCATTTCATGTGAAAGGTTAGCAAAGTACACATTGAAGAGCTCTCTTTTGGGGAAGACCAAAATGCTTTCAACATATTGCAAACTGGCATTCTTATACCGAATTTTGCAAAACTGGTCCATGTTGTGCTACGGAAAAAATCATAATTTTCGAACAGCGTATCACGGTTAAGAAACACATTTCTAATTGATGAAAAACATACGACAAAATACAGAGAAACCTCTCCTAACGGACACCTCCCTTGAGCGGACATTTTTTCATGCACCAAGGTTTAGGTTCAATTTTTAGAACAAATTGCCCTCTCTTAGGCGGACACTCTCTTGGCCGGACGCGGACAGTTATTTACTATTGAATTGAACTAAAAACTTCTATTAAGCGGACACGAACCTCTCGTCAACGGACACTTTGGTTTTTTTTTTATAACGAATCACATAAAAACCTCTGTTCGGCGGACACGAACTCCTCTTATGAGGACAAAATATAAGTATGTATAGCAATATAAAAAAGTTCGTGGAATGTTCGTTAGGTAAAAAGCGCTACGATGAAAGGGGAATTACCAACTAAAATAAATGTCCGCATGACTATTGGAACAGATATAACTACATTCACGGGTTTCCAGTTAGATGTTCTAACTGACCAGAATCTCGAAACCATTGAAGATGACAGTACCGGTACTGAAAGTATTACCGCTGAAAGTAGGTAATGCAATCTCCTCGAACGAAATGGCTTTGACTGCAGTTTCAAATTTGAAAAGATTTTGCACGGAAGACCTTATTGCATTTGAATTGTTGCAGAAATTTGAAAGTCATCTACAAAACAATTTTATTTTAAATAAGCAAAAAACCCCTCGTCAATCGACAATTTCGCAATTTTTTAAATAATTTCAAAGATATCCTAACATTTCTAGTTCTCAGCAACTTACTAATTGATATGTAATATGTATGTTAATACTTTATGTATATGTATACATATGTACATACATAAATAGATATGTATATGTTTTTATGTATTTAAGTGAAATTTTGAACACATAAGAATCCTTGTTTTTTTTCAGTCATATATGAATAAATAAATCCTTTAAAATTCAAAAAATTTATAAAATAGCAACCCACTCCCTTAGGCGGACACCTCTCTTGGGCGGACAAAATTTGCCCGACGGTGAGTGTGCGCCCAAGGGAGGTTTCACTGTAGATATATTTTTCTACATATATATACTTACATCACGTGAATTATGCAAGCAGCTGCACGTCAGCGAACGATGCAACAGACATTGCTGTGCCTGCAAACCATAACCCTGCGTTACAACGGGGGTATTAAGCGTATATGTTTGTTGGGGTGCCGGATATGGCGGTGGCGGTTGTGTGGGAATGCCCGAAGCAGCGCTAAACCTACTCCAGCCGTATGACCGTTTGGTTGCAAAAAAAAGGAAGTGGAAGAAACCGAAAAATTGACTTTATTTATCTGAAGAATATAAAAATAATATGCAAGCAAACATAACACACACACACACACACAATATACGCCTACACACATACACATGCTTAAAGTAGGACATGCAACAAACATGCAAGAAGAAGAAGATGGTATAGAAAATAAGAGAGTTTTGAAAGTAATCAAGTTAAAAAATAAAGAATTCAAGAATTCAAGAATTAAAGATTAAAAGAAAGTTAAGATCAAAGAAAATGAAAACGAAGAAAAATAAAAACAACAAAACACTCAACAGAAACAATATATTGTTTTGTTTTGTTTTGTTTTTTTTTTTGCAAAAACAAAAATTTACTTAACCACTGACCCTTGCAGAATATCCTTTGGTAATTTAACCTCCGCTATCGAACCAGCCAACTGATCCATTGAGGCTGATTGTGCTGGCGTTATTGTTGTATTCGTATAATCTGCTGCGCACAAACTCCAATCGGGTTCTAGACCAATGAGTGCTGGTATCGGACTCAAGCGTCCACAGGAACTGGCATTCGATGAGGCGCGTTGCCGGAAATCCGGTGACAATTGGAAATTACTACTTGAAAAATGAAGAAATTAAACGATGTACAAAAATTAAGAGATAAATAAAAAAAAATAAATACATTAACAAAAAGTGAGCTTAAAAGTAAATAAAAAAAAAATGTTGAAAGGCGTTTATATCTAATTAAAACTGTTGAACTAAAAGATTTAATAATAATTAAAAAAAACGTATATGGTAATTTAAAACGCTAAATAACACTGCTCTACAGCCAAAAAATACTCTGAACGCGACCATCCTATCTATATGTAAAATCGGTCGCTGATTCCGAAAATCGGGTTCATTTTTAATTCTATGGGACGGTTTTTGAGATATTGGCAATTTACCGTTATTTGGCCAATGGCTCCACTTAATCCTGTATAACTCTTTAACGCAGTGAGCTATCTTCCTTGGGGTGAAACCAAACGAAAGAAAATTAAATTCCCTTTTCATGGCCGTAAATGGGCTGTTACCTACTGCGCTGCCAATGTGCTGCTACTGCAGATGTGTAGGTATTGGTACAATATGCATAGAATATACCCGTCCAGAGGCATTGCGCGACTTGCCTGTATTTACTTGATCGCCTATAACTTTTCCATTTTACGATGGATTTTCTTCATTGATAGCTTATCTTTTTTCCAATAGAATTGAGCTTCACGTAAAGGAATAAAACCGAAGATGAAGACTATGGTTTTAAAGATATTTCCTGACAAAGTCAATTTTTTCTTCAAAAAATCGTAAAAAATCAAAAAAATTTCAAATTGAATCGTCAATATTTCAGAAACTATAAGAGTTAGGGAAAAATGTTATAGGAGCCATGAAAAGGGAATTTAATTTTCTTTCGTTTGGTTTCACCCCAAGGAAGATAGCTTACTGCGTTAAAGAGTTATACAGGATTAAGTGGAGCCATTGGCCAAATAACGGTAAATTGCCGATATCTCAAAAACCGTCCCATAGCATTAAAAATGAACCCGATTTTCGGAATCAGCGATCGATTTTACCTATAGGTAGGATAGTCTCGTCCAAAGTACAGACAACAAACTTCATTTTGTGATCCAGTGTAATTAACTGAATATAACTAATGTATGTACATATGTAAATATACTATGAATATTTATTTAAAAAATTGTATTTGTTATGCATCTAATTGCTTACTGATATTTTTTTTTTTAATTTTGCTAAAGCCATGCATCATTCGGATTTGTGTTAAAGTCAGCACAATTTGCCACAGCTTATTAAAACATTTACTACGCAATAAAACCTACTACGCCATAACTTCAATATTCAAAGCGAACACTCATTTAGAGGAATCTGTTTTAAATTAAATATTTATTAAATATAAAATAATACCGCATACCACCGCTGAGTGGAGGAACAAAAGGAGCTGAGGCTTTTAATTAGAAAATAACTTGCATCGTTTACCCAATCGCACTTCAACTAGAGAACTCGGCAATCATTACTCTTGACATAAGCAAATCGTTGGTTAATTCCTTGAATCGAGGCTTGTTTGGTAAGTCAGCGAGATTTTGAATAAAAGATAATTTGTATGGCAAAAATTCATTTTATTTTTCAAATAATGTCTTTCCAGCTCGATAAACTTGACCCAGCTTTTTTAAACATTTTTTTATTCCTTCCAAAAATAGGCTTTTTCAAGGCTCTCAAACTAGGCATTTGTTTCTGCAATGACTTCTTCATTTTACCCGAATCTCTTACCGCCCAGTCATTTCTTCAGGCTTGAAAACAGGAAATAATCGGAAGGAGCTAAATCTAGAGAATACGGTGGGCGGGGTAGCAATTCGTAACCGAATTCATGAACTTTTACCATGGTGACTACACACGTGTGCCGTCGTGCATTGCCATGATGAAACATAATTTTTTTTTTTCATGCCAAATCCGGTCGTTTTTGCTGCAAACCAAGATCGAAACCTGTGCAAAAGCTCTGAGTAATTCTCGCCCGTAACTATTTTACTGTCTTCAAGATAACCGATGTAAATGACACCTCGTGCGTACCAAAAAACTGTGACCATAACCTTATTGGCCGACAGACTCACATTGGCCTTCATTGGTCAAGGTTCACCCGTAGAAAAATCTGAACACTTTCAATCATGCAAGACCGACGTGAACAAAGTAAGCTGTCTTATCTTGAAAGCCAGATCGTAGGAAAAACCCCACAATCCATATATACATTAGACCTCTGCACAATACCATTTGCCTCTTCTATATTTGCGAATACTCTATGCATTGTACAATTAGTCACAGCACAATTTCAATGCAGATACGAATATAACCCATACTTTTCATTTGGAATACAAATACTATTTCTATTTGCTCTGTAGGAGCGATTAGTGTACACTATTCGCCACGATAGAATATAACATAATAATAACCATATTATGAAGTATTCACAAAACCTTGTTGCTTCTTTGGTTTGTTTGTTTATTTAATGTGCATATGGCATTAAGGTGGACCAAAAAATAAAAGCCCAACAAACATATGTTCCATTTTTTAATGATAAGAAATGTTTTTCTTGTTCATTAAGGACTTTGGAAAAAATTATGTATCATCACTGATATAAAAGGAGAGAGAAATTTGGAGGCATTTGCACGACCTCTAAATTTTAATATATTAAGGAAAAATTTTATGTATAGATTTCCGTATTATATTCCAAATCGGGTTGTTCCGCGAATTTCGGGAGAACTTTATTTCCTTCATAAAACTACCTTAATATGCCAAATAAGTTTCCTAACTAATGCCGTAAAAATCAAAAGAATCGAAGTATTGGTTACCGAGTTATTTTAAAATATATAGAACAGTTGGAAATATGTAGATAGTAAAAAGCTCTGGTTCGAAATTTATTTTAGACATATGGTTTCTTGGGCAAAAAAGCTTGAAATTACCCAAATTTTTATAATTGCGATGTGTCCCTGTTAATTTTTTTTTTTTTTGCTCCTACCGATCGACCCGCCCTAGTGTGTATGCATATGCACATACACACACTCACACTAGCAGCGTAATTTTGCTGAACACAACGTCTGGATGTGTGTTTATGAAAATATGTAATGTACGTACAATGTACGTCGTACATATATTTCGATTATATTCGAAGTATTCGCAAGTAGTGTACACTATTTGCAGAACCTTTTTAAGGTCATGTAATTGTCGCTACGAATAAGTAATTGTATTGGTTCTGTTCATGGTTGTGCTCTACTTGCGTTTATTCTAAAACGACAGAAACAAGTAGGTACTGTAATTGGACGGCCGCGAATATTTTGTTGGCCGTTTCGAATCCATTCGTGCAGCCTTCTAATATACATATGTCTGAGTCGAGTCGTGTGGTGCTGAATAAGGTGATACATACATATAAAGCATGTGGAACAAGTGTTTTAAAAAAATAAATAAATAAACTAATATTAGCTTAAAGCATGACTGAAACCTTTTGGTATCATAATTTTTAAGAAAATAAAAGAAAAATTTTAAGCCCAGATCTGTTTTATCTTGCCTAAAACAACGCTACTTAGATGAAAAAAGAAACATGCTTAGTAATTTAATTAAGCAAATATGCGTTTAAAAAAATACGTATGTAGGTACTTAAATATATTACGCAAACATTTTAGGTGCAAAAAGGCGGCTAACACCGCAATTGACGTACTTAATTAAAGCTGTGGAAATATATATATAAATATTAACTAATTCTGTATCAGCTACAAAGCAAAAAAAACAGCTTTTCAAATAAACTACTACTAGTTGCTTTAAATTATATACGCTAATTTTTTATTATTTTTTTTTAATTTAAATATCTTATCTAAGCGTTAGAAAAAAGAGTATGAAAAAAGTCAAATATCTACTCCTTTAAACAAATTCAATAGTTACCTATGCAGCGGACTCTCCGAGAAGTGATCCAAACCTTCGCTGACACTGCTGCTGGGCGACGGTGTCGCATCATTCAGACCCGTTACGCCAGCCTGACGTAAAGCCTCAACACGCTTTTTGGCACGCCCCCGACGCTTTTCGTAACGTGACGTTTCCATCGAGGCGGCGCGCCGACGCACCGACTTGCCCGGCTTTGCATCCGGATTTAACATCCACCATGATGACTTGCCAGTGCCCTCGTTTTGTACGCGCATAAAGCGATTGTGTAGCGAGAGATTATGGCGTATGGAATTCTGGAAGAAAGAGAAGAAGAGATGCGAGAAAATAATTAATTAATAGTTTAATGTTGGCAAAATAAATTCAATATCGGCATGTTCAACACGAGTTGATTTTTACTACATAAAAAACTTCTTACGCCTCAGTTAGAAAAAATAGTTTAGGGTAAGATTATTAAGCCTAAATCGTCGTACCATACGAAAACTAACATATTTAAAATTTCTGGCGAAAGCTATCAATAAAAAAATTCTGTACGAAAAGTAAAAAGTTCAAGTTTTGGCCGACGAAAAGTAATAAAATCGAGTTTTGGCTGACGAAAAATATCAGTAATTATATACTGTTTTTACATTAAAATTGTTGTTGTTTAAACGAAATTGATAGTTTTCGTCAGCCAAAAGTGGATTTTATTACTTTTCGTCAGCCAAAACTCGATTTTATTACTTTTCGTCGGCCAAAACCTGAACTTTTTACTTTTCGTCAGCCATAAAAAATCTGATGTTAGTTTTCGTATGGTGCGACGAAATATAGTTTTACGAAAAGCTTTCGGGTATTAATGAAACCATTTATATGAAATAGCACGCATCATAATCTCAAATTAACAGCTCTGCTTTGAGTAAACATTTAGAAGATAATAGCATGTCTACACGAGACGTGATACACTCTTCCATTCGTCATTCAACAAGAACCAAGGAAGACTGCAGAAAATTCCAATTTCTCATTTATACTTGCAAATTTCTTAAGTACAACTTGAAAAGGTGTAGACTTGTCAGGAACCGAACCATTCATTGACTTATTTGTAGAGCCAATTACGTAGCGCGTGTAGACATGGCATTAGAACTTACGAGTTTGCGCTATGGTTTGGCAAGTCTAAAGAAATGTTTGATAAAATCAATGAGAAGCTAAATTAAATTTTTTTTGTATGCAAATTAGTTTTAACTTTTATACAACACATTTTGGCTAATGAATAACGGCCCAGCAAGGAAATTAAAAATTCCAAAAATAAAACTACTTCGCCGCCATATGACTATCTATGGGCTGGAATGTGGGTGCAAACAATTGCCAATTCTGGCAAGCGGACCAATGATGAAGATTTGAGGTTCTTCGAAAAAGATACCACTTCGCTTCTAGCAATTTTTTTAACAATGAAAAATATTTAATTTACACTCAGACTCTGAGCAACATTTATTGGCTACACATTTCATTTTAATTTAATAGTTTTGATTGTCCTTAGTTAACGCCTTCTGAAGAAGCGTTAAAGAAGATTGCAAATATTTGATTTTGCATAGAAATTCATACATATGTACATACGATACATAAGTTTTATATACTATACAACTATTTAGTCAGTTGAAGTAAATATTGGTTTAAAAAAATACATATGTACAAATATTTATGTAATACATACATACTTAGTTTCATATATATGTACACATACGCCTACATCAATTTCTTTATGTCTGTTCTAAGCAGGGACCGAAAATAACGGTTATTTTTTTTGGGTGGTGAAAAGGTTACGCAAAAATAACCTTTATCTTCTTTTGAGAATTTTTAACCATTATCATGAGAAAAATTTTTTTTTGGTCATTAATAACCATTATAACAACCAAAAAACTGTTTTGGGCTTGAATAACCGTTATGGCAACCAAAAAACTCTTTTGGGCCTGAATAACCGTTATTCAGATTTTTATTTTTTTTTTTGTCAGCTATAAAAATCAAGCCTATTTATTTTTCAATATTTCTGGACGATATTGGTATCAAATGAAAGGTGTTGAGCAGGGCTATTACATAGAGGTGTATTTGTTAAGATTCGTAGGTCGGGGACCCAGTTATGGGTGAAAAGGTGGACCCGGATGCCCTGGAATGTTTTAAGCAAATTGGTATCAAATGAAAAGAGGTAATCAGAGCTACAATCCCTGCTCAACGCCTTTCATTTGATACCAATATCGTCCAGAAATATTGACAAATAAATAGACTTGATTTTTATAGCTGACCAAAAAAAGAATAAAAATCTGAATAACGGTTATTCAGGCCCAAATCAGTTTTTTGGTTGCCATAACGGTTATTCAAGCCCAAAACACTTTTTTGGTTGCCATAACGGTTATTCAAGCCCAAAACAGTTTTTTGGTTGTTATAATGGTTATTAAGGACCAAAAAAAATTTGTTTCTCATGATAATGGTTATATATGACTTTTACCCCATTTCTCTCATAACCGTTACGTCCCTGGTTCTAAGCATTTCCGCACAACATCCCACCAAAAAATCTATGCCTTAATTAAGAATTAAAACAGCAGATTTAAAGGCTTACGAAATAAGGCCTGAAAATTATAAGGCTAGCAAATTTGTATCGCGTAAGGCTTAAAATAAGGCTGATTTTCCTGTGTTGATATCATCAGGCCATAAGGAGTACTCTCTCTCTCTCTCTCTCTCAGAGCACACCTTATACCAAAGGCGTATCCGCTATGCGAAATAAGGCCTAGATAAGTGTTAGAAAGTTAGGAGCAGACCGAGTGAGTGCATAACAGAAGCAGCGCTGCCAGCGTACTACTTTGTTAGACCTGATTTGTCAACAATAAGCAAAACTTTTTTGCAGGGATTCAAATGTCCACCACACACTTTTAACATAAAACATAAATATGTATACATAGATATGTATGCATGCATGTATGCACGTACATAAATATCAAATCATACAACACACATTTTATGCTTTGTTAGCAAAAAGAAGCTAAAATCGTACACAAACATAGAAATCACCTTGAAAGAAAAAAAAGTAACAAAGCAACGTAGTTTCGTTCAACCGGATGATGCGATGCATATTCATGGCAACAATCATAAGAGTGGAACTTTTTTTCGGCGAAAATTGCGCGTTATTTTATACGTCGAAATGCTGAGCGAGAGAGAGAATTGGGGAAAAATTAGGGCAAAAACATAAATGCCACATAATTATGCACACACGTACTACATACATACATACATACATACATACATACTAACATTAGCATTGCCATGGTAAAAATTTCTTTCTTTATGATTTTTTTGTTTGCTACGCATAATGTTTCGGCTACGATGCGGGCATATAAAAAGTAAAATATGATTTTATGCGAATGATTTGATTACAACAAAAAAATAGGCATACACAAAAACATACATAAATGCATATAAAAATAGGTGAGACATATACAAAAATTACAGCTTAAAGATTAAAATATTTGATTGTAGCCAGTTGAATTAAACATATAGACGAAAGGCGATAACACACATATTTTAAATTTATTGGAATAAAATACATAAACATGCATATATGTATACATAAAACACGTCGAATCGATTAGTAAGTAGCGGAATTTTTTAATTGAATTTCGGTTACTTTAAACTGAAATACCAGCTTTTCTGAACATATTGACTTCCACACCATTTAGAGATTTTTATAGTAACTTTCATGCACATCAAATGGTATTTTAACTCTGATCCAAAACACAATTATTGTAAGTACTAGAAAGGGTGGTCATAAATCCACCAAAATGTATGCCAATATGACCTGAACCAATATTACCTGAACCTGAATGGGCTGAAACGATTGAGCACCAAACTCGTCTCTCTGTATATACATATTTGAGTATCTGCTTTAAATAAGGTTTCTTTTACCTACGAAGATTTTGTCTGAGAAGGTCCCTAATGAAATTCTATTGCGAATAATTTTCAAGCATATTATAATCCGCTAACGACCTCGAAAATACCATTTTCGGACTCCTCTTTCTCTTCCCCTTCCCTTTGTTTTTTTTTTTTATTTTCCGTACACTTTCCTCTTACCTTTTCCCTTTCGTTCGATTTTCCTTCGCCATCTCCCTTTCACTTTCCCTGTACTTTTCCTTTCCTTTCCTTTCCTATCCTCTTTCCTTTGCTTTGCTTTCCTTTGTTTTCCTTTTATTTCCTTTTCTTTTCTTTCCTTTCCTTTCCTTTCCTTTTATTTCCTTTCCTTTTATTTCCTTTCCTTTCTTTCCTTTTCTTTTCTTTTTTTGCTTTCTTTTCTTTTCTTTTCTTTTCTTTTCTTTTCTTTTCTTTTCTTTTCTTTTCTTTTCTTTTCTTTCCTTTTCTTTTCTTTTCTTTTCTATTCTTTTCTTTTCTTTCCTTCCCTTTTTTCTCCTCTCCCTTCCTTTCTTTCCTATAGTGAAATTGCAAAAAAATTTAAATAGGTGGCAACCCTTTTCATAAAGATTACATTTTATGATGTATTGTGGAACGATCCTCCGTCATCCCTTGTCAAGTTTGGTTTGGAGACAAACCGGTTTCGGCTAATATGCGCCATCTTCAGTGTCTTTCTTCGTTCTGCGAACGAAACCGGTTTGTCTCCAAACCAAACTTGACAAGGGATGACGGAGGATCGTTCCACAATACATCATATTCCTACCCTGTCGGAAAACAAGCAACCAAAAAGTATTACATTTTATCATCCATCTACAGGGTAAGCCCTTTCATATGACACTTCTAATCAAACATACTGTAGCGTAAAAAGGAAATTCTGAACATCTGGCAACCCTTTTTGTAAAAAATATAATAAATTACTCATTTTCAGGCCTTTTATATTATATTATATTATTTTATATTACACCTGAAATCAAGCAAACTGTACCGGAAATTCAAATTTTAAGCAAACCGCCCATGTAACCGATCGTTCAAATGTTGATATTTTGGACAACTCGGGCCTTCAAAATCATAAAAACTCTACATACATATGTATGTATATTTAAGTAATTTTTGCAGCGCCTCTGTAATATAAGCTTGTACAAAAAAAGGCGCACCCTTTCCATATAAATACTTACCTTTTTAAGAAAATTCACACATTACTTTAAAACAATTTTTAAAAAGCCAAATTTCGAACGTCGGCGGCTCTCATCATAATCCGATTTGGTAGGCTAAAACTAGTTACGAAAAACATTGAAATTATATTTTTTTTACTTATGACGTAATAGCTATAAAAACCAAATTGGTTTTATCTAATAACCAGACAAAAAAGTTTACTTTGCCGTATAGTGTACATAATAAATAAATCCTAAGAGGTTCATCGAGCATTAAGTAGTTCGTTATTAGAACATAAATTTATTAATCCAATTATAGATGTGCACATGCCAAAAAAGACACACACATATATACATACATACATACAAATATGCGTATTGAATTTATGTTCTGCTTGATTCTCTCTTTCCCCTCTTTTTTTTGGCATCAATGCCAGCTAATAAAACGCACTAAATAGTATTGCTATGATGGCAGCTCTCATGTACATATATATATTTTTGCTTATACACATGTTTGTTTCTTAGGTTTTTTCACCGCTGTAACTTAGATCTTCTTGCTGCTAATATTAATGCCCATTCACAAATATGACAAAATGCCAAAACTACAAAATGCGGAACCAACAAACAGACAAGAGCGGCAAGAGTGCGCAATCATGAAAGTCTCCGCCCCTACAATTTGCGTAAGTTATACATATGTACATACATATGTATGTATGTATGTAGGTACATATGTATTACATACATATTTTATGCAGATTTAAAACGGCCTATAAAGTTATAACAATAAATTAGCGAATTTCAGCGAAGATGCCAAGGCAAGCCAAAGCAGAGCACGGCAGTGCAGGGCAGGGCCGGAGGCAGGCAAACAAATTAACTTAATGGCATTAAATTGAGGCAGTGCTGCGCTGTGCTGTGTGTGCTGAGAAAAAGTGGGGGCAAACTAGTCATAAAAATGAAAGGGTATATTGAGTATACTACATTGGTGTGTATGAAAATGATTTGGTATTGGCAAACGTTGGCGAATTTGTTAAACATCGCATCTACATACATACATACCTAAAGCCATATTTTGTAGTAGCGGTGTGAGTTTTATATGATCCCTGCAAAAAAATGTGCGATCAATCCCGAAAGAGATTTGTCCGCGATTGATCTCTTTCGAGAACAATCGGTCCACAATTAGTCCCCGATTGTTCCCGTACGGGTATAAATGTAGACTAATTATAGACCAATTGTTCCCGAACGGGTATAAATGTAGACTAATGGTAGACCAATTGTTCCCTAACGGGTATAAATGTAGATTAATCGCTTTCATCCCGAACGGGTATAAATGTAGAATAATCGCTTTTATTCCGAACGGCTACAAATCTAGATTCCTTAAATGTAGACATTTGTAGAAAAACCGGTAAAACGAATTGAACACCCTTTTTAATAACAATTTTAACAAAATGTTGCCTAAAATAACCTATGAAAAAATCCTTTACATTACGCTCATATAATGCATACTCAAAAGTTTTGAGTCAAAACTTACAATTTTTTAAATTTATTTATTGAGATTTTTTTACAAAAGTAGAACATTATATGCATGAACATTTACAATTTTTTAAGGAAAAATCTACATTTGTACCCGTTCGTGCTGAAAGCGATTGATCTACATTTGTACCCGTTGGGGATGAAAGCGATTAATCTACATTCGTACCCGTTCGGGATGAAAGCGATTGATCTACATTTGTACCCGTTCGGTATGTTAGTGATTAATCTACATTGGTACCCGTTCGGGTATACAAGTTGAACAATTAGTCTCTTCATAGGACATGCTCGAACAAATGCGATCAATTCACTCCATATAAAGGGATGTAAAATTGTATTAATCGCATGCTCCCTTGCGATTGATCCCGGACACGTCCCGGATTAATCGCATTTTTTGCAGGGATATCATAAGATATCTTAAGTATACATGTACGTTTATGTATTGAAATTTGTGTTCTTTTGTGTGTGTGTTCCATCGCGTCATTCGACATTTTACTATTGAGTCTAAAAGCCTATTGAAATACCTAAATATACATATATGTAGGTAGATCTGTATGTACACAACTATTATTACCAATTTGTATTTGTGTTTGCGAATTTATTTACGCATAATCGCGAAATGTCGCAAGTATTAATAGTTAGGTAGTAAAGTAGGTATGCAGTGGCGGCCCTAGCATAAATGGGCTGGGCAAGCCTATGTATTAGCCATTTATGTATATAATTTTCTTTGCTGTATTATCTGAAAGTCCGTTTGCGTTTCCATCATTGACTCATCCAGGTTGTGCTAAGATACTAGCTGATTTTTTGTTTTCTTCACTGTGATTGGCTGTGAAAAAAAATACATACAAGTGAATGTTGTTGGTGGGCTCCGCTCCGAGGCCCTGGTTGTAATCATGCATGATTTCATCCTAAACAGCATGAGCAACTTAAATACTAAACATATTTCAAGCGCAAAATAACCAAATTTGAATGAAATTCGTAATATGAAATGTACGAACATATTTAGGCAAGCCGGCTTTTTGGCTTTTATGACGCGGACGCCACTGGTACATACATACATACATACACATGTCATGCAAAACTTTACTTTTCTAGCTCATTCATCTATTTTCTGTCAAAAATAACTAAAATAGTACCTATGTACTTATGTACATACATACTCGTATACATACCTATAATCGTATATTTTTACGTATGCTTAAGAATTTTGTTATAAAATTGTATGTAGGTATGTATGTATATTATACGTATTTTTGCCTGAAATTTGATCATTCGATAATCCAGCGTATGTATCTACGATATTATAGAAATGACAAGTGTATTAAAAATTGCCGCATTCCCGAATTAACTACCAAAAAAGTACACTCAGGGAAAAACAGCAAATCAAAAATAACATTTTTGTTTTCATAATGCACGTTTTAAGCCAAACCATTTTTATTTTAACAATGAAAATTTTAAATTTAAAATGAAATTTTTTAATTAAGCATGAAATTTTTGAAGTAAAAATGCATTTTGGATTTAAAAAGAAACATACTTAAATTCAAAATGAAAATGAATGTTGATTCAAAAACTCGCTCTTTGTTCAAGATTTTTTTGTGAGAAAATATTTTTTTTTGAGAGAAATCTAACAAAAACAATAATGAGAATCGTTTTTTTTTTAATTTTGTTTTTACAATGATTCATATAATTCATGGATTATTTTTTCGGAAAAGGGAAGTATAAATAGGTTACTACAATTCAGTATAATGTTGAATGTTCCGCTATGTGATGATTGGATAGAATTTCATGTTGATGTCATGGTTCGAATCCGGAGGAGAATATAAAATAAGGAAGAAAAAGGAGAATAATGAGAATAAGAAATAAAGATAGCAAACAGTTAAGGCGAAGTAGAAAAGAAAAAGAGAACAAGCGGAGGCTATATTTTTGTAGTTGGGACTCGGATTGAGAGAAGATGAAGAGAATGCCGTTGGATACAATTTCGAATCCGGAGGGAGAAAATGATATAGAGAACACTGCAGCATTTTTTTTTCTCATAGTGCTTAAAATAAAAATAAACATTTTTAAATTTAAAATGTTTTTTCTTGATTTAAAAATTTCACAATGAACATTTTTAAAATAAAAATGTTGGTATTTACATTACTTTTAAATCCTTTTTTCCCATTTTTAGCACGTTTTCGTATGTTTTTATAATTTTTTTCCCTGAGTGTAATGAATTTGGTTTCTATTTAAAAGAATCTACGTTTAAATATACATAGTATGTATGTATTATATAAAATACCTATACATTTTTTTCTTTGTGTAATCAACCGATTTAGGTTAGCATTTCATTTCCGTTTCTTGTACTATATCACATTCATGTAATTCACATTCATTTAACAGCTATTCATAATTCATTGCTTTTCCTGTTTCCGTAAGATTTTTCCCTTTTTTGTTTGTGTTTTTTTTTTGTTTTTTTTTTTTTTTTTTTGAGGTGGAAGGAGTGCAAGGATAAATGGCATACGTTTGCATTTACATATGTAAATACACATTATATATATGTATGTATACATATTTATTTATATGAAAGCAAGCAAAAAATATACAAAGAAAATGTAAGCATATCTCTAACCAACAACAGACGTATGTATGTATGTATGTCTTTGCCTTCACTCCACCATAATTGCTTGCATGAATGCTTACTTATTAGGTCATAGAGATTTGGGCAGTGAGCCTGAGTCTATGTCTATTATCCTGACAACCAGTTGGCTTAAGTATGTATCTCTACATATATAAACACACAGATATACTTTTACATATGTAAGCAAATTGCAAAGAAAATGTATGCTGTGTACTTTATTTCTCGAGATTTCTTTGTATCTAATAACGTTATTTTAAAGATGCTCTTTTTGTAGTTGTAACTTTAACTTTAGGTAACATTTATTCGATGTATGTATATGTGTTTTTTCATTAACTGATTACTTTAATGCGATTACCTAAAACTTTAAAGACATTTTTGGTGTGTCAAAAATCAACATTCTATCGTGCGTCAAAAACATCGTCGGTGGGGGCGTATGAGTAACTAATGAGCGGTGCCACATTTCGGCGCTGCTCAGAAAATTGAACCAACACGCAAGCCAAACACTTTTAATATTTAAAATGACCAACGATTTAATATCAACATAGTACGTTCATTCTTTCACTTCACAACCACGCCAAGCTCTCCGCAGTTGCCACGCTTTGCCATAAACTCAGCGGCTGCTAAGCTAAGTGTAATAGAATTGCCCAAAAGCAACATAACCACACACACCCAAAATTGGCACTAAAACGTTTTAAATAAATATGAACACTTTTAAGTGAAAAACGTAATAACCACAAAAAAGAAAATGCGGGCAAATTAAAAAAAAAAAACGAAAAGCCAAAATAAAAGTAAACTAAACCAAAATGCTAAGCCATTAGCTCAACCCCATGACGACCTGTACAAAAACAAAAAAAAAAAAAACAGATTGAGGAGCACAACCATGACAACAACAGAACACGAAATAAAAGTTGGTGAGAAATATCTAAAGGATAACATGGGGAAATGGCGGGAGCAACGAGCAATGAACGACGACCGACGCGTCGGTTGGTATGAGCAAGCAAACGTGCAAAAAGGATGCCGCCTCCAGCTCAACTGGCTGCTTGCAGTGACGACGCCAAGAAAAACTTTAGCAAAAAGTAAAATTAAGTTATGCTTACTACAACAACAAAAACAACAACTACTACTACTACTACTACTACTTTTTACACTAACAACGCAAACACTAACACATACGCATATGCATGTGGCGAAAATCATAGCAAATCCACCCACCCACGCCGGCCGCCGCGTCTGAGGGCACGATGAGTCTGAGTTTGCTGCTCGCCACCAACACACTTTTGCTTTACTTTGGCTAAGTGTGCTCTAACGTTAACGGTGTAAGCTGGTTCTGTTTGTAAAGCGAGTTAAAGAGCTAATGCCACCGGCGTTATATGAGTGTATGTATGCATGTATGTTTGTATTAACGGTGATAAAAGGCGCCAGGCCGTCGCTCTGTGCCGTGTTCGTTGTCGCGTCATCAACGAGTTTTGTGTGCTTGGTTTTGGTTTGTTTTACTGCCGTTTTAGAAATTACATATTACTTTTATATTTTTTTTTTTGGTTGATACAATTCGATAGAGTGAATTCCATTGGAGTTTTTTTTTTGTTGGTCCTTTTTCTTGTATTCCTGATATTATTTCGTACGTTTATCTTTTGTTGATTTGGGTAGTTTCCTTGTTGGCGCAAACGTGTACAATGCAGGCTCATATAAATATATGTATATCAATTCATGAATGAGAGTACATAGTTGCTTACAGGTTGTGACAACAGCTTGGAATTTAAAAAAACGATCCAAAAATACCGATATCTGATTTAAAACGACCTTCGGCGGACCGTAGCTCCCGAGCTCTATCGATGTATTTATGTACTGTTAGCAAATACCCGTCCCACTTCGCATCAACGAAACACCTTTATGTGAATTTTATATGAGCTATTGGCCAGTTTATAATTAAGAAAAATTGAAAAATTTTTTTGGTAGAAGTTATGGATTCATTTCGGAGACCACCACATCCCCTCATCAGACTTCTTCCACCGGCCTCAACCGAGAATCGAACTTAGGTCGTTTCGATTGGTAGTCCAATGTCTATCCCATTGAGCTACCACCGCCGCCAGCTTTGTTTTGCTTAAATTTCAATTTTCCTTATATTACAATCCACATACCAACAACAATAGCTTAATGACACTCTGTCTTTGCTACCTAGTATGTTGGTGCGATTGTGTATTTTTGTTTGTACAAAGTTCTAAAGCTGTTAACAAGCAAAGCTTTTGTACAGTTCGATTCTCGGTTGAGGCCGCTGGAAGAAGTCTGATGAGGGGATGTGCAGGTCTTCGAAATGGATCCATAACTTCTACCAAAAAAATTTTTCAATTTTTCTTAATTATAAACTGGCCAATAGCTCATATAAAATTCACATAAAATATTTATTAGAATTAAAACGGCCATGTAAAAACAAACACCTTTACCTTTACCTTTACCTCTACCTCTACCTCTACCTTTACCCTTACCTTTACCTTTACCTTTACCTTTACCTTTACCTTTACCTTTACCTTTACCTTTACCTTTACCTTTACCTTTACCTTTACCTTTACCTTTACCTTTACCTTTACCTTTACCTTTACCTTTACCTTTACCTTTACCTTTACCTTTACCTTTACCTTTACCTTCACCTTTACCTTTACCTTTAACTTTACCTTTACCCTTACCTTTAATTTTACCTTTACCTTTACCTTTACCTTTACCTTTACCTTTACCTTTACCTTTACCTTTACCTTTACCTTTACCTTTACCTTTACCTTTACCTTTACCTTTACCTTTACCTTTACCTTTACCTTTACCTTTACCTTTACCTTTACCTTTACCTTTACCTTTACCTTTACCTTCACCTTTACCTTTACCTTTACTTTTACCTTTACCTTTACCTTTACCTTTACCTTTACCTTTACCTTTACCTTTACCTTTACCTTTACCTTTAACTTTACTTTTACCTTTACCTTTACTTTTACCTTTACCTTTACCTTTACCTTTACCTTTACCTTTACCTTTACCTTTACCTTTACCTTTACCTTTACCTTTACCTTTACATTTACCTCTACCTCTACCTTTACCTCTACCTTTACCTTTACCTTTACCTTTACCTTTACCTTTACCTTTACCTTTACCTTTACCTTTACCTTTACCTTTACCTTTACCTTTACCTTTACCTTTACCTTTACCTTTACCTTTACCTTTACCTTTACCTTTACCTTTCCTTTACATTTACCTTTACCTCTACCTTTACCTTTACCTCTACCTTTACCTTAAAGAATGAAAAAAATTTAAGATGGCACATTGCCGAAACAGGTTTTTCTCCTAACTAAATTTGACAAGCCATGACGGAAAATTGTTTCATAATGTTTTAAGGTGCCCAGCTATAACTTGGGTATATTCAAGGATGCTGTCAGCTGCACACAAAAAAATCCCTGGGCCAATAGAAAGGTCATTTGCACGTCACTGGGATTATCATCCGGCTATTTTAAGCTTGTAAATACTTTTGCTGCCTAAGCTCATTTCCACAACAGGGGGTCTGAAAATCACCCCTCTTGAATTAAGTGTTGCACCCTGTGTAGATCTAAATCTAAATAAATACATATTTACTCAAACAATAAAAATATGATAAATTTATAGCGCAGGTAGATTAACGCGCCAGAGCATGTGTATTTTTCTCCTCCTCTAATTTTTGTAAATGTAAGTGACACACATGTTTCCTCTGTTTTTTTATAGCGAAACTTCTATGTCTCGTACCTTGAAAAGTTGTGGCCTCCTCCAGCAAAAATCTAGTCTAGTAGTTACATACGTCGCCGATGATGCGAATAATTTTAGCACAATGTCGCGTCTTTTCAATTCATAAGCTCTCAAATACTTGGTGCTTGCCTCTCCCAAAACTAGGTATGTATGTACATAAAAACTTCCGCGCCAAAACTATAGCGACTACAAGCGCTTTTGCTGTTCTTGCTGCTCTTGCCAGATTCTTGTCACAGAGTATTTATGGTTTATCTCATAAAATATGAATTGACAGTTCAAATGTGAGCAACAGTAGCAACAACAAAAAAAAAAAAAAAAACAAAAAAATGCAAAAAAAAAACAACAATTACATTCGCATACAAAAAAGGGCAAAAAGTCGCGTATGAGCACGAAATAAGGGAGTTAGAATCGCTAACCGACAACTTGACAGACCAAACAACAGCTCGACAAACAACAACTGCGACAGTCAGTCCAATTAGCGAAGAAGAAGCGTGTGGCATTTCTTTGGATATTTGGTTTTTTCTTGTAAACTAAAAGCGATAAAAATGTCGGCAGACAATTGAAATGTCTTCACCGAACGACTAAAACACGTTGAGTGGAGTGGGGAGTGGCGATGAGCATACGTAACTATGTATACAACCGAATGTTGGTGAGGGATTAAAAATCGCTGAATGGTAGACAATGAATTGAATGTTGTCGCATAGCGGCACACAGCGGCAGCTTCAATTGCTTGCAAATCGTTACATCAGTGATGATATATGAAAATGAGGGCAAATAACCTCACTTGGCCCTCACACCGCCACCAGCACCGACACCGCCATAACCGATCCATTGTTAAGTGCAAGGCAAGCAAGTCGTGCAAAATGACAGAGAAACAAGAAAAAGAAGTGGAAATAGTAGAAGACGAAGAAGAAGAAGAAGAGGAGGAAGAGTGTCTGTGCAATGAACCGCGCAAGTTTTGCAAAGCTCAGCAATGTCGATTGATATTTTTTGGATTTTTAGCAAAAAATAATTGCGCGACAATTGGTCTTCCTTGTATACATACAATATATGTATGTATGTAGGTATGTACATTAGGGTGGTTCCCAGATATATGTAGAGCATAGCTGTCCAAATGCGACTCATATGAGCAATGAGAGTAAGCACTTGTGTACGTATACACACCGATTGTCACTACTACAGACAAATAAAGAGCGTAAAACGATGGGACCAGCGTTGCCGTTTTAGCCATTTAGTGGCTAGATTTAGCCACCGCCGTGTTTTTTTAGCCACCAAAATTTCGGTTTTGCCACTAGCCACGTTTTTAGCCACCGCTTGTAATGAACCATAATTTTGCACATAGGAAGGATGTGGTAACGCTAATTCAATTCAGCGATTATCACAAATCGATTTAAGTGTAAAAAACAAAACAAGTAACGCAACTATCGATAAATGACTGTTGATACTTGCTAGTTGATAGTAGGCTGTCGATGAAAGTCCGTATAGGGATCTAACTGACTTTGTATATTGTTTGCTACTTCTACCACTTAGCAACGCCGAAGTGGAAAGAACCTTTTCCGTAATGAATATTCTCAAAACCAAAAATCGAAACAAAATGAATCATACAATGTCGAATGCAATTTTAACCATAAGATATGGCTTAAAGGATGTAAAACAATGTTGCAATGAATTTGAAATAACTTTGTACAAACCAAACACACAATCGCACCAACATACTAGGTAGCAAAGGCAGAGTGTCATTAAGCTACTGTTGTTGGTATGTGGATTGTAATGGAAGGAAAATTGAAATTTAAGCGAAACAAAGCTGACGGCGGTGGTAGCTCAATGGTATAGACAATGGACTACCAATCGAACGACTTAAGTTCGATTCTCGGTTGAGGCCGCTTGAAGAAGTCTGATGAGGGGATGTGGTGGTCTCCGAAATGGATCCATAACTTCTACCAAAAAAATTTTTTCAATTTTTTCTTCATTAAAAAATGGAAAATAGCTCATTTAAATTCCCATAAAATAATTATTAGAATTAAAACGGCCACATAAATACAAACATAAATAAGATCTCATTAAATTGATGAAGAAAGAATTAATTTATGAAGAGAAGACGGCATAATGTTAGATATTGAATGTGATATCTATTTTTTTAGATATAGTTAAGTACATACTATGTAGGTATGAATATTTTATTTTTTACAAAAATTTATGATTTTTTCCTTATATTGTATGCAATAATTTTGTGCCTGAATTTGAAAAATAAATTTAAAACATGTTAATTTGCAACAACATTTTTTAGCCACCATTTTTAGCCACGAACCAAATTTTTTAGCCATTTTTAGCCACAAATTAAATCAAATCTAGCCACCACGAAAATTTTTCAACGGCAACGCTGGATGGGACTAGGCGATCGCCGATTAGCAAAAATAATTAAGTTGCCTTCGACTGGCATGAAAGCAAGTGGTCGCTAGCTGGTCTTCGCTTGAAATTCCTTTGTTATAATTACAGATGCCAAACAACAAACAAAAGTACGAAGAATTTGCATATAACATACATACGTATGCATTAGTATACGTACGTTGTTTCATAAATTCGCAAAGCGTGCGCAGCATGACCCTGCTCGCTCAACATCTGCATCCTATATGGTTATTTAAAATTTTACCCCTGTGTAACACCCTTTATAAATCTCCGATTGGTACAAATATGTAGATGTGGTTTCGTTGACCGTGCTCTTACCGTTGTAAGGGATGAGACCAAATAAATTCGCTAATTTGATTTTTTTTTAAGGAGCGCCCTAATGTACATACATATTTACATAGACGTATAACTGTTAGAGTCTTCTTTGGGGGCAATGTAAGAAATTGCTGTGAGTGAATTTGATACAAAAAAGACAAACGTGTGCAGCTTATAATAGTTGGTACTATGAGCTAAAGCTTGACTACGCGGAACGTGCATAATGGACTCCAAATAATTCGGTGGTAAATGGTTAATGAATTCATCCTTCTACACATGGTAATTCATTATTAACATTGTCAGCTCTAATTCTTGTTCTTCCTTGTACTCTGATATCTTGCTTTGATGTCTTTATTTCTACTATCTGTCAGATTTAGATAGTTTGCGATTAAAAATTAGAGACGGTATCGATTTTAGCGTAATTCGTGCAATATTTAAGAGTGAATGAGGGAAATTACTTTCAAAATTATGTATGGAGTACTGTCAGCTCTTTTCATCGGGAAAAAACGGCGGAAAAACGTTCCACAGTACATTATATTCCTACCCTGTCGGAAAAGCAAGCAAACAAAAAATTATTTTGTATGGAGTTTGGCAAGATTCGGCATGTGATTCGAAGGTGATTGGGAGAGTACTTAAATTACAACAATGAACGCACGGCATTTATGTACATAATATGACACGTGCAACAGCTTTTTTGACAAATAGATACCTATACAAAATATATTATACAATATCTGAGCACGGCAACAACACACAGCCTTGCGTTATTGTACACTCAGGGAAAAACAGCATTTTAAAATCAAAAATAAAATTTTTGTTTTCATAATGCACGTTTTAAACCAAACCACTTTTATTTTAACAATGAAAATTTTTAAATTAAAAATGAAATTTTTGAATTAAGAATGAAATTTTTGAAGTAAAAATGCATTTTGGATTTAAAAAGAAACATACTTAAATTAAAAATGAAAATGAATGTTGATTCAAAAACTCGCTCTTTGTTCACAATTTTTTTGTGAGAAAATATTTTTTTGAGAGAAATCTAACCAAAACAATAATGAGAATCGATTTTTTTTAATTTTGTTTTTACAATGATTCATATAATTCATGGATTATTTTTTCGGAAAAGGGAAGTATAAATAGGTTACTACAATTCAATATAATGTTGAATGTTCCGCTATTGGATGATTGGATAGAATTTCATGTTGATGTCATGGTGCGAATCCGGAGGAGAATATAAAATAAGGCAGAAAAAGAAGAATAATGAGAATAAGAAATAAAGATAGCAAACAATTAAGGCGAAGTAGAAAAGAAAAAGAGAACAAGCGGAGGCTATATTTTTGTAGTCGGGACTCGGATTGAGAGAAGATGAAGAGAATTCCGTTGGATACAATTTCGAATCCGGAAGAGAAAATGATATAGAGAACACTGCAGCATTTTTTTTTTTCTCATAGTGCTTAAAATAAAAATAAACATTTTTAAATTTAAAATGTTTTTTCTTGATTTAAAAATTTCACAATGAACATTTTTAAAATAAAAATGTTGGTATTTACATCACTTTTAAATACATTTTTGCCCATTTTAAGCACGTTTTCGTATGTTTTTATAATTTTTTTCCCTGAGTGTATGAACCCAAAGCGGAGGAGCGTACGTAGATAATTTTATTACAATGCTGAAGTCTTTAAAAGTCAACCAAGCAACAGCTGATAAATGATTACAAATATATATATGAATATACATACATACATACATAGCAGTACATAAAAAGGGCGTGATAAAAATTACATATACATATAAATTACATATACATGCGCGAATGAAGTAAAATTTTAAAAATTCTTTGTAAGAAAAAGCTAAATAGCTAAACGTGCTGTAAAGCAAAAATCAACTATGGAAGAATTTAATAATAGAAGTAACTTTACTTTTAGAATTTCAAAAAATTTCCATTTTTCCGATCGCGAAAATACTATCACTAGCAGTAAGAGCTTTTGTTGTGCTTTCTTTACACCGCTATGGAGCTACACGGCAAAAAAGAAAGATTATAACAAGGAATAACAAAAAAGCGCTTGTCTAAAAACAACTTAATTGCAGATGTACATATGTATAAAAATAAAAATAATTATCTCTTCTAGATTATTAAGTCCAGCCAGAGGCCATTCACATACATCCATACATATGAACATCCCTGCAAAAAGTGGGACCACGTAATATGGTAGTACAGGACCAGGTTACGTTGTGCCAGTTCCTAGTTACAGAGGTGGTCCAAATATATGAAAAAATATGGTTACATTAACATTGCGATGTCATTGGACATGACCACCCCTGCTTCACCGCTGCATAACAAAGGACTATATAAAAAACCACCCCATTTGGGCCATAGACTAGTCGCTTACAGTGGACAACGTTTTAAACTACATCCCAATACCCTAGACCGAGCCAAATTGCCGACCAACCACGAATTAGTTGGCGGCGAACGACAATTTACATTCGATGTGGTCCGATGCAGCGTAACATGTAACCAAGTCTGTAACTAGGCCGCTTCACGCGTGGTACTATGCAGCATAACATGTAACCAAGTCCGTAACCACGTCCCTTCAGACCTACTTTAAAGCCCCGTCCCATTGGACTACCTGGTCCTCAAATTTTTGAAGGGATATACCTACATACGTATGTATGTATACATAATCAACAGTACGTCCCAACTAGGGATTCCAAATTTTCCGATTTTTACGATCCCGGGATTTTCGAGATTTTATTTTATAATCCCGGGATCCCGGGATTTGTCCCGGGATTTGGACATTAATTATTTTCCCACACTTGGGGTTGAAAAAAGTAAGTATATATTTCGAGGAACGCTATAACTTTAAAGAGCAAAGAAAAATTTGATTTTTTTTGCCATTTTTATTATTTGATTAGTAACAAAATAAAATAGGAACGTAAAATCATACGTAATATTTAATAATAAGAGTTACTTTAAAAAACGCAACCAACAAAGGAAATTACATACATTTGGTGAACTAAAGCTGATTCCACATAAAACTTTTTCCGCTTTGCGTTACGCCGCTTTCTATGTCAAACAACGAAAAACTGAAAACCTATGCCACAATGAACGCTGCAACATCACCTAAAAAATATTTATTTTCTGAAAAATCTCTCATTCTCCGCTTTATTTACAAAAAAGTAAATAAGAAAATAAAAATCTATTAAATTATTTTTCAATTGTGTGAAATTTAAATTTGTTTTTTTTACATTTGAATTAAAGTGAAACTGAAAAAAAATTTCAACGCCCCCAAAAGTTGAGATTTGGGCAACTTTGTGCTTTACGTAACTTCGGCGTTGCGTTACTTTTTGTTATGTGAGAAACCTCATATAGTTACATGTATTTTAATCTCTCAAAGTGTCACGTAGCGCAACACAAAGTTCCATGTGGAATCAGCTTAAACATTTGCCTTTACAGTTGGTGCTTCAAAGATATTAATAATAAAGCTTGTGATCTTTGATAATCTATATATATATAAAAATCAAGCCCATTTCTTTGTCGCCGGCTTTCGCCCAAACGCGTGGAGGGATTTTGATCAAATTTACACACCAGCTTAGTACCTTGCCCTAGATGGTTTATATGCATATTTTTTTCAAATCCGGATGTCGGTTCCCGAGATATAGGTCAAAAAGTCAAAACGTGGATCCGGCTTTCCCCTGAATATTTTTGGACGATATTGGTATCAAATGAAAGGTATTCAGCAGAGAATTTGCATACAATAGTACTCATTGTGAGTCCTAGGTCGGGTCTCCAGATATGGGTCAAAACGTGGACCCGCATGATCCTCGAATGTTCCTGAGCGATATTGGTATCAAATGAAAGGTATTGAGCAGAGAATTTACATAGAATAGTACTCGTTGCGATTCCTAGGTCGAGTCTCCAGATATGGGTCACAACGTGGACTCGGATGACCCTGGAATGTTTCTGAGCGATATTAGTATCAAATGAAAGGTATGGAGCAGAGAATTTACATATAATAGTACTCATTGCGATTCCTAGGTCGAGTCTTCAGATATGGGTCACAACGTGGACTCGGGTGACCCTGGAATGTTTCTGAACGATATTAGTATCAAATGAAAGGTATGGAGCAGAGAATTTACATAGAATAGTACTCATTGCGATTCCTAGGTCGGGTCTCCAGATATGGGTCAAAACGTGGACCCGCATGATCCTCGAATGTTCCTGAGCGATATTGGTATCAAATGAAAGGTATTGAGCAGAGAATTTACATAGAATAGTACTCGTTGCGATTCCTAGGTCGAGTCTCCAGATATGGGTCACAACGTGGACTCGGATGACCCTGAAATGTTTCTGAGCGATATTAGTATCAAATGAAAGGTATTGAGCAGAGAATTCACATAGAATAGTACTCATTGCGATTCCTAGGTCGGGTCTCCAGATATGGGTCAAAACGTGGACACGGATGACCCCGGAAAATTTCTCAGCGATATTGGTATCAAATGAAGGGTGCTGAGCAGGGATTTTAGATAGAAATGAACTAATGACGATTCCTAGTTCGGGTCCCAAGGTGTGGGTCAGCACCCGGACCCGGATAACACCGGGATATTTCTCAGGGATATTGGTACCAAATGAACGTGGACCAGGATTGCCCCGGAAAATTTCTCAACGATATTTGTGTAAACTGGAAGGGTGGGCTTTTACATAGAGATGAACTCATCATGATTCCTAGGTCAGGTCCCCAGATGAGGGTCAAAATGTGGATCCGGATGGCCCCGAATAATTTCTCAGCGATATGACGCGCATGACGATTCCTAGGTGGGATCCAAAGATATGGGTCAATATGTGGACCCGGATAACACCATGATATATCTTAAGGATATTGGTACCAAATGAAAGGTGTTGAGCGGACTCTCATGTAGAGCCGTACCCATTACGTTTTCTTGGTCAAGTCTACAGATACCGTAGCCATTATTGTTCCTAGGTCAAGTTCCCAGATGTGGGTCAATAAGTGGACCCGGATGAGCCCAGGATGCTTCTGAATAATACTGATATAAAATGAAAGGTGTTGACCGGGTCTGCTATATAGATATTTTCATAGTGATTCTTAGTCCCGATACTCAATTATGGGTAAAAGAGACGATTCGGACGCCACGGAATGTTTTTAAGCAATGATGGTATGAAATGAGAAGTGGAATGCAGGGTATGTTATGCTAAACCCAGTTCCCTAGGGAAAGGGAAGAGTAATGAGACTGGGAAAGGCAAAGGGACGAAAAAGGAGAGGGAGAATATAACAAAAAAGGAATGAAGAGGATGGGGAGAGAAGACAGGGAAGTAGAGAAGGAATAAGAGGGGGAATAAAAAGGAGAAAGACAGAAAAGGAGAGGTAAGAGAGGGAGAGCGATAGAGAAAGGGAAGCAGAAATGTGACGGGAAAAGAAATAGGAAACGGAAATGAAAGGAAAGATAAATGGTAAGGGAAAGAGAAAGAGAAAGAGAAAGAGAAAGAGAAAGAGAAAGAGAAAGAGAAAAGTAGAGGGAAAGGGAGTTGGAAACTAATACGAAGAAAAATGGGATAAGACTATGAAGAGGGCAAACTTTTGAAAATATCAATTTTTTCCTTCACTTTTTTTAAACTTTTTTTAAACTTTTAAACTGAATTGTGCTGAGCTCTGCAGCCCGAGGTAATTTCGGCTTCCAGATACTTCCAACATATTTTAAAGTGTGCAGTTTTTCGCTTCAGGATAGGAAGTGGGCCAAAGCAAAGCTTGGCTGGGTACAGCTAGTTTCCAATAAAAATTTTTAGAATTTAACGACGTACTTCGTTTAAGTGAATATTTCCAAGCTTGCCGAAAAATATTGAAAATTAGTGCAGCATTTGAAAGAATTAAAAATCGGATGCACAAATTTTGAGATGAATTCCGAGTATACAGATGCGTATTTTATTTTAGTACGTAATGTGAAATTCTCAAATAAAATTAAACTTTTTCCTCGTTTTTGCTAGTTTCATTTTTTAATATTGTTTGTATTTTCTTCCATTATTTACTTTTCATGGGAGGAAATTGCAAAAACTTTTGAAAAATAAATGGCTAAAAATCAGGAAATAGAAATTATCAAATGAATTTTACCACAGGAATTCTAAACGAATTCGGAACTATTATTTTTTAATGTGTTGTATTGTTGTGTTTTTGAGAGAACGGTAAGTTGGTGTTTTTTTGGTTATAACTTCATTCAAAAATTATTTTCGGAAATCACAAATGCTATAACCACAATTAACCAGGCTAATTTTTAAAAGAATAAAACTTTGCTGAATTTTACAACTTCCTACAAAAAACTTAGTCTTACTATCAAAATGTTTTCAAAAATAGCAAGTAATTAACAAAAGTTTTATTTCAACCAGCTGTCACTCAGCGAGGTTATATCCAATTACTATAAGTTGTACATCGACAGTTTTAATTGTCTTTCGAACGAGGTACTGCTTGTGATTATCGCATTTGTGACTCCCGCGAAAATAATTTTTCAATGAAGTGATAACCAAAAAAACCTAACCATAAAAAAATTAAAAAAAACAATAGTTCCGAGCTCAGCAGGCCCATATCTATTCTCCCCCAAACCTGAATTTCTTGGTATTTTTTTTAATTATTTGTAGCCTAGTGTTATTAAATCAAAAATATTAATACTTACTTTGCCTTTTTTATTCTGGCAAAAATGTCAAACTTATTCTGCATTTTCTTCGGACTGTCTAATTTTTTTATTCTCTTCCACAAAAATTCCACACATTTTTTTTGGACTGTTTGTTCTATTGACAAAATGTTAAACTGGCCCGACTAAAGGGTAACATTTTCCGTTCTTAGCACAAGTAAAGGGTTGCATTAATTTTGTTTCATTTACCACATGAAAAATGCACTATTTTCATAGGGCACAGGGCACATGTTGATAATGCTGCCATGTAATAATGCAACATTTTCGTTCAGAATAGGAAACTATATTAGTATATAGATCTGAGACCAAAAAAATTATATAAAATACAATTTAATAGGGGAATGTTCTCTCTTTATTTTATCCCGAAAATCCCGGGATGAAATTCTAGCGATCCCGGGATTGGAATCCCTAGTCCCAACACAATCATCCAAAGCCAAAGCCATTCAGACGTGCTATCAGCATAACAAACATACATACATAAATCCTTACCCTGCAGGGAACTCAATAACTAGTGAGCAAAATGTCTAGTTCCGAAACAGCGAAAAGGTGTCAAAAGGGAACTAGATCAATTGTAGTTAGACACTCACCAGTTCAGAAGGAATGAATTGAGTGACCATTATAAGACACACTTTGATTTGTATGCAATTTCGAAGCGACAAAAATTCTATGAAAATTTTTCGTTCGTTCAATTGCCGTCGTCTTTGATATTTCTGCAATTCTCAGATGTTTAGTGAAGCATTTTATATAAAGAGTTTTCTATTAGATAGTCGGACCACTCGATAGTTTCGATAGTCGAAAAAACAACAATCGATACTATCGATAGTTTTTTATGAATATTTCACTAAAATAAAAAGAGGGATGGTTTTGTTTACAGTTTTCTTTCCAAAAAGTCTTTAATTTTTTACGCAAAACAATAATTAAATAAAAGATAAAATAAGAATTAGATACTTCACTTACACTGAGAGAAACATCAACCAAAAGTTGGTTAATAGTACTAATTTCACACTTGAAATGGAATCAATGTGAATTTTGTTTAATATTTTTTATGGACGAAAAACTCGGTTAGATGACTCATCCGTGTATAGACAATAGATAAAATTTGTTTGTGACTTCACCCTCTCATAGGGTTAGCGTTAATCAGAGGTTGAGTAAACGGCCCTTAAGCTAAAGATATAGATACTTATGTATTGTGGAACGATCTTTCGTCATCCCTTGTGAAAAAATCATTCCACAATACATCATATTCCTACCCCGTCGGAAAACCAAGCAAAAAAAAGGAATAATGAAAATTACTTAACTATTGCTTGTCATTTTATATCAGAAGATTTCAAATTGCGAGTAGCTGTACTGTAGACACAAAAGCTGCTGTCAGATACAAATCATTCCGCAGCTAATATATTGGAAACCTTGCACCATGTTCCATGCGAGTTACCGTGTTTTGCATTTAGCTGTGCCAGCAAATTGTTTCTTATTTTAAAGGCAGTACTATTGAGCATGAGAAGTTTAAGGCCGTGTATATCGTTTGAAGCGTGGATTTTAGTCGCCTCTTACGACAGACATTCCTTACCACGCGTATATTCTAAGCCCCCTAACCCGCTGGGGTATTAATTTTACCAATTTGATACCGAAATCCAACTCCTCCCTAACATTCAGTATTCTTCTCTTGGGACAAAACTACAAGAATGAATAGGGATAACCATCGATAGTGGAAAAAAACTATCGATAGTGCCATCGATAGTTTTGCAGCTCTACTGTGTAGTACTCACTTCCCCAGCCAAACGAAAAGCGCCTGCCGCCAACAGCCTCATAAGCAGATTGTGGTTTAATGATAGGTAAGTAAGCGCCGCAAAAGCATGCATATACGATTAAATTTAGAAGCAATATACATATATGTAGTACATACATACATATGAGTATATTCCCTGCAGGGAACTCAATAACTAGTGAGCAAAATTTATAGTTCCGAACTAGCGAAAAAGTGTCAAAGGGGAACTAGATCAATTGTAGTTAGACCCTCACCAGTTCAGAAGGAGTGAATTGAGTGACCATTATAAGACAGACTTTGATTTGTATGCAATTTCGAAGTGACAAATATTCTATGAAAATTTTTCGTTCGTTCAATTGCCGTCGGCTTTGTAATTCTCAGGTGCTTAGTGAAGCATTTTATATAAATAGTTTTTTATTTACATCTTGTATGGAATGAAATGTTCCCCTAATTATGCTTTTCCGATCCCTCAGGCTTATTTGTATTTTTTTTTATTTTATTGATTTTTAAATATTATTGTAAATTTTTATTAAATAAATAAATAAAAAAAATATAGTTAAAAAAAAAAATTTTTTTAAATTATCATCCACCTTGACACCGACAGGATTCGAACCCGCGCCCCTCAGATTGAAAGGCACATGTGTTAGCCAGTCGGCCATCGCGCCACTTGCATGAAGTGTGTCAAAGGCTGCCCTTAAGCGGCAGATGTAAAACTGTAGAATTTATAGGTACTTGTAGCTAGTTCAGAACTATCGCAATTGTGCCAATAAACGAACTAGTGTAAACTGTAGAATTTAGTACTAGTTCGGAACTATCGAAAATGTAGAGCAGAGAGTGACAATTGACACCGCCTAGGACATCGCCGTGTTAAACTCGCCAGTTGATAACATGCAAAAGAGATTTAGCTCGCACTAGTAGTGTCGAAAAATGCACTAGAGGCGACCTAGTTCGGAACTAGAGATTTTCCCTACAGGGTTCGAATGCATAAGAAGGAGTGTGAGGAGCGAGCGTGCGGACAAGGCTGCGCTATAGAACAAATCAGCTGCTCTGTAATTGAGGTCAACTAATTACATATGTATGTATGCATGTAATATACGGAACAGAAGAGAAGAACAGTCAGCCAGCTCGGCAACGGCAATGGCCACACGCTTTGCCCCCATTTATCTCTGCCATAATTTTACAGACTATCAACAAAAAACATTTGACGTAGAGTTATCAGTGAAATGATATTAAATATACATACATAAGTATGTGCGTATGTTGGAGTATGTAAATGATAAGCCATGCAATGTAAAGGAATTTATTATTTTTTTTTTTGAGATTAGAAGAGCGCGAATTATCTCAGAATGTAGGGAGATATGCCTACATATTTGATTATATTAAAGGTTACATTAAAAATAGTAATGCTTATCTACTACATATGTACACTCAGAGAAAAAATGCATTGTAAAATCAAGTACGATCATACTTAATCTTACAATGCTAAATTTTTATTAAAACAATCTTGTTTTAACTATGAACTTAGAATTAAAATTGGCAATTTTGATTTAAAAACTCATTTTTAATTCAAGATTGTAGCCATCTTAAATTAAGGTTGAGCTATTTTGATTCAAAATTGCGATATCTTAGATCAAGTAGAACGTGCTTGTTTTAAAATTGCCATGCTTAAACGCGCTGTGTTTTGGATATTCTGTGTAATTTTCATTCACTAAAAAGCAAGCAAACCCTACGGAGTGAACTATTTTGATTATTTAATATTTTCATATCAAAATGGTAGAAATACAATATATTGTGTACACAAGTGAATTAGTGGAAATGGACCCCGAAATTTTGGTAGCTGAATTCCGTGAAAAATTGTTTACTTGGAGGAAAACGGAGGTGGGTATTGATGATATGGATCATTAAGTATTACCCTAAAGATATTTTCTTTTTTTCTCAGTAACTATGGAATTGACGATGAAACTATGTCTTTGTCCGGTAAGGTAACCGAGTGGCTTACGCATAATTAATCTATTTCATAAAAGAAAATTGTTATAAATGTGTGTACACATGTAAATATTTAAAAGTTTATCAAATAAATTCGCAAGTTCATATGCAAGTAATAATAAGGATTTTTTTGGGTAGGTTTCGTGGTGAAAAATAAATTGGTTGTGGGGAATATGAAAAAGAAAATGGTTCAATGTTAAATTAAGAACATTCTACCTTAAATTAAGATTGGACGTTTTTATTTTAAGATTGCACGATTTTATTTTAAGATTGAACGATTTTATTTTAAGATTGCATACTTTTAAAATAAATACGAATCAATGTAAAATGAAGCATGAACCACGTTAAATTAAAAATGTTAATTGTTATAATTCCATTATAAAATCAACATTGTCCATACTTGGATTAAGAATTTTCCATCTTAACTGGAAATCATGAGGGTTTATACTTGATTTAACATTGTTGATGCTTGATTTTAAAATGTTTTTCCCTGAGTGTATATAGTAGGTAAATATGTACATATGTATATAAGTAGATCTTCATTGAATATTTCAAATTGAATATCATTAGGTAAAAGCGGTTATTTGAGATCACAGGGGCAGTTAGATCATACCCCGCGGAGGCTCTGAATGTGATTTGCAATATTCCGCCCATTGATCTTTTGTCAAGGAGAAAAGTAATCTCAATGTGTGAGAGTTGGGACTCTGGAACTAGCGCACATACGGACACGGTCGTATTCGGCTCCACGTTACCGACTCCGATACCAACACGAAAACAGATTATATCTGTCCTTTAACAGTCTTCGAGTATGTGTGATTATCTTTCCATCTAGGAAGGACTGGGAGATGTCAAACTAGCTAAGACATTTGATGTTTCAGTTTTCATGAACAGGTCCAAGATGGCGGGCGGAGTGGATACTGGCAGGTATCTTTGCAATTCAGCCCGACACTTCCATATCAATCAGGTTCCATGCCGGATACGGCGAGCGTTTTTCAATCTGAAGTTTTCGCCACACAGGAGACCTGCAAGGCTCTACTTGCAGCGGAAAATGCCAGTGTCGGAAACAGGTTAGGGTTTTCGCAAATACTCAGGCGGTTCTGAAGTCTCTGGTATCTGCAACGGAATCATCTAGCCTAGTCCGTCAGTCGTGAGCTTAGCAAGTCAACATAGCGTATCTCTGATTTGGGTGCCGCGGCACCGCGACATACAGGGAAACAAAATGGCTGATGAGTTAGGCCGGAAAGGCTCGGCGTTTTATATTGCAGAGACGGTCTCTCGAATCTCTCGGCACAGGTTTGAGGAGGGTAAAACAAGATGGAAACGCATGCAGACCTGCAGGGTCTGTAGAAGTCCATGGCCTTGATACAACGAGATGCGATCATCAGCCATTTTAAAGATGGACGGGAGGAACATTTATCGCTTAACTGTGGTGTTCACAGGACATTGCGCTATTGGTAATCACGCGGCCCAACTGGGAGTGGCCATAAAACTCTATGCCGCAGCTGTACCTAATCTTCCTGTAGCGGAGGGTATGGTGAAGCACCTGCTGTGCGAATTAAATTCCTTGGCAAGCCTTTCTCGACAACCTCTCGAAACTCAAAGACGTAAGGCCCGAGATGCTGCTTAGGTACCTAAAGTCAACAGGATGGATATAGGCCGTATAACTCGCACTACTTCCGAATTGATATTCTACTTTACTCTAGTTCTCTGGTTTTTAGTCACGAGTCGTGGTATCAAAATGACGCTTCGACGCCAATTAGAGTCAGTGGAACTCGTCACTCTAGCCAACCAGGGTTTATTGATGATGCTTCAAGAACGTGTAAGTTATGGGCTCTTGGCTGTTCGGTCCGCTCACAGGTATTTAATTGATAATTTTCGCGCTATAAAGCGACAGATTTTTTATGTTTGGAGCAACAAGGTTTTTTTTGTACCTAGAAGGCTGATAAATATTTAAGGACAAAGTTTTAGTTTTTGATTTTTAGATGTTTGAACCACAACTGCGGTGTGGATAGAGGCAAATGTGTACAATGTACATATGTATATATATTTTAGGTTACCTTTATATACAATATTTATCACATACATATATATTTCTGCGCTAATCTCATGTGAAAAATCATGACAATCGCTCGCGAATCGAACAGCTGCAATATTTCTCAGCGAACGAATAAATGCATAAATGGCAGGTTGAGCCGCGGTAACGCGCGGTCATTCGCGGAATAAAGAACAAAAAAAAAAAAACAAAGGAGCAAATGTGAACAAAATACAAAAAAAAAACACACAAAGGAGTAAATGTGAACATTGCAAAATAAAAATAAAAATATTAAAAAAAAATCGTCATGACATTCTAAATGTTTGTGCACTTGTCCATTCTATATAGCCGGTTGAATGGCCAATGCATGACTGACTGTGGAAATGAAAAAAAAGTATAAATTTTCTGCAAAAAAAATGCACCACATTTAGATCAGAAATTAAGATATGCGGTAAATTTTAAATCAGCTGCTTCTGGCAGCACGGACTCATAAATTGTGCACAAAACCAAATGCACTTTAAAAATAAGCAAAAGAGCGCATAAACTTAAAGTGTTGCTCTTTTAACTAAAATAAAATTCATATAACTATGTAAGTGCGTACTTTAAAAAGAGTGAATGAATTCCGTTTTTATAAATGGCCCTAATACAATGTATTGTTCTTTCTTCACACACGCTTTTATACAGTTGGGTTTTTAAACAAAATTATTTGTTTTACGTCTTTGAAATGAAAGTGGTTTCTTAATATTTGTAAAACATGCTATTTTTGTATATAAATTCTACACGGTAGGCAGGAAGCGACGATAGGTTGCATGAAAATGTCGAGAAAAAAGGAAAGTGGGGTTGTGTTATGTGATGTTTATAGATGGAACATCCGTTGAAATTAAAATCCGAGCTGCTCCTTTTTCAAGGATATCCACATTTTTTGTTTTTTTTTTGAAAGGATCAAATATTGAGAAAATCGAAAATTCGCCACCGTCCAAATTTTTCCGATTTCAATACATTATTTGGTCGCTAAGGGATACAAAAAAAGGTATTAAAAAGAAAACAGGACACCTGTAGTGGAAAAATCCAATGTGAACAGGACCTAAAGGATAACCACTGAAATATAAAATAACACAAAAAGTACCCACTTTAATTTGCGTATAACTCCTAAAATGTTAACTCTACGTGAAAATTTCTTATTATATGTTTCATTCAGAATAAATAAAGAAATATTTCTTTAATATACAATTTTGATGTACCTGCAGTGCTTAATGTACTTTTGTGCATCTAAAGTGAAAATTTCAAAAAAAGTACGTTTTTTTTATGGTGCTATTTTAAGTTCAAATATTTTTCTAGTTTATGTAAATATTTTAATCTAATGATCCAACTCTCATTCCTACACATCTCTACGTTAATACTAAAAAAGAGTTAGAGCTGAGATACGCGCTAGCTGTGCACGGTGGGCGGGAAGCAACAATAGGTTGCATGGGAATATCGTAAAAACGATGGCCCAACGAATATGTGCCTAGCTGTGTGCTGGTACTAATTTTCGTTTAAAAAAAATGTTGAAGATTTTATTGACGCTTGCTGTGTGTTTATGAAGTATATTAGAATATCATTTTTCGTAAGTTTTTAGCCGGCGATCGTTTTTTCGATATTTTCATGCAACCTATTGTGGCTTACTGCCCACCGTGCACAGCTAGCGCGTATTTCAGCTCTAATTCTTTTTGATATTAACGTATAGATATGTAAGAATTAGAATTGGATCATTAGATTAAAATATTTACATAAACTAGAAAAATATTTGAACTTAAAATAGCACCATAAAAAAAACGTACTTTTTTTGAAATTTTCACTTTAGATGCACAAAAGTACATTAAGCACTGCAGGTACATCAAAATTGTATATTAAAGAAATATTTCTTTATTTATTCTGAATGAAACATATAATAAGAAATTTTCACGTAGAGTTAACATTTTAGGAGTTATACGCAAATTAAAGTGGGTACTTTTTGTGTTATTTTATATTTCAGTGGTTATCCTTTAGGTCCTGTTCACATTGGATTTTTCCACTACAGGTGTCCTGTTTTCTTTTTAATACCTTTTTTTGTATCCCTTAGCGACCAAATAATGTATTGAAATCGGAAAAATTTGGACGGTGGCGAATATTCGATTTCCTCAATATTTGATCCTTTCAAAAAAAACAAAAAATGTGGATATCCTTGAAAAAGGAGCAGCTCGGATTTTAATTTCAACAGATGTTTCATCTATAAACATCACATAACACAACCCCACTTTCCTCTTTTCTCGACATTTTCATGCAACCTATCGTCGCTTCCTGCCTACCGTGTCTAATGTGATCTAATAAATTTGTATTTTAAGCGAATATACAAAGAATTGGAATATTTTTTTTAGAAATTGCGTCTTAGCACTGCACGTTCAGCTATTGCACTACAGAGGTGGCTAATTTCATTAGTACATGTACCTACCCAGTTGGAATCTTATGCATACAACATAAATTTTGGAAGCATGAATTGGAGCTGTGTATGCATGCCAGTATAAATGCTCGTCTATTTCCTTTTTACACGTATGGTTTCTCAGAGAGCATGCATACTCTAACCCTTCATATATATCATATTGTATGCATACTCTTGAAAAAATGCTGAAAGCATGCAGAATCACTCATACAGCATATATCGGATGTATAGATCGTTTATACATACAAAGGTACTAATTCTTCATTAATAGGGTAGTATGAATGTTGCATTAATACAGTTTCAGTAACATTCTCATAGAATTATTAAAATTCCTATTAAAAATAATAATTAATTTCATTTAGCCACAGATATTATAACCATTGCAATTTGATTGAAGGTCATATTATGGTGGGGAGTCACCCTGAAAGATGTTTTGACACAAATAGCCATATTGTTATTCAATGTCTATGGAACTGAAGATTGTATACAGCTCGGAATATAACAAAACTGTTAGATACAATCTACTGAAAATAAATTTGGTGGTTTTGTCCCACTAAACAGAGATATAACTAACCCTGGATCATCTTGTTATATTTCTTTAGCAATGCACGTCCACAATGCGTACGTTTTCTTACCAAAATCGATATGGTCAGCCCGTTAAGTTGCGCAAATATGCAAAAGGAGGGTATCAAAGGGACGGTACAAACTGCTAACGCTAGAGGTTTTGCAAAAGATTAATCGCGTGAATCTCTACGTATAAGTAGAATGTGGTGATGACGATGATGATCGTTGAAATTTTTTCGAATAAATATGTATTTTTGACAAAATGAAAATTTTCAAGACAAAACGTAAAATAAAAAAAAAGGAGCTCTCAGTATATTGAAAGAAAAATATCATAAAGTAGATATGTATATCATTAAAAAATTTATAATGCATACGCATGCATATCGCATGGATATTTCATGTATATATACAAATTATACACACCGAAAACTCATAAATTATTCATATTTTTCATGCATACAGCATTCATAATTTTATGTGAACAAAATTTATTCATTTTCACAAATCATGCTCTGTACGCACTTTTCCATACACACAGCATGCATGATTCGTGTATCAATACATCTGATTTCAACTGGGTAGCTATAATTTCATATTGTTTCATAAGCTTACATATATTATGTATATTATTATACCTAAATATACATACATATGTACACCCCAGTGCAAAAATGCCTTATATTATTTTCTAGCGCAAAAACGAACTTTCGTACAAACAAAAGATGCGAAAACACGAAGCGCAAAAACATGCCGACAAAAATTTTTAGTTCGTTTTTTCCCCTAAGATAACGCATTTTTGCACTGGGGCGTACATATGTACATACATATTTAGAGTTAGCAGCCATAAAAATTTATAGACTTGCGTTTCTTAAATAAAGAAATAATTTCATTATTTCCCACTGACATTCATACAGTTTTTCGTGTGGCGACTACGAGTATAGCAGTCATAGAAAGTTTTATAAAGAAAAAATTTTGTCTTTTCCAAGGTAATAAGGCCAATGCCTCATAGGCTGGGGGTCTTTAAGGTATAAGACCAATAACCAAGGCATTGGCAGCACATTTGCGTTTTTGTTTGTTTTAATTTTTTTTTTTTTTGTTTTGCGTTCACAACCCTAATAGTTAAGTACTTCGAACCCAAAAAAAAAAAATTTTTTTTTCACCATAATGACTAAGCACTCTACTGTTTAGTTAATATTCGCTGACTTTCTTGAACTGCAAATCGCAAAAGCACATGTTTCACAAAAAAAAAAGAAAAACAAAAACTATGAGCTGAAGTTTCAACATTTCAATTTAGGTACTTAATTTTTTTTTTTTCCTTTTTATAAACTTTTGCGCTTACATTAATTGCTGTTGATATATGTCAATTAGTATACGCTATAAATATTTAAATGTCAACTATTTATAATTGCTTTACCAAATGGAAACTTTGCATTGGTATAATGTACATAGGCACATAGGCATAGGCAGCAGTATTTGAGGTAAGGAGGTGCATATTCAGTAGAATATTCAGTATGAAAAATAACATGAAACTGAGTTCAAAATTCATTGCCGAAAAAATAACTGAACACGAAGTGAAGCCATCAGGTGTATTGAAATATATGCTATGGAAGTTCTCCCTGCGTATTCAGGCCTTTTTTCATACAGAAACTCTCCCGTCTCGTTCTGCAGTTTTCAGGTAGTTGATTTTCGACGCCACCTTTATATAAAAACGAAGGAGAAAGTTCAGATTTTAGAACTACATCTCCACTGAATATTTAGTAAGAAATATGTGCTGTTTTCCAGCTGATAAATACTGCTGGGTAATTCACTCCATGTACATACATACATGCATACATACATACATGTTTCGAAATAGTTTGGACTTTTGGTTTGAATTGAATTGAACTTGAAATTGTATGAGCGTGCAAGTGTATCATTGGGTGTGAAATTATTCATACTTACATACATATGTACCTATATAGATAGTATACCTATATATGTATACAGATATGTACATTTGCATGTATTTATGTATAAGAAGAAGCAAAAAATGGAGTATGAAGTCAGTTAATAATAGCTTAAAATATTTATGTGGCAGCTTAGCAAATAATCACCCATTAATCAAACCTTAGCACCATCTGTGTATGCGTTTTTATGTATATCACTACCATCGATAGTTGGCAACACCGCAACTGTCATTCTTCTATTTTACATTTTTCGCTCCTTTTCACTTTTCCAATCGCGCCACCCAGAAGAGATGGTTTTTCCGCATAAATAAACTTTGTATATTCTATCGAATTTATTAAAGTGTTATTAACCATCATAATACACATAGGTATGTACATATGTACTAATATTTACTAAAAACCAGACTTTAGCTGACAAAGACAACGCATATGTCAATGTATGCATGAACTTTAATATTTCCTGTTTAATAATTCTTTCACTTATTTATTTACTTTTTTCTTGCTTTTTTTGCTGCCTTTTTTTTGTTTTGACTTTCGTTAAAATTCTTTATAGTACAAGTGCAAAAATTATACAAAGTTAATGACCGAATTATTCGAGATTTTTGTATATTTTTTGTGAATGTATTCTTTGACGTAAGAACATTTATTAGCCATTATATGAATGGAATATAATGAAAAAAAAAAAAGAAAATTATTGCACGCGTGCGTGATTTGACATTTTTGGCGTTAATTAAATTAATTTTCTTTTACTACTTTAATTGTTGTCAAAATTGCCTCTAAAATATTTTTTAAGCGAAGAAAAGTGGAGTATATTTTCTTCTTCTTCTTACGCATGCTTTCCCGTTTACAGATAAACTTGCATATTTCCTAAAAAAAAAATCCGAATCCGAATTTATTATAAGACTTTTTTAAAACTATTTCAAATCGAAAGTTCCAGTTCTGATATCTAACTACAAGATTTTGAGATAGAAATAGCACTGAAAGTTCTTAAGCTAGAGATTCACTGCGGTTTGGAATTGCCTGAGGAAGTAATTTTTCTAGACACAAAATAACGAACATCTTTTTTTATAATACCTAAAATTTCTATAATCTTACAGTTTAATAACTAAAAAAATCTTATTTTTTATACTAAAAACAAATTGCAAGTAAAAAAGACCACTGAAAATTTAAATTGACTTAATCTACTTACCCATTCAGTGTAATATTTCTCCGGCAAATCACTGCACTTTATGCAAATGCGAAAAAAGGAAACGAAAAAAAGCAAAATGTTCTGCAGAACGAAGTAAGGAATTCTGAACTGTATCATACATACATAGGCGAGTACAGTCTCCTTTGCTTGCAGAAGACACTGATTATATACGATGGCACTTAGCAGCCACAAACTGACATAAATCGCTGCATAAGAATCGCAAAATATATGCCAAGCAAACAAAAACAAAAAAAAAAAAATAAAAACAAAAAAAAAGAACAAAGAACAAAGAAGGAAATCAACAAACAGATATACAAAATGAAATACTTTTGAAGCACAATCAACACGCTCAATTTGAATTAAATGCTCGGAGAGCTGGCAAGCAAAAAAACTCGAAAAGGAAGTGATATGCATGCATTCGTTTGCAATAAGGACATAAAAAAGGATATTGATGTGACAAGTGTCATATGTATTGATAGTGATGATGGGGCTTTATTGGCGAGCCACAACTTGTGCAATTTGTGTGCAAGCACACCACATACCTACATACATACATATCCTTTATACTTTTTTAGTATATTGCAGTAGGTATATACCCCCCAAAAAAAATATTCGGCTTATTATAAGGCTTTTAAAATTATACCTGAAATTCTAAGAGTAGTCAGATGTATGAACAAAGCCCTATAATTAGGCTTATTTTCCGCTTTTTCTATTTGAGATAACTTATACCCGATTTATATCTTTGCGGGGGTGAGAGGGTTAAAAATTTCCAGAAAATTATTTGTCATAAAATTTCTGTAGGATGGATCTCTGTAAAATGAATCTAAGAGACCGCAGGTAGCGAAAAACATATGTATTCCTCGGAAGTTTGAATTTGTTTTATTTCGGTTTCGACTTGTTTTTTGGTCCATATGTATAAGCCGAAACGGCCTAATGTACATATGTACGTGCATATCTATATACATATAAATATATAAAAATATATAGATAGAAATACATATGTACATATCTACTCAAATTGTAGCGCTAAGAAATCAAGTCAATAAGCAGACATCAATGGATAAAAATAAAGTGCTTGTTCTGCTTTTTTTTTTTGCAAAATTTAATTCAACCCAAACGAATGTGTGCTAGCGAGTGCAATGTTCTACAAAATTCAGTTCAAGTGGTACAATGCATGAAATTACTACATATGTACATATGTATATGTATGTACATATACAGTAGAATCGCACAAAAGTTAACTCGCGAGAAAGTTAAACCTTCGGGTAAGTTAACCAAATTTGAGCGTCCACGTACGGCTCTAAAAAGTTAACTCTTGGTTAACTTTTCTGAGCTTATCAATTTTTTTTTAAATCCAACCGTTTATTTCTCAGCAAAAACAAGCTCATTCCCCTTGTTTCTATGTATTCCCGGAATTCGCATGCATTCCCCGAATTTCTGTGTAAAAAAAAATGTGTCGGTGTCACGAGGTACAAATTTAGTTAGTCGTTTGAACTATTGAGTGGTGTAGTTTGTGTGTTAAAAATGGCATCAAAGTCGAATAAATCATAGAAAATTAGACTGAATTTACATCAAAAAGCTGATATTTTAAGAAAACTCGATGAAGGTATTCACGGAAACCATTAGGCATTAGATTATAGTGTATGAAAGTGGCCATCTCAAAAATAAAGAAAAAACGATATGAAATTTTGGAGGCAGTGGCAACCAAGAAAACTTTGCACAAGTCTGAATATCCCGTTCTCGAGACTAGGTTGTATAAATGGTTTTTGAATTAAAGGCAACGCAATTGTGCAATTAGTGGTACAATTTTAAAATCAAGAGCTAAGCTTGAATTTGCCAAAATGTACCCTGGAAAAAGTTATTGTGCAAGTGATGGATGGCTAGCAAATTTTATGTATGTAAATTAAATCTAAGTTTCTGCTTTGTAATGATTAAAACTGAGATATTCAAATAAATTTGATATTGTATATCCCAAAAATTATGTTTATTACCGTATTCTATCAAATTTAAAAACCACCTTGAAAAGTTAATATTTCGGAAAAGTTAAATGCCCTTGGGACCATTTGGTTAACTTTTGTGCGATTCTACTGTATAAGCAAAAAACATGGTAGCGACAAAATTAAGCCAAGTTCAGTTCAATAGTTTGATTGCAAAAGACGCCGATGGTCATGGCAAAAGCAGCGCCGCGCGACGCTGGAGGTGGTTGGGAACGCATAAGTACTTTTTTTACTTTTTTGCTTGGAAATAAATGTTGCATTCAAACTTCAAACTAAACGCGTTATCGGAAAAACTTTTCTGTATTAAATTTGCGTTACGACGTCTGTCTTTCGGGCAGGGCAGGGCCGGGCACTCCCATGACTGCCAACAGTTCGACAACAGCGACGACAGTGTCAGCGCGTAATGGATTCACTTGTCTAAGTAGTTCGCCAGGCGATTATGAATGGATAAGCAGTTGTCATCGAATGAATACTACGCTGATGCATACCTACATACATACATATATGTAAGGCTGGATTCATATATACTTACATACATATGTATATGAGTAAAAATTATGCAATGCAAGCAATTTTACTTAAGGGGATAGCAACATTACGAAAGGAATTCAATTCATTTACTCTGCAACGGGCACATATGTACATACATACATACATATGTACATATACTCGTATGTATAAAAGCCCGTCTCCACATAACTTGTTTGACCAAAGAAACATGTAGCAAAACATCTCGCTAAATAACCCGTCTCCACGTGGCTCATCGTGATTCAGTTTAACATTTCTCTTTCTTGCTCTTCTTAAATGTTTGTATGTTTGCTTATTTTTGCGTTTTTGTTTTGGTCTGTGTGAGATTTCGATAGATTTTCGATACAAAATTAGAGAAGACATCGATATCATCGAGGTTGGCAAGATGATTCAGAATGAAACAGTGTTTCAATCTTCACTCGCTCTCAGAAATTTTGTATGGAAATCTTGTTTCGACACGGAAACCAGTGCCGAAACTCGCCAATTTCCATACAAAGTTTCTGAGGCAGTGTATGTTTTCAAAAGGTGATTTTAATACCTTTCTAACGGTATAAAAATTTTTGAAATCGGTTGATTAGTTTACGCGTGATATCAAAATATATGAAAGCCAAGAGATGCATTTACTTAAATAAATTAAAAAAAAAAAAAAATAAAGAAAAAGGCCATTTTAGTTTTCAGATATGTTATATATATTAAATAGACCTTTCTAAACAAAATTTGTATTTTTCAAAATCGCTTGATCTTTGAAGTGTTTTTTCAGTTTCAAATTTTATTTTGGAAAACATTTTTTTCAGTGTACTAAAACATTTTTACAGTGTATTTCAATACCTTTCTAATGGTGTAAAGATCTTTGAAATCGGTAAAGCCGTTCCCTAGTAATCACACTTTAAAAGTACCTATTATCGTCATTTTTCGATTATTTTCGAATATTTTTGAATATTTCGATACATTGCCACGCCCACAATTTTTCGAAAATGCAATTTCTGAAAATGAGGTTGTGTTTGGGTAGGTAAGATGTACCTCTGTGCAAAATTTCATCAAATTCTGAGGGGGTCGGGTTCAACGCATATTGGGTTTGATATGAAATTCATCACAAGGAAATCTGTAATGAAATGCAACCTTGCGTTTTGGAGTTGGTTTATATAGTTCATTGCTAGATAAAACTAATGCAACATAGATATGTAGAATGTACATGTGTATATGTATAGCATACACATATATCCGGTGTATTTTCGTTTCGCATAATTCCGAAGGAAAATTTGAACGCGAGTGCTCATATTAAAAACAAAATATTTTCTTCTTATATGCGAACATGTGTACCCTCAGGGAAAAAAATTATAAAAACATATGAAAACATGCTTAAAATGGACAAAAACGTATTTAAAATTGATGTAAATACCAACATTTTTTTTTAATTGTTCATTGTAAAATTTTTAAATCAAAAAAAAAAAACATTTTAAATTTACAAATGTTTATTTTTATTTTAAGCACTATGATAAAACACGCTGCAGTGTTCTCTGTATGATTTTCTCTTCCGGATTCGAAATTGTATCCAACGGCATTCTCTTCATGTTCTCTCAACTACAAAAATATAGCCTCCGCTTGTTCTCCTCTTCTTTTCTACTTCACCTTAACTGTTTGCTATCTTTATTTCTCATTTTCCTTATTCTCCCTTTTCTTCTTTATTTTATATTCTCCTCCGGATTCGCCATCACATAGTGGACCATTAAACATTATATTGAATTGTAGTAACTTATTTATACTTCCCATTTTCTAAAAAAGAATCCATGAATTATATGAAAATTTAAAAAAATCGATTCTGGTTTGGTTTAAAACGTGCATTATGAAAACAATTGAATTGTAGTAACTTATTTATAATTCCCATTTTCTAAAAAATAATCCATGAATTATATGAAAATTTAAAAAAATCGATTCTCATTATTGTTTTTATTGGATTTCTCACAAAAAAATTTTGAACAAAGAGCGAGTTTTTGAATCAACATTCGTTTTCATCTTTAACTTAAGTATGTTTCTTTTTAAATCCAAAATGCATTTTTACTTCAAAAATTTTATCCTTAATTCAAAAATTTCTTTTTTAGTTTAAAAATTTTCATTGATAAAATAAAAATGGTTTGGTTTAAAACGTGCATTATGAAAACAAAAATTTTATTTTTGATTTTTCCCTGAGTGTATGAATGTCTATTGGTGGGAGATTGGTAATATTGGCGAATTTTTAAGATATATACAAAATCTAAATTAAAGGTGGTTTGTTTAATTTCAATTGCTTGTGTTTGCTCTGGGCCTTTCATAAATACATACTGGCGAAAATTTTGCTTTCAAACTTTTTTCTTGAACAAAAGAACTTCAATTTGAACACATTTTATTGGTAGAAGAATTATGCCGTCACTCATTTAATTGTTTGCCAGCGGCTACGGTTTGATTGATTATTTTTAATTTGAAATACGTATGAACAATTATCTAGAAATACATACATACATAAGCAGCAAATCAATGTACTTATAACCCACTCAACTAAATTTAAGTACATATATGTATACATACATACATATGTACATACACATATAAATATACATACTATGTATGTGGGTATATACAATGCAATACAAGAAAAGTAATGATTTTCTTTGTCATTACGTATTTAGAAATTAATTTATCAAATTTTTTTTATATACCCGTACGTCTATATCTATCTTCTTCTATATATATAAGGATGAAAGTTTGTTTGTTTGTTTGTATGTTTGTTCCCTATGGACGCCGAAACTACCGGGCCGATCACATTCAAATTTTGACACAATGATCACCTTGTATTAGATTGAAATTATGACCACATTTAATTCTGGTATCTCAACCCCTTCCCGAGATATAGGCCAAGATATGGACCCAGATTCCTCCAAAATATTTTTCTGCATTATTGGTATCAAATTAAAGAAATCAATCAGAGCTTCAATAGAGAGTTCATTCCATTCCAATTTTCCAGTCGGTTCTCTAGATAGAGACCAAAACGTGGACCCGGATGGCCCCAAATATTTTTTCGTAATATTGTTATCAAATTAAAGGTGCTGATCAGGGTATCCATATATATTTTACACTATACGGATATCTCAATCGGTTCCCGGGATTGAGGCCAAAACATGGACCTAAATAGCCCCCGAAATATTTTTGACCATTATTGGTATCAAATTAAAGGTATCAATCAGAACTTCAATACTTAGGGAGTTCATTCCATTCCAATTTTCCAGTCGGTTCTCTAGATAGAGACCAAAACGTGGACCCGGATGGCCCCAAATATTTTTTCGTAATATTGTTATCAAATTAAAGGTGCTGATCAGGGTATCCATATATATTTTACACTATACGGATATCTCAATCGGTTCCCGGGATTGAGGCCAAAACATGGACCTAAATAGCCCCCGAAATATTTTTGACCATTATTGGTATCAAATTAAAGGTATCAATCAGAACTTCAATACTTAGGGAGTTCATTCCATTCCAATTTTCCAGTCGGTTCTCTAGATAGAGACCAAAACGTGGACCCGGATGACCCCAAATATTTTTTCGTAATATTGGTATCAAATTAAAGGTGCTGATCAGGGTAGCCATATATATTTTACACTATACGGATATCTCAATCGGTTCCCGGTTGTGGCCGAAACATGGACGTAAATAGCCCCCGAAATATTTTTGGGCATTGTTGGTATCAAATTAAAGGTATCAATCAGAGCTTCAATAGAGAGTTCATTCCATTCCAATTTTCCAGTCGGTTCTCCAGATAGAGACCAAAACGTGGACCCGGATGGCCCCAAATAATTTTTCGCAATATTGGTATCAAATTAATTAATTAATTAATTATCTCAATCGGTTCCCGGGATTGAGGCCAAAACATGGACCTAAATAGCCCCCGAAATATTTTTGACCATTATTGGTATCAAATTAAAGGTATCAATCAGAACTTCAATACTTAGGGAGTTCATTCCATTCCAATTTTCCAGTCGGTTCTCTAGATAGAGACCAAAACGTGGACCCGGATGGCCCCAAATATTTTTTCGTAATATTGTTATCAAATTAAAGGTGCTGATCAGGGTATCCATATATATTTTACACTATACGGATATCTCAATCGGTTCCCGGGATTGAGGCCAAAACATGGACCTAAATAGCCCCCGAAATATTTTTGACCATTATTGGTATCAAATTAAAGGTATCAATCAGAACTTCAATACTTAGGGAGTTCATTCCATTCCAATTTTCCAGTCGGTTCTCTAGATAGAGACCAAAACGTGGACCCGGATGACCCCAAATATTTTTTCGTAATATTGGTATCAAATTAAAGGTGCTGATCAGGGTAGCCATATATATTTTACACTATACAGATATCTCAATCGGTTCCCGGTTGTGGCCGAAACATGGACGTAAATAGCCCCCGAAATATTTTTGGGCATTGTTGGTATCAAATTAAAGGTATCAATCAGAGCTTCAATAGAGAGTTCATTCCATTCCAATTTTCCAGTCGGTTCTCCAGATAGAGACCAAAACGTGGACCCGGATGGCCCCAAATAATTTTTCGCAATATTGGTATCAAATTAATTAATTAATTAATTATCTCAATCGGTTCCCGGGATTGAGGCCAAAACATGGACCTAAATAGCCCCCGAAATATTTTTGACCATTATTGGTATCAAATTAAAGGTATCAATCAGAACTTCAATACTTAGGGAGTTCATTCCATTCCAATTTTCCAGTCGGTTCTCTAGATAGAGACCAAAACGTGGACCCGGATGACCCCAAATATTTTTTCGTAATATTGGTATCAAATTAAAGGTGCTGATCAGGGTAGCCATATATATTTTACACTATACGGATACCTCAATCGGTTCCCGGTTGTGGCCGAAACATGGACGTAAATAGCCCCCGAAATATTTTTGGGCATTGTTGGTATCAAATTAAAGGTATCAATCAGAGCTTCAATAGAGAGTTCATTCCATTCCAATTTTCCAGTCGGTTCTCCAGATAGAGACCAAAACGTGGACCCGGATGGCCCCAAATAATTTTTCGCAATATTGGTATCAAATTAAAGGTACTGATCAGGGTATCCATATATATTTTACACTATACGGATACCTCAATCGGTTCTCGGGATTGAGGCCGAAACATGGGCCTAAATAGCCCCCGAAATATTTTTGGGCATTGTTGGTATCAAATTAAAGGTATCAATCAGAGCTTCAATAGAGATTTCTTTCCATTCCAATTTTCCAGTCGGTTATCCAAAATATATTAGTAATCATGATGTACACCGATATGTGCACCGGATGGCCATGGAAAGTTGTTGATAAGGAACGTGAGACGGGGAGAGAGAGATAGGGGGAACGGGAAATGCTGACTGGTGGGGACAGCGTTGCCAGAATGACGATGGCATCGTCATTTTGACGATTTTTGGACTCCATGACGATGGGACGATTTCATGTCACAAAATGACGATTTTATGAAGTACAGAGAAATATATATTTATTCGTAATAAAAATTAATTACTTTATACAAATTTCCATAATTAGAAAAAAAATTAAGGCAATCTGATTGATTTTCTTCAATCCTTTTCCAACACTGTTATTATGGTTTTCATAAATCCTTTTTTTTTTTTAAATGCAACATTGCCTTGGTTCTGAGCGCACTGCCACACGAATAGAATAAGTGCATTCATTGCTCAACCTAATCTACCATTCTCCGCCGTAGATGATCTTGTAAAGTGTATAAAAAGCAGTTTCGACGATTCTAAAACGGCGCACAGTGGGGAAGCTTCCATACATTCAGCGGAAAAAAATAGAAGGAGTTGTCGTAGGGCTTTAAAATTTTGCAGACAGGTTGTATATGAGCTAGTTAAGAAAATTTCCAAAAATGGTTGAAATCGGTCAACTCCTAGGGGTGCCTCCCTTGGACCTATAGTAAAAAATTAAAAAAAAACATTTAAATACAAATTTTAATTTCAGCCGAAAAAAGTAAGATATCTTCACGAAACTTTGCATATCAGTTACCCTCATAAAGGGCATTGACGGTACAAAAAATAATTGAAATCGGCCACTCCCTAGGGGTACCTCCCTTGGACCTATAGTAAAAAATTTAAAAAAAAATTTAAATACAAATTTTAATTTCAGCTCAAAAAAGTAAGATATCTTTACGAAACTTCGCATATCAGTTACCCTCATAAAGGGCATTGACGGTACAAAAAATAATTGAAATCGGCCACTCCCGAGAGGTACCTCCCTTGGACCTATAGTAAAATATAAAAATAATTTTGAATCCATACCTGTACTTAATTGTGAATAAAAGCGAAACGCGTTCATCGATTTTCTTGATTTATGTATCATTTTGTTCATAGGTTATGCGACTTTACGTGAAAATAATAGGACTTTGAACTTTTTTACCGTTTTCGATTTTTTATGAATTAAAAAAAAAAATTATTTTTAGGCAAAAAATATTTTTTTTTCTCCATACATTTATTTATAACTGGGAAACTGTTGCCTATATAGCGAAACGTTATATAAACAGATGAAAGTACTTGTAGTTTTTGATTTTTCTAAATTTGTTTAAACAAAATCCGACTAGTGGTTCTTGAGTTATGTTAAACAAAAGAGCCTTATCAGAATTGAGTCGCGAATCAATTAGCTGAAAACTGTTGTACTGTATAATACAATAAATTAAGAGGGGGCACCTGGGGGCACTTGAAATTGATTAGAAATATAAAAACAGATATGAGACAATGTATTAGTAGTGATTTCCAACTGGAGGCAAGTGGAGCTAAAATTGCAGGTCCAAATGTTTGGAGAAAAAAGGGATTTTTGTTATATGTTCATAAAAATAAACAAAAAAAAAAACTTAAGTCTCTGCAGAGTTTATTTTTTCAATTTTAGTAGATTGAAATATCCTGCTTTAAATAAAAAATAAAAAGAAAAACGTTAGCTCACATAATAAAAGATTATTCGTTTTGAAATTCTTAGGTTTAAATTAAGTTGGTTCGGTAAAACATACAAGTACTGAGTTTGAGACGGCTATAAAAAAAAACTAGCAGTCAGATCGGAGTAATTCTTTTTGATTTGGTTGTACCATTTAGTCTAAATTCCAAAATATCACTGCATATTGCATGAAGAGTATGTTGACAATTTGACTTTTTTCCGCAAAATCCCCAGTGTGCGGCGGTAGCTTTAGCGTGTGGAAGAACAAAAGCAACAAGTATTATTCAGAACGCTCTTGGGCAGTACCAGCTAGAATCGCTATGTGCCATACTCCGAACAACTAAATTTTCATTGTGCGTTGATGAATCCACTGATATACTTAAGTAATACGAAATTACTCAGTCTTGTAGTGAGAGTATGTATAAATTTTTCAGTGAGACTTTTTTTTTGGTTTGGTCCGTGTTGGAATCTGCGACGCTATCAGTTTACATAATGCGATAAAAGAGTATTTCATCGAGAAAAATGTGCCTTATGAAAACATGATTGCATTTGCCGCAGATGGGGCAAAAAATGGATGACGATTTTTATTTTTACATTGACGATTTGGGAAAAAAAAAATCTGGCAACACTGGGTGGGGAGACCGATAGGGAAGGGAGTGGCATAGTATGATTTGTCGCAGCGAAGTGTGACGGGTATTTGCTAGTATACATATATGCCTACATATGTATGTATCTACATATGTATCTCTGCATGAGCTCATACATTGTGCGTATCTGCATCATTTCAACTTTTGTTAGCTTCGAGAATGCAAAAAAAGAGTAATCAGAATCAATCATCGGTAGCGAACTTTATAATTAATGATACAGGTGCTAGTATATACATACATACATACATATGTACATATGTATATATCATGGCAAAAAATGTATTTCGCACAAGCGCTGAAATAAATTGTTCGCATATTCATATTTTTTTTTTAAGCTAGCAAGTAATTAAACAAGTATTTTGCGCATTTTGGGTTTTTTAATTTTTTTTCTGTAATTTTTTTTTTGAAGTTAAACAATTTTCTTTGACTTCGAACTCTGACGCAGACAAAGTTTGTGTACATTGCAATTAGAAAAGAATTTAGTGGTGGCACTTTTTTATTACCTTTTTTTATTACTTTTTCGTGCATTTCCCTTCTCTTCTATCATAAGCTCATTTTTCCGCTCGCTACCGTCATAGCCCCTTCAATAACAATTTCATTGGTTGCTTGGCATTAGTGTGGGGCGTCAAGGCGTCTTTTCGTCGCCAAATTTTCGCGCTTTTTAATCGCTTCGTCTGCTTTTGGCCACAATTCGTTGTTCATGTTGCTCTTTCTTATACACATTTATTTTTATATTACAGCTAAAAATATATGTATACATATTTAGATTTAGGGAATTCACTACTTTGTATTGAATTGAATTCCGCCAAAAAAGTTTTATAACAATTTGCGCGATAGCAATCGCTTGGGCGGTGGTGCAACTGACTTCCCTGCTAGAATTGTGTGACCGAAAGTACTAACACTATTACAAAAATAAAATATTACCAACACATTTGCACTCGTATGTGTTTCTAGCCAAGTTCAAAACCAATGAGATAGATAAGGATATAATGGAATTTGAAAATACACATACGCGAACGTGATAAATGAAACGGTCACAAAAGTTACCGATACCCTTAAGAATGTGATAGGAAATATCCCAAAACTTTTGGTCATGCCTGCCGGTCATATGACCGGTCAAATGACCTGTACAGTTCTTGCAGGGTTTGCCTTTAGGTTTTTTGGGGGATGCTTGCATAAGTTTGTATATACATATGTAAATATTATTGGATACATACATATGTATGTATATATATGGGCAAGTATGTATCATGCAACTTTTAATAGTTAAGCAGCATCATACCTATATATATTGGACTGAATAATAAGAACAAACGTTCGCAACATTTTAATCACTCTATTACAAAAGAAATTATAAAGGAAGTACCTAATTCTTGTAAGAAAATGTGCATACGCACACAAAAAGAATGCAGAAATCAATCAATAATATGTAATTTTAGTTTGCTCATATTTTTAAAGTATTAATCAATTAATTTTTGGAGCTACCAAAGCCAATAAAAGCACATCCTTGCTGGGCCGCCGAGAGAAAATCCGGGCCCGGGGTCAAAAAACTACGGGCCCCCATACTAAATGAACAAATTGGGTCGGCTTTCCATTATTCCAGCACGCCCTGAGAAAAATGACTTATGCAGGGCAGTAGAGGGGCTCTCACAGATCTTAAAACTGAAAACCAAACTTGCCGGAGGCTTATAGTTCCCGAGATATTCCTTCTTAAAGTTGTGAAAATACTATGCAGAAGGACATCACCGTGGCGGCAGCCACGGTTGGGGCACACGTCCGGACGGATGGCGTAGCCCAGGGTTATTTTTTATAAGCGCGGCCGAAGGCCGCCAACGCAGAAAAGTTTTTTTTTGCAAAATTTTCGCTAAACTCCATGTGTGGTGAAATTTGTATGGGAACTTTAACAGCAAATATCTCGGGAACTATAGGCCTCCGGTAGGTGGGGTCTTCAGTTTTGTGATCTGGGGGTCCCCCCCTACCCTCCTAAAAAACCATTTTTTTCTAGCCGTGGGGGACTCGTCTAAAATTTTACCTATCTCGGAAACCATAAGCCTCCGGCAAGTTTGGTTTTCAGATTTGGGATCTGTGAGAGCTCCTCTACACCCCTGTATAAGTCATTTTTCTCGGGGCGTGCTGGAATAATGGAAACATTTCCCAACAAATTCTCAAAATCAAAATTCAATGAATATATAGTTACGAACTTTAATAACGCATACAAACACCCACAGTCTACTTAGCTGTCAGTGGTTTCAAAGTATTGCCCGACTGATTCTGCTGAACGCTTTAGTGCAACAGCAATCGAATTCAACTGTACGAAGCACCAAAGCAAATTTTAGCTGCGCAAGCCTCGTTTGTTTTCGGTGTATCGCTGTTTACATACATACATACACGTACATATATCGCTGTATAAGAATTTGCATCATACCGATTTTTTCTGTTGCAACAGAAAATGAATTCAAATTTATGCTGCAAAGCCGATGCCAAATACCAACAATTCGTTAAGTGGGGTGCAGACACGTTAAGAGATTTATAAAATTTGTTGAAATTTAAAATGATTGACATCTACGAAAGGTGATTAAAGGTGTTGTTTGTTTATTTTTTGTAAGCAAAAATCCCGGGCCCGGGTAATTGACCCCCTCAGCACCCCCCTCTCGTCGGGCCTGCATCCTTGTCTTCTACATATGTATGTGAGAAACCTTAGCGCGATCTAGCTGTGAGAAAGACATCGTTTGTACATCACTATGATCAATAGTTGGCAACGCCGCAGCTGTCATTCTACCATTTTACATTTTAGATTTTTGTTTTCATTCTTTTGCATATGTCATCGAGCATAAACGGGTTTTCCGCATAAGTAGACTTTGTATACATATTTTATCGAATTTTATTAAGTTATTAATCATCAAATACCAAAAACCAAAGATTTCTTTATGTATGTCTAAGCATTGTATGGAAAAAATCGTATAGTTGAAATGGTTACTAAGTGGAATAGGTTTAATTTTTTGCAATTTGTCGATCACCTTGAATATGATTTATATATGAGCACTTTAAATTTGTCACAAAATTTCTTGTGCATTTACATATGTATGTACATGTGTTTGCGCTTATCTGCTATAATAAAGAACTTATATTTATAAGCCTATTATACTATAGAGCCTATAGAAGTCTATAAATCTATTTAAATATGTATGTATGTACATTAGGCATATAAATTTTTACAATTTTTGCAAATGCGAAAAACGGCATACCATAGTCGAATAGAGCATAAAAAAGTATGAAACCCCATTATTTTTTTTTTTGCAAAATTGCAAAAAAGTTTCCGCGCAAAACGAAATTACTTTTTTATCAGAACTGCTGAAAAAAACAAAAAGTTTTGTACAGTGTACACGTTTTTCTTCATAATAATATATATTTATTTAACTAATAATCTTCCTATTATTACAAACGCCTTTTAATGGACCTAAGGGAAGTGCCCCACCCACCCCAAACTAATTTTTCTTCAGAAAATTCTGATTCAATATAATAATAACACAGCTGTGCGCGGAACGTTTTTGAACCGAAATCACCTAAAAAAGTGATATTCATTACTTGTACAATATTTGCCACCACGTGGTGGTATGCCAAATTTTTCGTCAACATTTGTTATATGCCTAATGTACATATGTATGTACAATGTAGAGTGGCCCTTATTTTCGAAAGTCGGAAATTTGCAGATGTTACCCCCTGATATGTTCTTGTTTAATAAAAAAATAATAATAATAATAATAATAATATAATACAATGGCGCTATTATAACTCTGACGAGTTTTATGGCCGAGCTTCTCTCCCAATTCGAGGTGTGCTCCTTTTTGTTTTTCCTACTAATTGGGTGGACCTACAGTTTTATGCCGGCTCCGAACGGCGAATGCATTTTTTGTGAGAAGCTTTTTTCATGGCAGAAATACTCTCGGAGGGTATGCCGCCCACTGCCGAGAGGTGACCGCTGCTCTTAAAAAACCCAATAATTGGATTTTTACTAATTAGAAAAATTTGTTTGGCTCGGACCGTGGTTTGAACCCGAGACCTCTGGCATAGCAGGCGAGCACTCTACCCACTGCACCACAGCGGCCACTTAATATTTTTTATTTTTTTTTTTTAATAAAAAAATAATACCCTGAAAATTTTGGCCCAATTGAACAACTCTAATATCATGTTCAGACATAAAAATTAATTAAGTCAATTGGGGTTGATTGAACATCTTTAGATTTGGTGTTCAGACATATTTAATTTACTTGGCCCATTTAACAGGTCGGCTCAAGATACATACACACATACACGCCGTCAGCTGAATATCAAACTCTCGTGACCTAAATGTCAAAATTGCAAGGACGAAATAATTTGACATTCATCTCACAATTTTTACCAATCGTAAACACGAATGCATGTATAAAATAAGCAGAAATAAAAACAAATTTAATAGGTGATGAAGAAGAACAAGAATGCAGCTGATCTGACGAACCAACCTGTTTAGTGGACACTGACGCTAATCACATTTCTCTTTTCATGACATTTCATTTTACTTATGAAACAAGCCTTTTAACAGGGTTGCATGCAGAATTGTTCTTCATTAACAACTCATTAATTTCTAATGAAGCATTAACTTGGTCAATTTTTGTATGGTAAATTGAGAATCATTGGGCTTGAAAATTGAATGAAGGCTCTTAATGTTCAATTAAGGTTGTGTCTGAACATAACATAACCCGTGCCACAGCGAGTTGAAGTTGAAAAATTAACAACATCACTTTTAGTAAGCGCTGCTTTTGGCTATGCTGCGATATGTATGCATGATTCAAATAAAGAAGATTGTGCACTCAGCCATATTCAGCAAAATATTCATCCGTGAGACTGGGTTCATTTTGGTTAGTACGTCATCAACTACGTTATCGACGAGTAAGAAAATTTGCAAACAGGCAAAAAATACCTTTATTGAACTATTATTCACACAAATAAATACGCGGCACTTCATTTTTCTTTATTTAAAATAGTTTTATAACATAAATTTAACATTTATCGCACACAATCTTTAGTTATTAGAAAACCGGAAACGAAACTGGGTGAAAGAGAATTTATGTTACTACGTCACTAAATCAGCTGATTCTGTCAAATTTTGGATGAACGCATAGCGGAACCGCTGAATACACAATCTTCTTTATTTGAATCATGATATGTATGTGCGTAGGTATACCCGAAAACCGAACTCTGAGATGTTTACAAGTTTAAATTTGCATAAAATTAATCAAAATACTTTTATTTTTTTTATACCGTTACAATTGCTTGAGTAGCTAGAATCGTAGAAGGTGTATGTACGTATGTAGATGACATTAAATTTTGGTTCTTACCTATAAAGCAACATAGTACAACAACAAAATTCAAACATTTTACTTAAGAGTTATGTATTAATTTAAAAGCGTAGTCTATATTCTTTTCTACCAATACAATAATTTTAAAACGTGCCACTGGGGAAGTCAGTTAACTGCAGCACATGCCACACATACCTTTGTAGCATATGTGAGACAAATTAGTTTTTTACAAACATAGCAAAAGTGAGTCTCTGTCGTCATGGGGAAAGTTTGTGTCCATATCATGGTCATTTTACGCGTAGTTAGCGTAACTGCCGTTTGAAAATGCTTCACAAACATAATATCAAGACGGTCCAGTACTATTCATGATAGAGTCCTCAATGTCGGTTTCCTATTCATCTTCCAGGCACTTAGAATATTGAAAGTTTCCAATTTTCTACATTTTCTACATAGTAAGAAAAGTCCCAAGTTGTCACAAAAATCACCTCCATAAGGTCCCTGGACTGTGGTATCTAGGTTCTTTTGTCTGTGGATACCTAGTAAAATTCTGTGGCGAACAATTTTCTATAATTATTTAACCTTTTAACGACCTTCGAAATAATATTTTTTGCGGACTTTCTAAAAAGGAGTAAAAGCGACGTCATCGTCGGGTGTTAGAGGGTAAAGTAGTCTACAAAGCTACAGCTATTGCAATCATTTGGGGGTTTTACTATGTGGATATTGGTATTTCATTCTGTGTGAGAATTAGCTTGCTCAAAAGTTATGTTGCAAAGTGTTATAGAAAAAAATACAAATTGTCAGTAGCAAACGCTGGCGCAGTGAAAAAACTCCCAAATAAAGTAACTCCAAAAAAAATGAAAAAACTGTAAATATTTTCATACAAAATAGGACTTATTTCGCTATGAAATAACTCGCATTATGTTGGAACTTATTTCATTTCCTTCTTTGGAGTTATTTAATTGAGTATTTCAACATATAGAATATCAGTATATTTTGTTTATAAATAATTTATTTGTGGAGTCTAATAAATAACAACCTTGTAATCTACTACAATTCAGAAATATAAGAGGATTCCTTAAATATAAACGTCCACCGAACCATATAACCCTTGGTTCATTATTTCAACACATTGTGGCACGGGTTAACGTTGACCAATCGAGCAAATATTAAACAGGAAATATTTTGTTCGCACATGAAACCATTTCAGGGGGTAACGTCTCAAAGAAGTAGAAACAAATTTTTTCCATAGGCGTAAGGGCCACTCTAATGTACATACATATATGCATAAGTATTAATAAATTTGCTCCGCCATGGTTATTTCTTATGCCTAAGCAAATAAGAGAATATGCAAAGTAAGTAAATTTATCATTAATTAAAATACATAATGAAAGCTAACAAACTTAATTAGGCGAAACTGCGCAAAAAAGTCACAACTAATTTGACAAGTGTGCGGGCAACAAAAAAAAAATTTTCTCTCTTGAAGAAATATGAAACTACATATGTATGCATATTTGTTAGTCATACATATACATAGTAATACAAATAAAGATGTTTATTTTTAAAACTAAAATATGTATTTTTGTATATGAATTTAGCATAACTTATTAAAGCAGTCCAGTGGCGTAGTAACGGGGGGGGGGGGGCCAAAACTCCCCCCCGAAAGATTCGTTTTGACCATAAATCCATCTTTGACTTTATTAGCATACATTTCTTTTTGAGGAAAAAATCAATGAGAATAGTAATTTTTCGAAATTGGTAATTCGAAATTTAGCGCTTTTTCACGAAGTATTACTTATAATTCTAGCGTTTGTTGAGCCGTAGGAAAGTGCAAGAACCGCAGGAATTTTACCACAATTTACATTCTTTGTACTTATATTCGCTATTTTGTGGTAAAATTCCTACGGTTCCTGCACTTCCCTACGGCTCAACAAACGCTACAATTATTATACGGTATTGCTGTTATTAACATGCTAATAACAGAAAAGTAACGCCAATTATTTAAATTTCAAGTTTTCTTTCAATTACTTATCATCTTAATCAAATAATATTAGTATAAACTACAATGGGAATAAATATGCAATGTATAAGAGTATCTGAACTTGAGATTTTACTTAATGTCTGTCAAAATGGAATATTAAAAAACTAAATTCACAAAAATTCAACAATTAAAATTAAATAAAAAGGCAGGGTGTTGCAAATGCACATTACTTCCGGCTAACCGAAGCATAGACCGCCTAAAATTACTCAACAAATTTGTGTTATCTCATGAAAATCATGAGTACATAAAAATACAACAATAATGTTGGGCGAGTAAAGGTGGCAAAAGAAAAGCGACAAAAAGTTCAACTGCGTACCAGGCCGTGTTTGGGTGAGTGGGTTAGCGCGTGGCTAACATTTACACCTTCTCACGGTGGGTCTAAGTTCGATTCCCGGCTTGATCCCGAAAAGAAATCTGATGATGAAGAATTGGTTTTCTTCGAAATAGCTATCATTTCTACCATCGCTGGTAATACGTAGCTTTGAACTTGTTCGCTTTTCGTCAAATAAAAATAAATTTTATAAGAAAATTATTATTTATAACCGTAGCACATATGTAGGTAGAAATATTTTATTGTGTTCATCTATTCCAATTTAATTTTAAAATAGTCGAGTTGGTGTTTTTGCTTTGAAGGTAATTTGATGCATAAGCGAGTATTCTTTTCATGCTTGGGTACGACAGAAATGCGCCTATTATTATTTTTTCTTTATATGTAGTTTTTTTTATTTTTGTTTTTCCGATACACATTTTTTTTGTTTGTAAGCTCGAATGCTCGAATGTTTGTACGGGCATTTGAACAACAAACGGGCTTCAAACAAAAACGATCAGATCGAATTGCTCGATACCCGGGTATCTAGGGCTCTAGTTAAAAGTCGATTTTATTGAAAAATATATACAGTGACTCAAAAAAAAAATCATGCGCCAGAGTTTTTAGATTTATTACAAACAGTTTTGTCGAAAATTTGACTCTCTTATTTTCGTTTAAAAATATAAACAATTTTTCAATAAAAATCGCCTTAAGCAGGATTTCTAAGCTTATGGGAAAATCCGAAAAATCGTAGAAATTTCTAAAAGTGGATTAAAAATTTCAAAACGTGGCCAGAATTTATAGAAGATTTTGAGGAGATTTCTAAGTGTACTGTTATGTAGCCAACCAATTTTAGTGTAAAAAGTGCTATTCTCAATGCTGTAAAAATTTCCGTCGATTTTAGTAATTTTTTTCTGTAGGGTGTTTGCGTTATATGTACGTGAGACCGTTCCAATTAAAATTTCCGAAAACCAATGAAATTTTTCAAAAAGTTGAATGTTGCATATTATTATATTACAATTGAATGAGCTGCAAAATTGCATACTCAAAAATCTTCTAAAAAATGTAGCTTTATAATTCTTAGCCCCTTTTTATGATAAGTACTTCCTTAACTTTGAAAAATTGGAAATACTAAAAATACTGCCTAAAAAGTTAACAATAATCGCTGCTAAATATCTGGGTTACTTTCGAGCATCACCTACATTAACCAAGATATGCGTTAGAAATATAAACATTAAAATTAAATATAAAGCACAAAAAGAAAATTATTGTAGGTACATATGAAAAACCCTGTATCTAGTAGTGAAGTGCGGCTTTGTGCGACGTAATTTTTTGTCGGCTATATACTAATTGTACTAGATATCATGTCCGAGGGTTAATTTGACTGAGTCTGACAGAGCAACATAACAAAACCAATTTTTAACATGAACAAGTAAGGAAGCCTAAGTTCGAGTGGAATCGAACATTAGATACTCAGCTGTATGCTTTCATTGTTTGTTTGCGTTTGATGGAAACACGGTGCACTTAATATAAAGCGAGTGCTGCATAAAGTGGGCGTAGTCACGCCCATTTTCTAAATTTTTATCAGTCATCCAACTAAGCATATCAATATTATACTTTGTGCAAAATTTCATTCCTTTATGACTTCTAGTTACAAAGATGTCATGTTACAAATTCCCAAAGGGTGTTCCAGAAATATCTTTCTTAAAAAGTAGGCGTGGTCATAAACCGATTTCAATAAATTTTTGCGTGTCTATTAACACAAGTTATAAAAGTGTATAAACCAAGTTTCGTCATAATATCTCAATTATTTGTCGAGTTATAGGCTAAGAAATCTCGTATATCCCTTTGTGTAAAAAGAGGCGGTGCCACGCCCATTTTCCAAAATTTTTCTATTTGTTGTTTCCGGTCTATTGTGGAAGTCATGCCACAAAATTTCAATGACAGATCTTTATATTTGACAGAGATATCGCTTAAAATGTTTTTATTAGGCCCCTTTATAGTTCTCATATATAAAAGTGGGCGTGGTCGTCAACCGATTTCGCTAAAATTTTGAGCGTGTATTACCACAAGTAATGAAAGTGTACACACCAAGTTTCGTCATTATATATAAATTATTTGTCGAGTTATGGGCTCAGAAATCTCGTATATTCCTGTTTATAAAAAGAGGCGGTGCCACGCCCATTTTCCAAAATTTTTATGTTTTTCGTTTTATATCCGCAGTTGGACTCCTGCTATAAAATTTCAATGATATATCTTTATATTTGACAGAGATATCGCTTAAAATGCTTTTATTAGGTCACTTTATAAGACCCATATATAAAAGTGGGCGTGGCCCTAAACCGATTTCGGAAATTTTTCGTCCAAATATTTGACTAAGTAAGTATATCACGCGTACCAAATTTCATCGATATATCTTCAACGGTTTCTGATTTATGACTCATAAAACTTTCAATGTTTGCCCCTTAATAAGTGGGCGTGGCACCGCCCATTTTCCAAAATTTTTGTGTTTTTCGTTTTATGTCCGCAGTTGGACTTACGCGACAAAATTTCAATGATAGATCTTTATATTTGACAGAGATATCGCTTAAAATGTTTTTATTAGGTCACTTTGTAATATACATATATAAAAGTGGGCGTGGCCGTCAACCGATTTTAACTATTTTCCGTCCAAACGTATGCCTAAGTAAGTACGCGTACCAAATTTTGTCGATATATCTTCAATGGTTTCTGAGTTATGACATATAAAACTTTCAAGGTTTGACCCTTAATAAGTGGGCGTGGCACCGCCCATTTTCCAAAATTTCATCAAATTTCTTCCTAGGGGCCTGAGCTCAACACGTGGGTAAAATTTCATCGCTCCAGCTATATTAGTGACTGAGATACCAAATTTCCGATTATTTCTATATAGGAAAAGTGGGCGTGGTCATGGTCCGATTTCGCCCATTTTCAATACCAACCGTCCCAGTCTCGATACCAACTTGCATTTCAAATTTCATCAAAATATCTCAATTTTTGCGCGAGTTAGAGTGTTTACAGACGGACGGACAGACGGACGGACGGACAGACGGACGGACGGACGGACGGACGGACGGACGGACGGACATGGCTAAATCGATTTCTCTTTTCACCCTGATCATTTTGATATATATAAGTCTATATCTATCTCGATTATTTCACTCTGTTACAATCCACCGTTATGTGATTAAAACTATAATACTCTGTGTACTAGTACAGCTGAGTATAAAAAGAGTGATAATTTTTTTTTAAATATCCCAACTTTAAAAGCTTAAAACTATAAACTTAGAATTATTGGGAACCAAGGATATTATTGAAAAGTGTTAATAATTACTTGAACCTTTAGGATTCATCACGATTACTTAAATGAAATGCTTTAAATAATAAATATTCAAGTTGAAACTAGCACTTAAAAATATGTAAGAAAAAAACAAAAAAATTAACTTCAGATATGCTAAGTTACGACCATCTGGGGCAAGTGCAGAGTATGGGGTCGGGAAAAAAGTGATGAATTATTGTTCCCCATTCTATTTCCAATATGTGGGTATGTTTTTTTTTTCCTGTAATTGTAACAATTTTACAAAATTCAATTTTGGGCGCATAAAACTTGAAAATCTACCTATGCGCGTAGATTTCCAGAAGAGAATATGAGACTTACTTTTGAAGTATAGTTAAAGGCCCTTGGCAACTGACAATCTGGCATGTCAAGCAGTGTGTATGTGTGAGTTTTTTTGTGTGTGTTAGTGCAATCGGCAGTCGTCGTGCTACACGTTCATGTTCGGGCTCGCGTTGATAAGAATCAAATCTTTTAGATATTTGCGTCAATCACCCGACACTCACACATATGTATACACTTAACATTCCAGATTTTAAGTGGCCAAGGGCCTTAAGAGTTTGATATATGTATTATAAGCGATATTTGTGTACTAAAATGTTAAATTATAGTCTGAAAAAATTACATTTCGCTAGCTTAGAGTGCAAACTGTGTAAGTCCACTTTTATGAAAAAGTGTATTTTTATGTAGAACGCTAGAAAAATCAAATACGCACCGCGCTAAACAAGTCTGAGATACTTGTCATATTTCTACTCGTTGTTATTCAGTGATACGCAAATTGTGTAAGTCCAAAAAGCGAAAAAAATTGTGTAAGTCCAAAATATTTATATGAACAGAAATTTTTTTTCATTTCGAATTTTTTTTTTGTTTTTTGTCTCTCCTACAAAGTTTTAAAAAAGGACTTACACAATTTGCATTCTAAGCTAGCGATTTTTATCATTTGTAAAAAAAATTGTAGTTTTTTTTTGGTAATTTTAATTTTGGTAAATTTTTTACATTGGGCGTATTCAAATGTATGTGTGTCTGTAATATGTAGAAAGGGTCATTGTCCGCATAAAGTGTGGTCTTTAGTAGAAGATACTCTGCAGATCATGCAAACAAGCAGATATTCGTTGTCGATTTCATTCTTATAAAACAAAAATGTCTCTCAAATAATAGGCGGCATAAAAAAACTGCCTGCCGCTTCTATATGAAAGATACATACTCGTAAATATGTATGCACGAATATTCTTTGAGCCATCTTCTGGTTATGATGCGGTCGTCTTGCTAAAAAAAAAATACAAAATATCAAACTTTATTGATAAATTATATATCGGTGAGTGTCATAAATGACCGTCACTTCTACGCGATATGGAATGAGTTGGAAGACAATGCTAAGAATAAAAAGAGGAAGAAGAAGAAAAAGACGGCTACACGCTCGTGTTGATTGAATACACACAGGCTCGTACACAAGTGTCTCCATGAATTACATATTGTCCAGTAATAGTAGTAGTAAGTGCCAACAACAAAAACCGCCAGCTCAATTTATAGCAGCCAATAAACTATTGAATTGAGTTGTGAATTTTTATGCTTTTCGCAATACAAGGGTTGCCAATTTTTAGTGTTGAGCCTGGACAGTAAAACTTATTTTAAATTTCGACTTAATCAAATTCCTTCGATAACCAGACAGAACAGCGGTGGAACTGAAAGCTTAAGAGCCTTGTGAGCAAACCAACCATTCAGCCAATAACGTGGCTTGTGTGGCTTACCCACGTATTGCATACAGCAACTTTAACATACATACTCGTACACCAAACTTTCCAGTTAGATAGTAAACTATCATACAAACATGCGAGCGAGCGAGCAATAAATTCTTCATTTGTGCCACTGAATGTATCATATGAGTACATTTCTTATACATACATATGTGCATATAAAGTTCGCCTTTTAAATGTTTTATGAAGTTCGTCTTTTTTATAAGCGCTAATAAAACGATATCAAAAAGACATATCGATAACGTAAGATCAATAAATTTTGACGAGCCATTAAATAGTTTAAATAGGCATAAAAGTGAACTTAAACTAAGGGAAGACGGAAACAAAAATTATATACATTTTTTTGTAGTACATAAGTGGACAAATTGGTAAATAAAATTTACTTAAAACCAAGTGGCAAGCCAAGTACTACTCCACCAAAAATTGGTCTAAGAAATTTGATCAAACAAGGCGGGTATGAGGTATCTCTTAAATAGAAAAAGAGCTAAAGGGATAAGAGAGCAGAATGTGCTGCGCGCGCAAACAATTTTAATTATGCAGCTAACCAAAAACGCCTTATTATAATCTTTAATATAATCCTTATTCTAATTCTTATCATAAGCCTTATTATAAGGCAGTTAAACTCCATATAATCCCTTATTATAAGTAACGAGCTAAGTCTTATTTCCTATGGCGTATAAGGTTCAGCGAATAAAGATCCAGCCGCTCCGCTGGACAGGTCATGTCGTGAGAATGGACGAAGGTGCTCTGGCTAAGAAAGTATTTCTGTCGAAACCCGCTGAACGCAGAAGAAAGGGGAGACCTCCACTGCGTTTGGAAGATCAGGTGGACAGTGACTCCCTACGTATTCCCAAATGGCGCCACGCTGCACGAAACAGAAATAGCTGGCGCGCTATGTTGGATTCGGCCAAAATCGTCTAGACGGTTACGTGCCAATTTAGTAAGTAAGTATAAGGTTTATTATAAAGTTTTTAAACTCGACATCAGCCTTAATATAAGGACGCCCTATTTCCCATGGCGAATAAGCCTAAGAAATAAGGTTACTTTTCAGAGAGATAGAGAGAGAGTTCATTATGGCTTAATGGCATCATCACACAAGATAAGCTCTATTATAAGGCTTTGTGCATTATTTATAAGCCTTATGATCATTTGAAATAAGCCTCAAGTAAGGCGTAAGTTTTGTTTTTTTTTTAGTGTACAACATGCTTAAATATATGCATATCTAGACATAAAGGCGTGCAGAGGCGTTTATGCGAAAGTGCTTTATTTGCAAAATTTTCAACACACAAGCTTTTATGACTTAAAAAGATTATGAACATTTCGAGCGCCGAACTTTTGCGCAAAAAGAATACAAAAACAAAAGCAAAAGCTCTAACTGGTCTATTGTATAATTTTTTGTTTAAAAGATTTTTTTGCGCTGTATAATTTTTTTTTCACATATCAATTACGTACTACGCAATAGCGCAGATAACATTCGCATTACTCATACGCAATGGTGAACATTATTCATTATCCATTTCAAAAACTACGACCAACTTTTGAGTCAAATGAGATGGCTTAGGACCTTTTCACATTACTCGGTACGACATCGGATCGACATTTTTTGCTCGGTATTTTCAGCTTACCGAAACGATTTCGCGTTGCTGTGTTTTTCACACTTGTGGGAATACTTTCGGTGCGTAATCGGCAGAAAATAGGAAAACAAACATCGAAATTTGCAAAACACAATTTTTAACTTCAACAAATCACTCAATAATAACAATAATGTCTTCTAGCGAAGACGAAGACATTATAACTTGCTACATTTATTACCGAAACGAGTTTTTTACTGACTTTGTTCTTCTTCTTTTATCACGCCGCAAAAATGTATGCAGTAATTCCTCAAATTTTACTGGCCGGTCTTACCGCGTTGCGGTATACCGAAATTAATCCGCTCCGATTTCATGTATGCAACACTAATGTGAAAGTGCCAATTGAAATACATGTGGTCAGTAAGGTTTCGGTATACTTTCGGTAAAAACCAAAAATATCGATCCGATACCGCACCGAGTAATGTGAAAGCGCTCTTAGAATGAAAGCATACAAATGATTTTTGTGCTTTTATGGACTGCTAGATATAAATTTATTATGTATGTAAATATGTGTGTGCGACGTACATTTTTGGTATGCACGTGCGCGAACGCAAATGTCATAAAAAAATTCGCACAAAACAATTTGGCGTGCGCAGATAATCTTTTATTGATATACATTCAATAGAGATATTTACGGTAGATAGTTAAAAAAAAAGCAGCAAAAAAGTAGCAAATTTTTTAACACACCTACGCTGGCGCTCCTTTCTCATATATGTAAGTATGTACCTATGTACAAAAAACAAAAACAAACGTCGTAGATCATTAAATATAAACAAGTTTTGCATATCAATTTATTAAACGATTGTCGCTTTTGCTTTAGCGCCAAGTTGACACTAGCGCAACCCTGCCTATTTATTTATATACATATTTACATATGTGGTTGCAAAACTGCTTTAGCTTATTAAATAAAAACTTTTTTTAATATTTTTTACAGCACGTGGCTTAAATCATTGAATAACAATTATAATTTAAATGCAATTTTTTTTTTTTAATATGTATCATTGAGTACCAAGTGAATTTATAAGCAAGCAGTTCAGAGGAATTAAAACCGCATCGATTGATCAATCACATTTCATTGACTTGGCCGAGAGAGCGTAGTTAATGCGCGTGGCGTGGTTACACATATGTATATACATATGTAGCTAAGCTTTATATACGCTGAGTCTACATACATATGTATGTATATACATACATATATACAGTTATATTGCATTTATTAAAAATGCACCTTAAAGCAAATGGCAAATGCCAAACAAGTTTAATATATATTGTTGCCAAGCTAGCAGAAAAGCAAGTGCCCAAGCGCCCAGTGAGAAAAATGTTATGAAGCGTATGAAAAAAATAACAACAAAAACCGCGAGTGTCTTTTGTGGTGCCCTGAGAAAAGCTACACCCTCTCAAAAATTGAGGGTAGGTACTAGTTTGCGTGCAAGCAGACAGAAGGTTAAGAGTTGCCACCTATTTTAAAAATAGTTTCTGTGAATATTAATTTTATCAAAAATACTCTATATCGGTTCGTAGATATTACTCCAGAAATATGATTCTAACGCAGAATAGTGTTGGCGTACGGCAAATTTTTACTTTAGTTTTGTGATCTGGGAGACACCCTCTACCCCACTGAAAAATGCACTTTTTTCCGGGTCGGGTTCAGTTTTGTAAAAATTTGCCATAGCTTCCAGCAAAACATGCAATTTCAATAAAAAAAAAATAATTATTATCTAAAGATTTTTAACGCAGAACTTACTTTGAAAAAGCATTTGCAAAGAGTTGCCACTTAAAAAAAAGAAAAACAAAAAAAAAAAACAAAGTTTTCAAGGAATACAAAATGTGCCTTCATCGCAACAAAGCGGCTACTTGCGGTACATGTAGGATGTTAAACTTGTTTTCAATTTCCAATAAACACACAATTTTACAAATCAATAATCTGCATGGAAATATTTGCAAGGTTAACAGTCATACATATGTATGTACATATGTACATACATATATGTATATACCTGAAAACCTACATTAGGCCGGAGCGATTTATATGGAGCGAAATTAAACGATATCGTGTCATCGAAATTGGCATTCCTCTAATTTTCCTGAGTAGAAAACTCTTCTATGATATTTGTCTAAAATTAATTTTGATGTTCCAGAACTTGGTTTTTATGAGCTAAAACGAATTTTTGAAAATCAAAAATGTACAAAAATTGCTAAAAAAAAAAAATTAAGCAGGCCAATATGCACATCGAACTTAACCAAAATTTTATGTTGAATCCAAATATGAAATCAGAATTAAAATCAAATGAGTCATTTTCGAGATATAGCCTGATTTCCGGTTTTGGAGGCTAAATGCGCAAAATCGCAGATTTTCGAAATTATCTCTTGCTGTGTATATCTTAAATTTTCTTGAAATGTAAGATAAGCAAATTCATTATAGAAAGAATATCTTACAATTATAATTTATCTTCCGGTATAGAGGAACTGGAATGCACTCGTGTTTCTTGAGCCCAAAATCATGCTATGTTATAGTTATCCGACATCGATGACTTTCGCTGACAGAGCTTTGTGTACAATAAATTCTGCAAATCCAAAATTTCAGAATTTTAGCTGCAAAAATTGAACATTTATACCCCAAAACATAGACGTTTGGAATTTGTTTTTTTTCGTTTTTTGCTTTCAGCATCCAGTATACTATGGCGTAAGAGTAACCTTGAGTTTTCTTTTATATGTTTGTATGTATGTATTGCTTAGTAAATCGCCCCAGCCTAACGTACATACCCAATAGAAAAAGGCATGTGTACGAAGCACTTGCAGAAACTCTTCTTCAATATCTAGAGGAGTTTCTTACCACCCGAATGATTTAGTTAATTTTTTTTATTTGAAACCTATAAATTCTCCAACACAAACAGTTGGGATACTGCGCCATAGAACAGCCACAACAGAGCTCAGTGAGTAATATGTAAATACAGGGTGTGCTTATTGCATTCAAATAATTAAGTTTAAATGTAATTAATTGAGTGTCAACGTCAAACTACGCAAAGGCTTTCTAATCAATGATGCACTTGCGTGCAAATTGCGGAATAAACAATTCTTGTTTTGCAAGAAAAACATTAATACAAATTAATGCAAAACAAACGAGTATAAGTATTGTGGCGTAGTTGCAACTAGTTAATAAGTAAATATTTACTATAAAGCTTATGAATAATTTTTTTTTTCTTTTATTGTGCTAAGTTTGTCCGCTCCTGTAAATAAGCTTATAATTTTTATGCTTACGTGCGAGCGCCATTTAATGACAAAACATTTTATATTTCAAACTGCGTCAATTATCTTACACAAAAAGTATGAAAAAAAAATTAAAAAAAGGCATGAAAATAGAGCAACACAAAACAAAACACATTAAAAAACACTACAAAAAAAGAAACAATAAAGCAAGATTTAACGTCGGCGGTAGCACTAAACGCTAATCGCTATTCGACATTCATATGGCATACCAAGGGCAGCAAAGCAAGACAACCCAATGAATGTCATGTTCTGTTCGCTTCGCTGCAAGCACCACAACGTGCCGTGCCTTCAGTTTAACACACAGACAATAAAAAACAAGAAAATACATATGTATTTTTCACTAAACACACCCCCATCCCATCCATTATTAAGTAGGCAAAGCACACACTAAATGTGAGTTGGTGTACTGAAGTGGGTCACAGTTTCAACTGGGTTATATTCTTGTTTTTTATGCAACAGTAACTACAAATTGTTTTCTAAAAAGGGGCAAGTATTAGGAAATTTTTTAAATTGACAAAAGAAAAAGTGGTCAAACTCTTTAGCATTTAAAAGGTATAGCAGAACAGCTTAGAAGCAAGCGCAAGTGCATCCGTAGCACCGCGTCTTATATAGTGCTTGCTGTGCTGCTCTCCATCCATATGTTAAGGCTTTCAGCCGCATGTATTGTGGTAAGAATTTCCGTCATCTATTGTCATGTTTGATTTGGCTATAAACCGGTTTGGGTTATGTGCCATCTTCAGTATTTTATTTCGTTCTTCTTTCCACTGAAGAAGCGGTTCTGTTAGAGCTTCTTACAAAACGCAATCCGCTCCCGTTAATTAACGTAATCCACTCTCCGTCCAATCGTCATCAATCACATATCGAATTACACTAAATTCCATACAAAATTTTGCGAGTGAACTCAATCAATCAGTCGAAGGGGATTCGGTGCTCTGAATAATCCCAGCATTCATGTAAGATGTGTTGTGTTCACTCAGCTGAGATGCCTGTGGTCTCAGCTACTTATTTCGCATAATTTCACTCTCCGGGCGTCCAATATCATGTCATGGATTTTATCGACGATTTCTGTCGCGACTACTTCTTTTTGGGCGACCTAAACGTTCGGCATCACTTGTGCTAGTACGACCACAACGGAATTCAGCAAACCAATTTTTAACCATTGAAAATTATGGAGTAGAGTCGCCATAGTATTTATCAAGCCTTTCCTGGGTTTCCTTCATGGTTTTTTAAGTAAAAAATTATGCTTAATCAGCACACGAAATTCACTTTTTCCCTTTTTGTTAAAACACATGAGGTTCTCGCTTTTAAATAGCTCTAAAACACGAACTAAATTGCGCAGATTACTCAAACTTTTACAGTGCTCTACCATCTCTTAGTTTACGTGGCCAGTGTTGAATTCACGTTTGCTGGTCTACAAGTTCAAAATGTCACGAAGAACCCTCACATTTTCCAAAACAAAAAAATATTAATAAAAAAAAAATTCCATTTTTCACGCCAAAAGTACAAAGAAATGTGCAAATAAGATTAACTAACTAACTAAGACTAAATACGATTAGCGAATTTTATGCACATAAAAAAATGCTAAATTCACGCACGTGTCAGTACCTACAATCAAGAAAAAAAACTAAATTAAATATATCTGTGGCAATTTGCAATAATCGCTTAAGTCTTACAAAATGATTTCGAGATAAATTGATTTTTATATTCGAAAGCGTTTCTTAACAAATCATAATAGTCGATTAAAAACTATGGACGCAAAATCAGTGAGCCAACCACAATGTTACGATCAAATTTTGTAAATAAAACAAAATGTCATGAAGAAATTTGATTAAGTATATATGTACGTCTACTTTGGCTGCTATAGCAAGATTAATATACCTCTATAGTAAGGTAAGCCTAAATGTTTTTATTTATATCTTTTTATTGAATTAAGTTATAAGCATGGGGTTTTACAGAAATATAGTGTTTTAAAAGGAGAATAACGTGGTATACTTATATAACTCGAAATCTTCCTAAGTCGACTTAAGCGATTATTGCTTGTGACCACAGATATGTATGATGAAATATAATATATGATGAAATATAATAAATATATTATCATCGTTTAAATTTCATAATAGTCTAAGTGAAAATTTCATAACGGCCTATGCCGAAATTGACATTTTACCAAACTTTAACTTCTGACGCTCAGCTCTACACATGCATACCATAAATTTGGTTTTTGGTAAGCTTGTGAAACTCTAGATTTCCTTCCAATGCCCTTTTCAGTTCTGAAGTCGTAGAGTTGGGCGTCTGAAATTCAGTTTCAATTTTCGGCACAAATGTCGCTTAGGCGGCCAGGAAAGTCTCACTTAGGCGGTTATGAAGTTTAAACCGCGATATGTACCTACTTTCGAATAGCATTTTTTGCAGATTAGTTTATAGGGCATGCGTTGGAAATATACTAGAATACAATGCGCGATAAGAACACAAAAAAAAAACTAAACGCTAGATTAGGTGCTTGATAAAATTTTATTTGACAGTGTTTTAATGAGAATAATGTGTTATCTCTTATCTTAAGCTTTCTTATTTAAAAATGTGTCGAATTTTCGTTTAAACCCAACTACAAGACTGAATGAATGTACTCGGCTTTTTTGATAAAGATCACAGAGTAGGTATGTATATTTAAAAAAAAAAAAAAAATCGCACGGCCTTTACAAGTAAACTGGTTTAAATACTACATAAATGGCCTAAAAGTGTTTGTACATACTTACGTAAATCTATTACCAAAAAGATTATAAGCAAATTTAAAAAATATGAACACGACAAAAAAGCCTTTGATTCGTAGGTATCACATGAATAATTAACACATACCTACTTAACATAAAATGGAAATTTACCAGACATTTGAGACACTAACGCAAGCATAATTTATTGATCAACTAACGCGCTTAACTAAAATGGCAGGTATTAATTAAACAACAAGAAAAATTAACCATAAAGATAAAAAAACAAACAAACAAAAAAAAAACCATGGAGAAAATAAGCCGAAGAAAATAAGATCAGCAAACAAAATGAACAAACGAACAACCAAAACTTAACCAACAAACCAACCAGCCTTGGCCGTGAACTTGACATCAACCAACCATATACATACATACCTACAGATGTATGTACATATAACAACTCATCAACAACAACTGAGCAAATAATTACCAACCAACAAAAACGCACGAAAATAAATAAATAAATTACAAAAACAACAACAGTACGTAATAACAATGGTGTATTCACAAAAAAAAGGCCAACATGAAAGCTTCAACATGAAGAAAGTGGAAAACTATGAAATGAGATAATTACAACAAACCAACAAATCAAAACAAATCGTAAAATTATCACAGCTATTCTACAATCCCTCGGAACTCCGATCGCGGCGACGTCGACTGCTACGACAAAACGAAAATTGGTATTCTGGTTTACGACGTTTCGAACATAAGTGTTGTTAAGTGTTAAACTATGTTCGAATCAGTGTTAGATAGCGTTTATGCGAAATAATATGTATTTTTTGACAGCACATTTGTGTTTTTGACAGCAAATTTATATTTTCAGCAAGTTTTAGATTAAATTTTCAGAAAGAATATATTAAATGGTTAAAAAATGGATTCTATTGCTGCAGCAGCTTTTTTAGTGGAAAAATAAATGGAAGAACAAAGGAATTTGGACATTAATTTTAGTTCATTTTTTTTAAATATGGCTTTCTATTATAAAAAAAAGTGCCAACATATATGAAAACGGCATTTGTAGAATACTGTTACTAAGATTCATGTGAGAATACAGTTCGGAAATTAACACCAGCTAAGCTTGGATAGAATGAACCAATTCTGCCGGCTGAGGATTTTTTAAAGCGCGCCCAAAGGCCGGTGACACAAAGAAGTCTTCTACACACACATTGCTTTAACAAGGAATATCTCTTGCGCTATAATCGTGCGCGGGAGCGATTTTTTATGATCTGTGATAGGATCGTGGTTCATTATATACAAATTTTCCCTTAACACCAGTGGTACATTATTGCGATTCCCACTTTAACTATTAGTAATTTAAAAATAATGAAAAAAACTGGACTCCATGAACTCAAGGGCAATGAAAATGCCAACTTTAGTAAAAATAACATTTACAGCTTATTCCAACAAAGTTCCATGCGAAACCCTCTTTCAGTTGGTTTGTTTTACACTATGTATTTATAGTAATATGTTATATTGATGCAATCCATGGATGACGCTCCACACTGGTCGCATATCAACAAGTTTTTATGGATCGCAAAACATAAAAGCAAATTTGAGATCCAGGTTGCAATCAACCAAGTCATGAATATGTACATATCGTGTAGCAGGAATTTTGTGACTCGCCAGGACGCGTTGAGCATGAACGGATATAGAAAGTGAGCACGTTTCTTCGATTTGTTAGTTTCTCGTGCAAATGTTTGTAAAGCATGTAGCAAGGCGATATTTTAAATCTTTAAAAAGACACAGTCAGGCAAAAATGCTTAAAGGAGTACATCTTGGCACAGAAATTATGTCCGACTTGCGCTACCCACTCATATTACATGATCGTAGTAATAATACACAACTAAAATTATTTTCAGAAGCTTTTATTAAACAATAATATATAAATATTGCTAAAAAGGATAATAAATTTTATTATTAAATAAAAGTTCAATACGTTGCAACTCCTTGTACTTATTTCCCTCTATTCAGTCTATTGTACTAAAGCAGATTCCTTTTGTTCACTTATTTTGCAAAGAAAAGGCCAGTAGCATAGCTAAACCAAGCCTGTTTTGTATAATAATGTTGCATAAATTTGAAAATCATAGTTTAATTACATTAAATTGGTAATATTTCCAAAAATAATCAAAATTTCTATTGCCTCCGACACACAAAAGCTGACGGAAAGAATCGCTCCGATAAACTGTCAAAAATCCGATCCATCGTGAACCAGAATGCCGATTTCCGAACTTCGAAAAAATCTGACGTTCATCGGACGTCAATCGAATTGCAGAATGCCATTTGATCCGATTCACCTCCGATGAAAGTGGATCGTAAACCGGAATAGATGTGTATGTTCATAAGTAGATATGTATGCACATGCAAAGAAGAGGAGGGGGCGGGAAAAACGTGAATGCGTTAAAAGAGAAATATGTACATATATAGTAAAATTGAAGGCAAAAAAATGCATAAAAGCTATAAAAAGAAACAGACCAACAACAACGCTCGCTCGTTCGCGCTCTTACCAACAACAAACAACACGCCATTTCACACAGCGTTCAAGTGGTGGCAGATAAAATGCATATAACAAGTGATAGCCCAGTTAGTCGAGAACGTAAACCCGTGTACCGTGTCAGCTGATCCAACCTATTTAATGGGATTTGTATGTAACCGATTATTCAACGACGTACGACGCAGAAGCCCGTACCGCAGAAATCAAAATCATTTTGATTTTTTACGTAAAAACGTGTCAGCTGATCGCTCGCATGGTTGCAAGGTAGAAGGGTTGCCAGTTGAACATTTTTAGTTATTAAATATTTAAACAGTAATTTTCACAGCATTATACAACTAACTCAACAAGATTGTAAAATGTTATCGAATATACATATATGTGTTCACATGGAAAAAATAGTATGTCTACTTAAACGAACCATTTATTATTACTTTAATTTTTAAAAAGAAAGGAAAGAAAACCTTTATAAATTTTTTTTTAAATCCCAAACAAAATGTAAATATATATATACATATATATAAATTAATAACAAGATAATAGCTTTGTTCAACAACTTTTCTTACAAATACTTGCAAAAAGAGCGTCAATGTCAAATTAAGAGTAAAAACGAGAAAAAGAGAAAATTATCAACCAAAGTAATTGAACACAAAATCGTAAACATTCGCAAGAAAACAGCTGATACGTTGTAATTGAAATTGGAAATGAATGGAAATAACTGAATTAGGAAAACAAAATTCTACTTTGGCTATTCCAAACATCATCAAGATTCGTTTTTGCGCTAACTTATTTAGTACGCAATTAGAAATTTGCGTTTAAAATGTTTGTATATTTCCAATTGAAATTTTTGTGATCATATATTTTTGGCACTTTTATTTTTTTAAAGCTGCTAGTAGTTGCAAGTGAAAATTTTACTTGCAGCGTTTATCAACTCTCTCGAGGTCTTACTCTCTCAATTTGGCTCTCTTTTGTGAATTTTTTGGGTTATTGAACATAAATTCGTAACTACTCGTAAAAATATGTAAAAATTTTGAGATATTGAACACTCCTAATAAATGAAGATATTACTGAAAATTAAAGCAAAAATTGTATTTATCCACAATGGTGACTGTATTTTCTTAATTGATAACTCTTGGTGGTCTTCTTCTGCAATCTTTCTACATTAAGAAGTTATAAATTGCCATAACAAATCTGAGTTTCTGTAACCAAATCAATTAAAGTGATGTCACACTAATACGATCCACACTTTGTCACCACCTATTTATACTAGAAAAGATATGAGTTACAGAAACTCAGTACAGATTTCTTAATTAAACACAGATTTTTGTGAGAATCTTGTTGCTTCCCAATATAATTTTTTATGGATTTTCAATTGTAAATTTAATGTTCTGACTGTGTTTTTTGTTATTTTATGTTTTAGCCCTTGATAACTATCACCAAGGTGTGATGGAAATATATTGGGCAGCAACAAAATTACAAGAAACATGTGTTTTAATTACCAACTGAGCCGTAAAAAAGTAACTAAATTAATAAAAAAAAAGTCGTCAACGACAACTTTAAAAACGATTAAATTAGTATTTTCTTGTCATTTGGCAAATAATGCACAGTTGTGTATTGAAGAGTAATCCGCATAACACTTTGAAGATTAGTAAAAATCTTGTTTGTTCAAAAATTACTAAAATGCAACCCTGCCAAAATGTAAACAAACTATATATATGTAAATATGTGTGAGTAAAACAGCTGATTGCTCCGTTGCCCCACGGGCTCAAAAAATCCTAAAAATTGCATACGGGCGTTTGCGTCAGCGGGCGGACCACACGTTCTTGACTAACTGGGCTATAAAACAATAAAACAAAAATAATGTATAAAAAACCACAACAACATACATACATAAATAGTAAATAAATATGACTTGACCAAAAACAAACAAACAAACAAAAGAATACAAGCGAAAGAGCAAAAGGCAAATAGCAACAGCGTTTGATAAAAGAGCAATAATTTTCGTGTTTGAGAATTGCAATATTGACGTTTAAATGAATGACAAATAGTACAAAAACCGGGCAAGCAGCCGACGAAAAGCTAATATGTAATATCACTTGTATATCTACTTCTATATTCCCAAGCAGCCAATGTTGGCTAAAATAAAATTTGGTTCGTAGGTCCCGCTCTGATTTACATAGGGTATGAAACGCAGCATGAAACGCAACAGCGGCAAAATTTAGTTTTTGATGATTGTGATGAGCGACGCTTCTTGCAAATTTTACGTTTATGAACGCTCTGCTTGTACTACAAAAGCAGGTTGCGCTTCAAACTGAGTTTCTGAACAAAGCCAATTTGTCAAATGTTTTAAATGCCATAAGTTGCAATAACCAATACATAATTCCTTTCGCACTAACAACATCATAAGAAAGTCACGGTAGAGTAGTACAAATTTTAAAACGAAGTACAGAAACCCCACGAGGTTATTGCAGAATATCAAAGCTCGATGTTGCACTAAGAAAAATCTGTCAAAACCAAAATCGTCCTGTTTACGTGAGATTTTCCCATTGTTTTTATTTGATGCTATCTTTAGCGTCCTTAAACTATCCGAAAAAGTTCACCAATCAAAAATATTCGGACTGTGATGGATATTAGATCCGAAATATATAAAATTGTTGTTTTTTCTAAAAGTTACCTATAGACGATTTTGGTTTTGACAGATTCTTATTAGTGAAACATCGAACTTTGGCATTCTGCAATAACCTCGTGAGTGGTCTGCACTTCGTTTTAAAATTTGTTCTACCCTATCGTGGAAGTTGTTGGCAGGGGCGTATGATGAACATTATTAACATAAATAGAGGCATACACTGTATGTAAAGCTGGGTATACACATCATAAGAAATTGCTCAAGAAAAAATTGGCATTTATTTCTTAAGTAATTTTGACGTTTCATTTTTTTTTTTTGAAGAAATATATACAATCGTATATATCGACCCCTTTGCGCGATTTTATCGTAAGGGTCATTTACTCGAATTTCACTTGTTGATGCAAATTTAATCTACATCTGTCAGCGCATCACCTGGTAAAATATTATATCTGAAATCCTTATAGTTGTGCCAAAAATTGGCTTTATTTTTTATCGTAAGGGACAATCCACACTTTTTTCTTGAGCTCGAATTTATCGTATCGCCCATATAAAAATATTTTGAATATAGCTAGCAAGTAATTTTATGTATTATTTATTTTGAAATTTAAAATAGAATATGAAGGGGATTGTAAGCGTAATGTAGCCATGGTACCATGATTATGTTTGGATTATCTTATAACCTTAAACAAGTGTTCTTGTATGTATATTTGTATGTATATTAATTTATTTATATATTTCTATATCCACTACTATCTCGGGAACGGCTGAACGGATTTGGAGGAAATTCGTTTTACTGATAGTATGGCTATGGTCGCTGTGGTGCAGTGGGTAGAGTGCTCATCTGATATGCCAGAGGTCTCGGGTTCAAACCCCTGTCCGAGGAAAACCCCAAAGAAATTTTTCTAATTAGTAAAAATCCAATTATTGGGTTTTTAAGAGCAGCGGTCACCTCTCGGCAGTGGGCGGCATACCCTCCGAGTGTATTTCTGCCATTAAAAAGCTTCTCACGAAAAATGCATTCGCCGTTCGGAGCCGGCATAAAACTGTATGGTATTTTACGACGTATTTCTGTTAAAATATTGCTCAGTGGAATTTCTACATAACCTAATTTTATTAATTCCTTTGTAAACTATCGCGAAAATGGTTTGACTGAGTTGAGTGAAATTGTCTACATCCATTTTTGGCTCATTTAGTTACTTGATTAGATATTTGTATATTTCTATATGGTGAAATAGAATACTTTCTAAGGAAAGGAATCACGTCTGAGCTCGACCACCCAGGTACTAGTAGACCACCCAGGTACTAGTAATTTATGGAAATAAGAGAATGCCCCATTTGGATGGAAAATAATGAAAAAAATAACAATAGTATTCTCTATTCTTGTGGCGCCTTTTAACGGCATCTGCTAATATAATTTGTTTTTGGAGGGTTTCCTGACACTTACTGATTGGGAGTCGCTGGTTCAAGTTCACGTTCGATGTGTAGTTTTATATTGTAGACTAGAAACGCCGAAAGATGTTGCTCTGTCCAACCATTGATTTAACGGAATAATGTAAAATTTTTATATTTCCATTTACCTCTCCTTCTCCCTGCTCATTTACCCTTTCTCTTACTCCCCACACTCGTTCCATTGCTCCGTCATATTTAATACAGGAAATATTTACCACATTTGCAACAAACTTATATATTATAAAAACCAATTTTCCCAATAGATCGGTTATGATTTTTTCGCAAACTGCACATTTTTTCAAGAAAAAAATTATCAGGTTCGGTATATTAATTAATTACCTAATCACGTGTTCAATTTCGTTTCAAAATTCCAATAAAAGGTAGTAAAAAAACGAAAAAATGCTCTACTGTAAAATTTGCCTTTGTCCGTTACGATAAAGTCGCACAAAGGGGTCGATATTTCGTGGCAAAACCAGCGTTGCCAACCCCATTTTTCGTCCAAATTTGTAATAGATTTTCTTGTGAAGTGGATACTGCCTAAAGAAAATTTGACACAAGAAAATTTCTTGACTATTTCTTGAGCGTTTTTTTATATGGAGTTTTAGCATTTCTTGTGATGTGGATACCCGGCTTAAATCAGTTCATAAATCAACAACAACTAGCAAAAGACATTCGCGGTCTTACGTGCTTGCTAAAAGTCCAAACTATAACAAAAAAAAATAAAACTTTCGAAAAAAATTAGCATTCGCTTTACTTTTCTGCTCATATCTAGCAAAAAAAAGCACACAACCACCATTCTCGTAGTAAACATAACAGTATAAAAGTCTTTGTTGCAAGTAATTAACTTTTATTATTTTGCAAACAAAAAACTTGTGTGTGTGCCGACAATGCTTTCCCGCCAATTTTTATTGACAGTCATATTTGTTTACAAACAATTTTCATGTGTGTACTCTCTTTTGCTTTTTGTGCTTTTCGCATTTATGTATTTATTTATTGTTTGCACTTTTAAAGACCGTAGCGGCAATTTTTCTCATAGTTTTTTGTTTTTTTCTTGTTGCTTTCCATATTATTATGTACTCATCATAGATGGGCATACTGAAGTAAAATTGTAATTCAGTAAAGCAAACAGTAAGCAGTAAAAGAATATTGCTTACTTAAAATTTTTTACAGTAATAAGTAACGCGTTACTTATTACTTAAAATTTTTTACAGTATTAAGTATCGCTTTACTTATTACTTAAAATTTTCTACAGTATTAAGTACCGCGTTACTTATTACTGTAAAAAATTTACAGTAATAAGTAGTCTTTACTTACTACTGTAAAAAGTTTACAGTATTTCAGTATTATTTACTGTTTACTGTAAGACTACTGAAGTAGCGAGGATACACCCTGCAAGAACTGTGCATGTCATTTGACCGGTCATATGACCGGCAGACATGACCAAAAGTTTTGGGATATTTCCTATCACATTCTTAAGGGCATCCGGAACTTTTGTGACCGTTTCATTCATCACGTTCCCGTATGTGTATTTTCAAATTCCATTTTATCCTTATCTATCTCATTGGTTTTGAACTTGGCTAGAAACACATACGAGTGCAAATGTGTTGGTATATTATATTTTTGTAATAGTGTTAGTACTTTCGGTCACACAAATCTAGCAGGGCAGTCCCTGCAAAAAAGTGTGCGACGAGTCTCTAAAAAGATTTGTCCGGGAGCGCTCTCTTTCGGGTACAATTAGTCTACAATTGTTCCCAATTGTACCCGAACGGGTACATACTTATGTATACTAATTGTAGACGAATTGTACCCGAAAGGGTATCAAACGGGTACAATTAGTCGCACAAATGGATGTGTCGCATTTGCTACCCGTTCGGGTACAAAACGGGTACAATTTTGCGCTTTTGCTACCCGTTCGGGTACAAACTGGGTACAATTAGTCTCTTCATAGGACATGCTCAAACAAAAGAGAACACTTCACCCCATATAAAGAGATACAAATGGGTAGTAATCGCATGCTCCCTTGCGAGTTGTCCCGGATGTATCCCGGAGTGATCGCATTTTTTGCAGGGGTAGTCTAAGAATTGGCATACACACACACGCACATTGATGAGCACAAGCCAAGGATGCTCAACAAACTATCAAAATATGTTTTCGTTTGTTAACATGCTATGTTAACAAAACGGATGTGCAACCGTTAACGTTATCAACGAAATAATTCAACAAAACTGATTTCGTTAACGTTGAAACAAAAACGGTCAATAAAAAAGTTTCGTTTTTTTTGTTTTGGCAATGCTTTAACGAAAAGCAAAAGAAAGGTTGCCACTTGTAAGAAAAATTACTAACCATAATCTGAAAAACAACCAAATTAACAAAAAACTACCAAATTTGATTTTTATGTGTCATGTATCAAATGTCGAGGATATTTTTTTTTGTCGGGTAGTATTATACATGTGATTTTGTAAACTCAAAGCCAATCTTTTTCTTTTTGACTTTACATTAGCCCCATTCTCTTGCACGAAAGTTCGAAAAAACACACGCTAGATTAGCGAATAACATGGAAAGCAACAATAAAAACTAAGCCAACTGGCTATGTTAAGCGCGTCGAACTGAAAGCGTTTATCTGTTTGTCAACCTGCAACAGCAGTGTTGCTTTGGAAAAGAACGAATAGAAACATATAATTTTTGGAATCTATGTTTTTGGAACGTATGTTCTTGTAGCATAAACATCAACCAAGTGCATAAATATCAGCCAATCGTATTCTTTTATACAGAGGTATACAGAGGCTGCACCAAGCGGACTCTACCGGTAACCATCGGTAACTACCGCAACAACCGAACTCTGCCGGTAATTGCCGGTAACACAACCGAACTCTGCTGGTGAATGGCAAAAATGCGAATCCGCCCGAAGCCATCTAACGGGAGTGATTGTAATAAATATTTAGCAAGTTGAGTGTTCTTTTCACGGTCGCGTAATAGAAAAATCAACTATTGTTAAAATTAATCCGATATCGCTAAAAACCAACAGAATCATTACCTGTGTTAATAACAAAAAATTGTTACGAATTTTTTATAAGAACTGTCATTTTCATATGGAGAACTGTCATTTTTTACGAAAAATTCGTATCAATTTTTTTGTTATTGAACACAGCTGTTACCTTTTAGTTTGAATTACTTTTTATCAAAAATGGTAATTTCAACAGTAAAAAATAAGGCGCAACTATACAGGTCCTAACAGTTAAAAGAGAATACGTAATTGCCTTTCGATGACCGTTTTTGATAGATGTTAAGAACAGTGTGTGTTTTGTGTTAGTTGAAAAGCGCCACTGAACACTAAAGCTCTTCCGCGCAGTAAACAGATGAAATACCAAAACGAAACACAATACTTTGACATTTATTTAAAACAGGAAAAAGAAGAGCGATTTTCAAATAATTTTACCATTATCATTGAGTCATGGTACAAAATAAAAAATTTACCACTTGTAGCGTTTTTTATGATTTAATTACTGGGATGTCTCGGCAACTCTGTTTATAACTCGCTAGAGCATTGCCAACTCAAAAATAAACGCACTCAACTTTTCAACGTTTCAGCGTTAACGCTTGAGTTTCGTTAACGTTAAAAACGAAACGGAAATTATTTTGATAATTTTTATAACGTTGAAAACCTAAGTCGTTTCAACAAAAACGACTTTAACATTTCGGTTAGCGTTAAAATTAACGTTACGATGCATCCTTGGCACAAGCGCATGCGTTAACGAGCATATCAGGTATGATGCCCAATAAACATAATAGAAAAAAATCTCGAACGTTGAAAAAACGTTTATACGCATTTCTAATTCCAGGGCATTTTGAAATTCAAAATTATACGTACCCATTCTCAATTTTTTCTCAAATATACCAAGGTAAGTACCCAAGTAGGTATGTATAAATTAAGGATATAAAAATAAAAACTTAAAAATCAGTTGAAAAAATAAAATTGCTTTTCATCCAAATGTTATTTGAAGCAGTGGCAACAAATATCTTAATTGTATTCTAGGTTAAGATTTTATAAAAAAAAATTAAGTAAATTTTTGCTTCCCGACGTTTTACCGAGCATTGTGGTAAAAATATAGTTTTTATTTTGATATCCTTAATTTATATATACCTGGGTACTTACCTAGGTATATTTGAGAAAAAAATTGAGAATAGGTACATACGTTTAATTGTGAATTTCAAAATGCTCTGGAATTAGAAATGTGTATAAACGTTTTTTCAACGTTCGAGATTTTTTTCTATTATGTTTATTGGGCATCATACCTTATATGCTCGTTAACGCATACGCTTGTGCTCATCAATGTGCGTGTGTGTGTGTATGCCAATTCTTAGACTACTGTATCCTCGCTACTTCAGTAGTCTTACAGTAAACAGTAAATAATACTGAAATACTGTAAATTTTTACAGTAGTAAGTAAAGACTAATTATTACTGTAAAATTTTTACAGTAGTAAGTAACGCGATACTTAATACTGTAGAAAATTTAAGTAATAAGTAACGCGTTACTTATTACTGTAAAAAAATTTTAAGTAAGGAGTAAAAAGGGTAAAAATAATGCATTACTACTGGTACTTAAAAGTGCCCATCCATGGTACTCATATGACTGACTTTGTTTATTTATTTAACAGCAACAAAAACCTTTGAGATGCGCTGTACATACATAGGTATGTGCAATTGCAAATATGTAGATACTCTCTACATTTGTATACAGATAGCAACATACATATATGTATATTGTTTATGTTTACAATTGAAGCAGAGTGACATTTTTTAATGCACCCATCCAATGCCTAATGCTTTTTTTATATTCAACGAAAAAGTTTCATACATACATATGCAAATAATATGTAGCTTGTTGTTTTCAACACTTACCTTCCAACCAGCGCTGCTATTCGAATCGCCCTTATCCTTAAAATATGGCACATTCTGCACCATCCACTCATAGATTTGACTCAACGTTAATCGCTTGTCCGATGCCGAGCCAATGGCGTGCGTTATCAGATCCGCATACGACAAATTGCCCCACGCATTGCGGCGAGATGAATTCTTTTTCGCCGTATTTATATTTTGCACGGCTTGTTGTGAATCTAAAATGTGTCAAAAAAACACAAAACAGAACAAAGACCAATTAATTTCAACTTTACAATTTGTAAATACATACATATGTACATATTTATTATCTGTTAACAATGTTGTGGGCGACAAAATCTTGTTAATAATAATAATATAATAATAATACCCAACGGTTTACCCTCCATATCCCGCCCGACCGACGCGAGGGGCGCCAATCCGTATGACGCACGGATATGTTTTTTTTTTTGTTTTTTTTTTTTTTTTTGTGCCGAGTCGTACAGGAAGGGGTTTGTTAGGTGTCGAGATCTAAAACTATTCAGCTACAGAACAAAATTCATCAGCTGATTGTATATCATTTATTAAGTGAGGCTAGAACTATTTTTTTTATAATAAAAAGCGAGTCTGAAGTGTCAAACGTGCTGGAGTGATTATTAAAGTCATGGCATAAGCGGCGGAATGGTTCATTTAATTCGAAATTTGTTTTGCAAGGTTTCACAAATAGTGGCTTGAAATGCCTCGATACTCTACATGGAACGTTAAAATATAACTCACTTAGAAGGCATGGGCTATTTATAAGTCCAGTGATTAATTTAACCATAAAAACTATACCAAGCATCTCTCTACGACTAGAAAGTGAAGGCAAATTAATGAGTTTTAAACGAGAAGTGTAAGGTGGAAGAATGTAATCTGAGTCCCAACGAAAGTTCCGCAAAGCAAAAAGCAGGAACTGCTTTTGGACAGATTCTATTTTATCTGAAAAACACTGGTAGTGGGGATTCCAAATAATAGATGCGTATTCCAAGATAGGTCTAACTATCCCTTTGTGGGGTTTGCTTTCAATTGAAACTTTTTTCTTCAGTAAATAAAGTGCTACACATGTACCTACATAAGTGTTATACTAATAATATATTTAAAATCATTAAAATAATTGGTTATTATAGAGATAAAAGAAAAGCCCTAAAATATAAGCATTAGCAACCGCTTAACACAATGCCCAACGGCGGCGATGAAAGTGTTACTCGAGCTAACCCCGCTACACATTTTCATAGAGCAAAGAATAAAGTGCACCCCTCTAAACATAACAAGGGAAGAAAGTGGACGAGCAAAGGTGCTATCATCACAAGGCATGAAGAGGCTGGAAGAGAGACTGTCAATCTCTACGCTTCCTGGGGATGGCATGACTAAGTAGGTACATCCAATTTTAGAAACGATTTAGAATAATAGAGCTCGGGCACAAATCAACTTGGAAAGACTTCAGACTGGAGGACATCTTAAGGAACACCTCGATAGTTGGTACACTGACAGCTCAAAAACGCCAGGAGTGCTGGCTTCTATGGTCCAAGAGCAAGGGTGTGCTTACCTCTGGCGCGTTTTCGAGCATTTTTCAGGCGGAAGTGTATTTGCAATTAGTCAGTGTGCAGAGTTAAACTTTGAGGAGAGCATATTTTGGTGAGAGTATGACAATATTGAGCGATAGCCAAGCGGCGCGGCCAAGGGCGCTTGCATCCAGCTGCTCGCTGGTTCGAGAGTGCATAGAAAGTCTTAACAAACTTGGCGCCAGGAACTCATTACTTCTGGCCTGGCTTCCTGGACACAGAGGAGTACAGGGAAATAAGATAGCTGACGGTCTTGCCAGAGAGGCAGCGGCCACAAAACTTATAGGAACTGAGTCATTTCTAGGTATAGGATCACATACGATCGAGAAGAGCTCAGGGATTGAGGAAGATACAATTAGGAGCAGCAGTGGCAACAATCTGCTGGAATACGCCAGTCGTAATTATTGCCGGGGGGTGCAATAAGAAACGCTTCAAAGCGATTGTAGACCTCCCCAAAAGCAAAATTGAGAATCACGAGCGAACTTTTAACGGGTCACTCTAAACTCAAAATCCGTATGCACAGACTTGGCATTTTCTCAAGCAGTTTGTGGCAATTCTGTTATATGGAAGATGAGACCTCGAATGCACTGCCATATATAGAAGCAGCCAGAGGACACTCGGGTAATATCAGCGCGAGGGCAGATACATGCCAACGCTAAGGCCAAATGCAATACTCAATTTTGTGTGTGAGATTGGCCTAGGCTCTAGCAGAGGTATTATAATGAGCTAGAGGGCAAAATATTCCCGTAGGTAGCGGTACGTATCAACCTCGGAGAAATATCTATCTGTCTAACCGCTTAGCCTTTAGCTTCTGAAATTTCTTACTTTAGTAGTAGTAGTAATAATAGTTGGCAACACCCGCGCATCAAATTTGCCATTGTGAATGGATAATGGCAAATTGCAAACAGGTCTTGCCAACTATTTTTCAGTTTCTGTAATGCTCAAATTTTCAACTAAACTAAGACGTATTCTCTTGTGTACGACTTACAACGGAACACTTCAACCGTGGGCTAAATTGGTATTGGCAACACTGTTGTGTGAAACCAGCCAAAGCACACAAGGCCAAATGAACAAATTTTTTTAGTTAAAAATGTAAGGCCTACAGCATTTCCCACCATTATAATTCACAATAGTGCGGTAAATTATCTTGGCAGCACTGCGATCCAACTCGCGTATTGAACGCTCTGATAACTGCACGAGCTGTATTGCGGTTTCGTATATGTATACTTTGGAGTTTAAATGAGTGTTCTTTCGAAAATATTATAAGAGAGTTTACCTTAGAGTTCCAACGATACCACCCGAGTACAAGTAAATATTCGATACTTTTGTTACGAAACCGAGTACTTTTTTACTCGATGCTTTTTCACTCCGATATTTCGCCGATACCAATAAGTATCGATACTTTGCGATACTTTGGGGGCATCGCAAAGCATTTCAAATTTAACTTTCGTATTGGTAAGAAAAACAAAAGACACACTCTTTAATAAAATAAAAAAAGGAATCGCAAGGCTCCAGAGATGTGGTCTTATTTTGATGAGATAAATGTCGTGTTAGCTTCATGCAAACGGTGCTCAAAAGTAGTGAAGCATTTTGGAAATTAAATATATGAAGTAAAAGAATTAGGTAAAAAAATTAGGAACTTTAAACACTATTTTCGTATTATTACAACAGGAAAATTAAGCTACAATTTACAATTTACCATTTACATGTCTATTGAGGTAGTCCCTTAATTTTCCCGTTAGAATAATACGAAAATTGTGTTCAAAGCTCCTGATTTTTAGCGGTAAATTAAGTAGCCGCTCCAGAATAAGGCTATTTAACTATTTTCGATACCAAGTAGGTATCGATGCTTTTCATCCGATACATACTCGAGTACGGATACTTTGTGGCGATACTAGAAGCGAGTACAAGTATCGATACCTTAATGGTATCGTTGGAACCCTAGTTTACCAACATTTTATTTTATAAACTAGTTTTAATTTGAAAGCAAACCCTGGCAGCATTTTAAGTATAATTTTAACTACTTTTTTTAAATTCATTTCAACTACTTACCACCACCCGCCAACTGTTGATTGCTCGCCTTCGTACTCTCCACATCATCAGGCGGTTCTACGAAATTCTCTGGCCGCGGGCATGGCCAAGTATTTGATCTGGCACGCGTTTGTGGCTCAAAGCCACCATCGCCATGCAATTCACTGACTAGATCCATATGCAGAGGAGGTATATCTGTGGGCGGCGGTGTGGGCCAATCGTGTACGAAGCCCTCCATTATAGTAAATGGATCGTTTATGAGGTGCAGGTTTGCGGGGTTGGTGTGGTTTGGTGGGCAAAAAATTGTTTGAGCAATTTTGGCGGCGTTTTTCGTTTAAACTGTAGGGTTAAGTAATTTTAAGTGTACTGAAAAGAGAAAAAAAGGAAAATTTTTTTTGGATTTAGTAAGAAGAAAAATAAAATAAACAAGTAAGAGCGCGGCTGTCTTTGGCCGTACCGAAGACTTCATACCTTTCATGAAAGGGGGAAATGAAAAGTTACCTACATATATACATAGAATGATTTACTTCAATTTTAATTCTGTGGGTTATTTGTGGAAACATTTATTAGAAGAAATGGTGTCTTAGCTATTTAAATTGAGAAGTTATACACTAAAATGTCTATATCTGAACAATCGGTTGTATGAAAGCTATATATTTTAGTGGTCCAAATTTGAAAATTTTCGGTAACCTTATTTGGGTCGATATGGGTAACAAAACCTCAAAATTTAATGTCCTTAACTGTTAAAATGGAGAAGTTATGTCCCAAAATGTCCATATCTGAACAATCTGTTGTATGGGAGCTACTTATATGTTATAGTGGTCCGATCTTGACAATTTTCGGTAGCCTTATTTGGGCCGATATGGGTACAAATACTTCAAAGTTTCATGCCCTTAGCTGTTTACATGGAGAAGTTATACAGAAGTTACACTCTAAAAAGTGTATGTATATCTGAACAAACGGTTGTTTTCTATATGTTATAGTGGTCCGATTCGGTTGATTCCAACAAATGATCAATTGCACATAACAACAAACCTGTGTTCCGAATTTCATGCAGATATCTCAAAAACCGAGGACTAGTTTGCGTTCACACAGACGGACGGACAGACGGGCATGGCTTAATCGACTCAGCTCATGATTCTGATCATATCGGTATATATTTTTTTGGCACAAAGTTATAATACCATTTCATTCTCATGAAAGGTATAAAAATGGATAGAAGTAGGAATAAAAATGTAGTATCTACCTAAAAAATAAATTACACTCCCTGATGAGGATGTGAGAAACATCGAAACGCGTAGGAGGAAAAATAAAAACTTTGTTTGTGTCTTTCAAAAATCGGCCGAAAACCTCCTACTAACTAGTAACATAATAAATAAAACGTACTATTTTCAAGTCATTAAATAAATAAATAGAAAATTTTAAGCGGTACTAAGAGCTTCGCTTTTCTGTTAGTTTTAAAATAAAAGGGGTAGCAAAAAAAGAAACACAAGTTTATAAGCTTAAGCAACTGTGAGTGGCGTTGAGCACTTTTAATTTCTTATCAAGAAAACAAAAAAAAAACTAATCTGCAAAGAAATCTGTCATTCTGGCAACGCTTAAACTAACTTTGCTTAATTCAACCGCGCACATTTTTATAATCTTTATTAATTTACACATTTCAGCTTATTTTAAAATGTTTCTATTTTGTTGTTAAGTGCTAGCACACTTACATATCCTACAAACTGTTCAAACATTCACAAGACTAAATAATACATATTAATTAATACCCAGTAGAAAATGAAGCGATAACTACGCAATTGCCAAATGGGACAGCACCTACTAAGCACATACATTGGACCTGCTTTCGGAGCAATAAGTACAATAGACGCTCACAAATGAGACCTCTTAGTAATTAGAATTTCCAGAAATTGGAATCAACTTTTAGAATATATTACACGCTCTGAAATTAGAATCGAAAATTCTAATTTCAGAGCGTATTTTGTTTTTTTGTTTTTTGTTGCAAAATAGATATAAAAAGGGAATCCCCAATTTATTCATATTACGCTCGGTAGTCGTTGGATTTTCGCCGCTATCTGTACAGTTTTTGTTAGTTTTTGTTTGAATTCGATACGCGTGCACGTCTTTCGGCATTGTTTGCTTAAAAGTCAAAGTCGTTCGCTGAAATGCCAAATAAACGTAAGAAAAATGCTTTGTCTTTGGAAACCAAAGCGAAGATCTTGGAAAAGCTTGATGAAGGTATTCAAGGGAAGCCCTAGAAAAAATTTCATTGTAGTTTTTCAATGCATATTGACTTAAATTTTAAAGTTTTATTGGAATAAAAAAAACGTCCAGGAATTAGAATTTTTCAGAAATTAGAATCACCCTTAAAACAAAGTGGTTCTAATTTGTGAGCGTCTACTGTATTAGCGATTTTTTCTGTTTTGTGCACATTTCTTTATAAAATGTTGTGGAAAAATTTTTGGCACGATTTTTTGTGCTGATAAAATGGAACGTATGTAGTAAAATTTTTCGCGTTCAAAAAATGAGTAAGCACAGCAAGTAAAGCTTGACGAGTTCTAAAAATAGCATTAAAAAAAAAAACAGATGGAACTGGATACAAATATACATACATATATGTATAAAAACCAGCAAACATTAAAGTATTTGCATATGAATATAGGTATGTATCGTCGCTGCGCCAACAAAAAGAGCTATACGTTTTTCAGCAACTTTTCAGGACAGCAAAAACCGTTTTCTGGTGATCCTAAAGAATATTTTTTCTAGTTTGAATTGTTAACTAATGATATGAACTACACATATGTAATAGACTTGTGCAATTTTTTTTGACCAACCACTTCGCATGAAGCATTTGCGCCGTTTTACAGCACATAGCTCTTTTTACAAATTTTTTAAATTTGCTAGTGGGAGTAAGAAATCGTGAAAGATGTGTATACAATTCTTCGCTAGGGTCCGATGCAATTAGCGATAGCTTGGAACTGCATTATTTAATTGACCAGTGCACCTCCTATTTTGAAAAGTGGTCGCATACGCTTTTTTATACTCAGCTGTACTAGTACACAGAGTATTATAGTTTTGATTTTTTGATGGATTGTAACAGAATGAAATAATCGAGATAGATATAGACTTATATATATCAAAATGATCAGGGTGAAAAGAGAAATCGATTGAGCCATGTCCGTCCGTCCGTCCATCTGTCCGTCCGTCCATCTGTCCGTCTGTCCGCCTGTGCGCACGATAACTCGCGTAAAAATTGAAATATTTTGATGAAATTTGAAATGTAAGTTGGTATCAAGACAGGAACGGATGGTATTGAAAATGGGCGAAATCGGACCATGACCACGCCCACCTCCCCTATATAGTAAAAATCGGAAATTTTGTATCTCAGTCACTAATAGAGCTAGAGTGATAAAATTTCACACACGTATTGAGCTCAGGCCCTTATGAAGAAATATGGTGAAATTTTGGAAAATGGGCGGTGCCACGCCCACTTATTAGGGGCCAAACATTATATGTCATAACTCAGAAACCATCGAAGATATATCGATAAAATTAGGTATGCGTAATGTACTTACTTAGTCAAACATTTGGACGGAAAATTGTTAAAATCGGTTGAAGGCAACGCCCACTTTTATATATGGAAACTATAAAGGGGCCCAATAAAAACATTTTAAGCGATATCTCTGTCAAATATAAAGATATATCATTGAAATTTTATGGCAGGAGTCCAACTACGGACATAAAACGAAAAACACAAAAATTGTGGAAAATGGGCATGGCACCGCCTCTTTTTAGACAAAGGAGTATACGAGATTTCGGAGCCCATAACTCGACAAATAATCGATATATTATGACGAAACTTGGTGTATACACTTTCACTACTTGTAGTAATACATTTTCAAAATTTTAACGAAATCGGTTGAAGACCACGCCCACTTTTATATATGGGTATCATAAAGTGGCCTAATAAAAACATTTTAAGCGATATCTTTGTCAAATATAAAGATAATTCATTGAAATTTTGTGGCAAGAGTTCCACAATAGACCGGAACAAAAAATAGACAAATTTTGCAAAATCGGCGTGGCACCGCCTCTTTTCAGACAAAGGAATCAACGAGATTTCGGAGCCCATAACTCGACAAATAATTGAGATATTATGACGAAACTTGGTTTATACACTTTTATAACTTGTGTTAATAGACACGCAAAAATTTATTGAAATCGGTTTATGACCATGCCTACTTTTTAACAAAGATATTTCTGGAACACCCTTTGGGAATTTGTAACAAGACTTCTTTGTAACTAGAAGTCATAAAGGAATGAAATGTTGCACAAAGAATAATATTCACAAGCTTAGTTGGATGACTGATAAAAATTTAGAAAATGGGCGTGCCCACTTTATGCAGCACTAGCTTTATATAAAGTACACCGTGTTTCGATCAAACGCAAAGAAACAATTAAAGCATACAGCTGAGTATCTAATGTTCGATTCCACTCGAACTTAGGCTTCCTTACTTGTTAAATAATTTTTTTACACAAAAATAATCTGAAATCAAAAAACAATTATACGCAAGTAGATGTATAACTGATTTTACAGAGCATTTCTACTACTGAGAGCATATAGCTGTGTTTGATAACTTCTAACCAAAGAAGGATATCAGAAAACGGGAAATGCAGAAATGTGGCTAGCGGATAGCGCTAAATAAATATGTAATAAAAAAAAATCGATAAAAACATATACCTGAATTTGTTGGCGCAGCGACGGTATGTATTCTCAAAAATATATTTGCATTTTGCCCAATTTTATTTTTGTGGTTTTTTTTTTGTTTTATAAGCAAATATATATAACAAACAACCCAATAATAAACATTGTGGCGAAAGTTCCAAAATAATTGCGATAGCTTATATGATTATTGTAAGCTTTAAGTAATACTTGTTCTACTTTTCAAATTATTCTATCAGATTTGGACAGCTTGTCAAACAAAAATTGCAGACGGCAGCGATTTTAGCGTAATTCGTGTGATAATTCAGCGCGAAAGCACTTGCTTTGAGTGAAAAATTACCTAGTTCCCAAAGTCAAACAACCTTTTGCTTCTTTTTTTTATTGAAAAAGAGATTAATTTTCCAATCGTTTTCGCATTGTCAAGCAAGTCAAATGTTTAGTGGGTGCCTACTTCGCGCCAACAAAAATCTTAACTGCCCCACGCACGATCAAAGCAAAGATGTCTTGATTAACTTTACACTTGTTGCTTACTAAATTTGTGTAACGCTTTGATAAAGATACATAAATTATTTTTCACATTTAATAAAAATGCAACCAAGTGATGGATTTTGTAGAACAATACAGTAAGTAATGGTAATATGCCTGTGAAGGGGCGATCGCAGCCACGCCTACGCAGTATCGAGAAATTTTGAGGAGATAGGTATTCTATTTTCAGCAAGGTGACATAAATTTTCAAATTTTTATTTCATAAAAAATTTTCTAAATTTTAACCGTGAACTCAATATTTCAAATAGTTAAACTTAATTAAGCACTTAAGCCTACTTGACCTACACTGAAACTGTGAGCCTCAGCCTCAGCGAGTGCGCAGAGATGACACAAAAACCTGTCATGCAATTTAGTTCACTTGTTGCTATGTGACATTGCTACATATGTATGTACATATGTATGTAGATATGTATGTGCACACCCTCCAAAAAATCTACGCCTTATTTCAGGTTTATTCCAGAAGATATAAAGGCTTCCGAAATAATGCCTAAAAATTCTAAGCGAACAAAAGTTGCATGGGCAAAGGCTTAAAATAAGGCTGATTTTCCTGTGTTGATGTCATCAGGCTGTAGGACTACTCTCTCTCTATGAGAGGAAAGGTTTATTCGCAATGAGAATAAGGCTTTGATAATTCCTGATAATAAGGCCTATTCCTTCGACAATACGCAATTCTTTACGCTCGCCACACGAAATGCACTTTGCTCAAGGCAGATCTATAAAGGTAACAGCACGGCGGCCATGTTGAAAATCTCTCGTCTAAAACGTCAAAAAGCACGTACGAAAATGTAAACAAGACGGAAGTAAACAAAATAAAAGCAATACGATTTGACAATTTAGCCAAAATGAAAATGAATCAGCTGCTGAGCTTATATTACCGGTATAGATCTGCCTTGACTTTGCTTATTTACGCACGTTTGCTTATAAAACTCAATTCGGTCATTCTCTCTCTCTCTCTCTCTATTTTATACATATATGACCGCATAACCGAAAATTAAGTATTAAAACGATTGACGTAGCGCATATAACAGCAAGACAGCGCCCCAGCGTATGCATTTTTGCTCCGAGCGTATTCCGGCGTATTGCTTAGCGACCTTTTTGCAGATTATACAAAACATTTGTAGGTACTATTTGCCTGTTATCGGTTTTGTTTAATAATTATTTTAAAATAAAGTCAGCTCATTTTTTTTATTACAGTTATGGTCTATTTCTATTTAATTAATCAGGCGTTGCAAATGCATATGCCCTTTCCCATCACAATTACATATACAAATATTCAAGTATCAATTATACACAACCCATATGTATAAATTACATACTATGTAATATGTATAGTTTTATAAGTTTTTATTTGCATATACATATGTACATATATACAAGTATGTATTTACTTTACTATCTCTAAACTTTTGTACTTAGCGTTGAACATGAACAAAGCAATGTAATATAAAACTTATGCAAATAAATCCAAATGTACTTAATTTCTTTGTTGTAAAATAGGCATAAACGCTTAATAGAATAAAAAGTAATACTATTAAGCATAGTTTATGAGGAGCTGCTCATTTAATTTTGTGAAGTGGCCTTTAAGTTTCAGGCCGCCCAAAATGCACTCGTGTATGACACAACCAAACGAAAGACCAGACGACGAAAGCACGATAAAAAATTGCATTCAATTTAAATTTTAGAAATCTGTGCTCTTTCTCTCTCTGTAGTTCTATTCGAAAGCGAAATTCGTTTCGAAATCACATTCGCATTCTGTAGAATACATACTATGTACATATATGGAATAGAACTCGACAACGAACGAATCTGCTTTCGAATCGAAATTAGTACTGAATGAGGCCGCTGGTTGCGAGCGCCTGAACTTTTTCATTGTGGGTTTGCCATTATGTCTTAAGTTTGTGCTGGAATCCTCTGTAGCTAGTGCTGCTAATTGTTTTATTATTTTTCATTTAATAATAATAGTAGGTAATACATAATATAATAAAAAATAAATGAAAAACGTGTTTAGGAAGGAAAATTAAAATATTATCCTAACACCTAAGCATCAACTCAAATGATGTTCCGCTGTTCTATGGCGTACAAATGTAGATATGTTGATACATAATATGTATATAATATATACTAGTAGATACCCGTCCCGCTTCGCAGCGACGAAAAAATTTGTATCTTATAATGAGGGTTTCCCTCTACATTTCCCTTTCTCTTTCTTTTTCCTTTAGTTTTACCTTTAACTTTCTCTTTCCCTTTCCTTTAATTTTACCTTTACCTTTACCTTTACCTTTACCTTTACCTTTACCTTTACCTTTACCTTTACCTTTACCTTTACCTTTACCATTACCTTTACCTTTGCCTTTACCTTTACCTTTACCTTTACCTTTACCTTTACCTTTACCTTTACCTTTACCTTTACCTTTACCTTTACCTTTACCTTTACCTTTACCTTTACCTTTACCTTTACCTTTACCTTTACCTTTACCTTTACCTTTACCTTTACCTTTACCTTTACCTTTACCTTTACCATTACCTCTACCTTTGCCTTTACCATTACCTTTACCTTTGCCTTTACCTTTACCTTTACCTTTACCTTTACCTTTACCTTTACCTTTACCTTTACCTTTACCTTTACCTTTACCTTTACCTTTACCTTTACCTTTACCTTTACCTTTACCTTTACCTTTACCTTTACCTTTACCTTTACCTTTACCTTTACCTTTACCTTTACCTTTACCTTTACCTTTACCTTTACCTTTACCTTTACCTTTACCTTTACCTTTACCTTTACCTTTACCTTTACCTTTACCTTTACCTTTACCTTTACCTTTACCTTTACCTTTACCTTTACCTTTACCTTTACCTTTACCTTTACCTTTACCTTTACATTTACCTTTACCTTTACCTTTGCCTTTATCTTTACATTACCGAGACCATCCATCACCATCTGGGCCCACTATTTGAGCCATTTCTGGGAAAGCTGTAGGTTGAAGCCCTGCTCAACGCCTTTCATTTGCTACCAATATCGCTTGGAAGCATTCAGGGGTCATTCCGGTTCATGCTTTGACCCATATCTTGGAGAGCAGCCTAGGTGTAACTATTTAAAGAGCTTTTTGTTGAAGTCCTCCTCAACAGCTTTCCTTTGCTACCAATATCGCTCGGAAATATTCAGGGGTCATCCGGGTCCACGTTTTGACCCATATCTCGGGACCCGGCCTAGGCATCGCAATGAAAATAACTCTATGTTGAAGGCCTGCTCAGCACCTTTCATTTGATACCAATAATACTCGAAGACTTGCTGGGTCACTCTGGGTCCACATTTGGGCCCATATTCCGGGAAGTTCCCACTTTTCCGAAAGTCTGTATACCCTATCACCAGCGCATATACCATATGCATCTACTGTGAAAATTTCATAAAGATCGGTTGATTACTTTGGGAGTCCATAAATAACACACACACAGACACATTCATTTTTATATAATAGATAATATAATATGTATATATATATATATAATATATTATATAGATACATAGGTACATACATATCAAAACAAATTTCTGAACTATATATTATCTGATATTACATATATATTTGAATATACGCACAAAAAATTGCGTTTCCATAATCGTCCTTGATATTTTGCGTACTCTATAATTTAGATGTCTTTATAGTTGATGTGAATGATTTATTTGACATGCTGACACAAATCTTTATTCACTTAATGACTTGATCTTTACATATGTACTAACTACTACAGGCGCACTTGTATTACGTTTTTAAAAATAAACTATTAGCTACTTATTTATTTTATGTATATGAGCCAAGTCAAGATCACATGAGATGATTGAAAAGGCTATGGACCAATACCGCAACTTTCTGTAATCAAAAAAAAAAAATACTACACGAAAAACTTGGTTTTTTTGATAATTATCAACTGATTAGTGGCTGCTTAGCCACCAATTAACGGCAAATCAATACACATACAGCCTAGAATGCAACAACAAAATATTATGACTTATGACGATATGACGACGTATTATGACAGGTTGTGAATCCCCTAAGTGTTTCTGCAAAATATAAAGCTTTTTCCAGAAAGTATGCTGAGAACATCAGATACTAGCACTTTTGGAACACCCTGCTTTATGTGTGTACATATGTACATATATACGCATATACATAGCGATATGCGCCTACCTATTCTTAGAAACAAGGCCAACCATAACAGATTAAATAAAAAATCCTATTAATTATATTCGCCTAAGTAAGATCATAAATTTGTTTATGAATTTAATCATCATATATGGTGCAGACATATGTACATATTTATATACATACATATATGTACATATGTATTTCGGTACTTTTTTTCCAATACAAGAAAAATAACCTGTTTTGAATCACATTATCTCATTTCTACTCTCATTGTTTCCTCTATATAGATAATACAACTAAAATATTTACAATAAATACTATATATGTAGGTATAATAATAATAATTCGCTCGGAAACTGATAAGCGCACTTAGCTAGTAAAGGCACTGTAAATAGTTTCCTACATAATACCCCTTAGTACTTAATCATCCACAAGTGTGTACGTTTAGGCCTGACATGGCCAGCTATTTTGGCTCTTTATGGCCCACAACAACGTCGTTTTAAGGTACTTAAGACTCTATAAAAGAATATGGTACTTGCAGTTGTCTACACTCTCTCTATGTGGTATGTAGTTATCTGCTAAAAGTAAGTTGCTTTTCCGACAGGGTATCATAGCTGTCGAGTTTAAGTATCAAAAAGAGGCGGGTTTACATATGCACCCATAACCGACCAAGGGCTGTCAATACTACCTACCTTATATTGCTGAAATATTTAAAAATGAGAAAAGCGTCAGCTGCTGTAATTTAATTGCATTTATGTACATATATAACTCAACATGAATATCGAGCCAACAACAGTGACAATTCTCTATTTCTTATCTAACTAGGTTATAATCTGAAATTATCTTATATTTGACTAATGGATTAAACTTTTAATCAAAAAAAAAAAATTTGTTATGAACGGTGACTTGCATGTTTTCTAAACTAAATTAATAACAGATTTTAGCCGAGTTCTTTTACTTACAAAATCAAGATTGAAATATCATGATTTGTAACAGTTCTATAGGCAATTGAAATGTATTATTTGTTACTGGCACTTATCGTATTATCTCTATATCAGAGCTGTAAAAAATTGCAATCAATTGCATTACAATCACATAAGTAGCACAATATTGTAATCAGCTTTGATTGTAAATTATTTTGATTGTAAAAATTATAATTGCAATTATTATCAGGAAATTTATTGCAATCAACTTTTATCGTAAAATATTTTGTATAGAATAATTATAACTGCAATAATTAAAAAAAAAATATTGCAAAGCATAATGATAAGACTGGACACAAAAGAACAGTTGACATTCGGTTATATTAATAAAAGCCAAGCATTTGCTTTTGCTTCAGATTTCATACCTTTCACTCACATTTTGAAATTTGCGTCATACAATTTAATGTCAAATTTCCGAAATCTTGAGTAATAGGGTCTATACACGATGCGTCTGATTCAAGAGTCAGTTTAGGTGTATTAGTGAAAATGTGAATGTATTAGTTTACACCGACATGACTCTGGCATGACTCAAGAAAATCAAAACTAGTTTGATATTTTGCTGTGACGCGGCGAGAAAAAAAAACGTACACAGATGACTCGCGAGTCAGACGCACTGTGTATAGACCCTATAAAAGCATTTGCTATATTTTTATTAATACGACCCATTGGGTATTAATAAAAAAAAATCTATTACAACATAATATAAAAATATGCAATTGTTGATAGTATTTTTTTTACAAACAAAAAATTAAAATAAATTTTGATTGTAATAAAATTGGTAGAACAATCATTAATTCACAAGAAGAATGATTGTAAATTTTTACAGCTCTGCTGTATATACATAAATTATCCAGATTTGGTTATTACTGCAAAAACGTTTGCGATACGAATCTCTTTTTGAGTTCTCACCTTCAATAATGAGAAATATGTCTCTCTAAATTTAATTATTCGACAAGTTCAAAGAAAAGTAGCATTTGTTATCCATCAAAAAAAAGATATTTATCGTTTTTATACTCAGCTGTACTAGTACCACAGAGTATTATAGTTTTAATCACATAACGGTGGATTTTAATAGAATGAAATAATCGAGATAGATATCGACTGTGTGGCCGCTGTGGTGCAGTGGGTAGAGTGCTCGCCTGCTATGCCAGAGATCTCGGGTTCAAACCACGGTCCGAGCTAAACACCAAAACAATTTTTCTAATTAGTAAAAATCCAATTATTGGGTTTTTCAAGAGCAGCGGTCACCTCTTGGCAGGGGGCGGCATACCCTCCGAGAGTATTTCTGCCATGAAAAAGCTTCCCACAAAAAATGCATTCGCCGTTCGGAGCCGGCATAAAACTGTAGGTTCATCCAATTAGTAGGAAAAACAAAAAGGAGCACACCTCGAATTGGGAGAGAAGCTTGGCCATAAAACTCGTCAGAGTTATAATAGCGCCATTGTATTATTATATATTATATTATTATATTATATAGACTTATATATATCAAAATGATCAGAGTGAAAAGAGAAATCGATTGAGCCATGTCCGTCCGTCCGTCCGTCCGTCTCTAACACTCTAACTCGCGCAAAAATTTAGACATTTTGATGAAATTTGAAATGCAAGTTGGTATCGAGACTGGGACGGTTCGTATTGAAAATGGGCGAAATCGGACCATGACCACGCCCACTTTTCTTATATAGAAAAAATCAGAAATTTGGTATCTCAGTCACTAATATAGCTGGAGCGATGAAATTTTACCCACATGTTGAGCTCAGGCCCCTATAAAAAAATTTGATGAAATTTTGGAAAATGGGCGGTGTCACGCCCACTTATTAAGGGTCAAACATTGAAAGTTTTATATGTCATAACTCAGAAACCGTTGAAGATATATCGATGAAACTTGGTAGGTATGCGTGATTTACTTACTTAGGCAAACATTTGGACGGAAAATAGTAAAAATCGGTTGACGGCCACGCCCACTTTTATATATATGTATTATAAGGTGACCTAATAAAAACATTTTAAGCCATATCTCTGTCAAATATAAAGATAATTCATTGAAATTTTGTGACATGAGTTCTACAATAGACCGGAAACAAAAAATTGAAACATTTTGGAAAATGTGCGTGGCACCGCTTCTTTTTAAACAAAGGAATCTACCAGATTTCGGAGCCCATAACTCGGCTAATAATTGAGATATTATGACGAAACTTGGTTTATACACTTTTATAACTTGTGTTAATAGACACGCACAAATTTATTGAAATCGGTTTATGACCACGCCTACTTTTTGACAAAGATATTTCTGAAACACCCTTTGGGAATTTGTAACGTGACATCTGTGTAACTAGAAGTCATAAAGGAATGAAATTTTGCACAAAGAATAATATTCATATGCTTAGTTGGATGACTGATAAAAATTTGGAAAATGGGCGTGGCTACAAACAATGAATGCATACAGCTGAGTATCTAATGTTCGATTCCACTCGAACTTAGGCTTCCTTACATGTTTTTTTAGGTTTTCTTGCTCCACATTTCTTTTAATTTGTTTCCCACTAGTGCTGGAAGCGATATCGATATAATATCGATTCATCGATGTTTTTGAACTTTTTCGATATATCGATATTTTTTCCCGATATTCGATATATCGACGGTCATGGATCCATCACTGGTAAACGCGGAAAGAAGCTGGTAAAAGGCAGCATTGCCGTTTTGTGGGTAATTCCCCAAATTTGGAGATTTTTTTAAAGTTTGATTCCTATGTAGAAATTCCTGTGTTTAAAAGTAATGTAAATACGAACATTTTTTTTTTAAATGTTCATTGTAGAATTGCAAAATCAAGAAAAAACATTTTAAATTTAAAAATTTTTATTTCTATTTTAAGCACCATGATCGTTCATTCATTTTTATTTTTAATTTAAACATTTTCTTTTTAAATCCCAAATACATTTTAATTCCAAAAATTTCATTTTTAATTTAAAAAATTTAATTTTTAAAATAAAATGACTTGGTTGAAAACGTGCATTATAAAATAAAAATTTTATTTTTGATTTATTTTCTCTGAGTGTAAAAGGTATTTAGAATGCATTATTAATTTGTCTATTTCAAACCTTTCAGTCTTTAATATGGTTTTTTAAATAACTTAAATGCGAAATATTTCAGTGAACCACTGTAATTGATACCTACTCTTTCTGGCTGGAACAGAATTTACCTTTTTTGTTTTTTTTTTTTTTTTTGATTATTGAATTCCCTTTTCAAAAAAGATTTCTGTTGATAATAAATTGAAATATTTAGTTTAAATGTTTATTTAGTTAATTTTTAGAGTAATATAAATGACTGTCACTCTCGTTCAATTCAGGGCACAATAATGAATGCAGACATTTCGAAAAATAAAGCTGTTATATATAGATATGTTAAATTAAGGTTTATATAAAGTAGAGCTCTAGATTTTTTTTGAACATTTTCGAGTAGCCCGAACAAATGCTGTTCAAATTCTCGAACACTTGTTTGTCTGTTTATTACCCGTATGTTTGCACGGGCATTTGAAGTTTGTATTTTTCGTTCGTTTATTTTTTTTTTTTGTTGTCTTCATATGTATTTTTTTTATTTTTGTTTTCCTGATACAAATTTTTTTGTCTGTAAGCTCGAATGTTTGTACGGGCATTTGAACAACAAACGAGCCTCAGACAAATTCAATCTTTTCGAATTGTTCGATACACGGGTATCTAGAGCTCTAATACATATGAAGGTCGATATATCGATAATATCGATGTTTTTTCTCAAAAATATCGAAAATATCGATACTCGTAAACATCGATGTTTTTCCAGCACTATTTCCCACTGTTCTGTGTATTTTTTTAAAACTTCCAATCATGCCACACGATCTCGGAATTATATATCTAGTGTATAATATACACTGATTATGTACATATGTATAAATCTACATTTGTATAGGTATAACACACAAATCTCAGTTTCACATTACATTTTCATTGCATTTTTATTACATGACCATTTTAATTTTTATTTTATTGTTTCGCTGTAAAAATTTTCCATGCTGATAATTTATTGCATTAAGAGTTCATTAATATATTTTAATCAAACAAGAAAAATCAAACAAAAAAAAATTAATAAATAAATAAAATAAATATTCTGGCGATCTTTATATTTATCTCACGCTCCAACACTCTTCAATCAGCATGCTCTCTCTTTTTTAAACTCAATTAGCTTTTTATAGAATACGCTGTGTGTTTGTAGGTACCTACTATGTATGTAAATACATACATATGTGCATACTGATTATTTCATAGTGTGATATTCAAATTGTTATAGAATATAAAATTATATAAAATGCAAATTGCCTGCGATTCCGCGAACGCTAACACACGGCTGTTGAAATTTTTTTTTTCAATTTTTTTTTTAATTTTAATCAACTGCGCAGTAGATACGCCATTAAATTAGTCACATACAAACATTGTATGTATGTACAGTCATGTGAAAAATAATAGGGACACTTGCCTTGAAATATTTCAAAGATCGATTCTGCTTCAATTTCTAAACAGTGATCAAACCTTATACATTAATTTCTTGCTCAGATGTCTCCGAAGTAAGGAACAGTTATTTAATCGGCCATTTTTTGGGTCGTTTCATAATGGCTGATGATTTTGTGGAGTGAGTTCGTTTCAGCTTGTGAAAAATAATAGGGACACCAAAGTTCAATTAACATTTTTTTCGAAAGGGTGGAGATTTTTATAGATAATAAAAAACTAAGTCACTGTATATCAAATAAAGTTTTATAATATACTACGTTTTTAACCCTATAATATCATCAGTGTCTCAGAATGGGTCGAGGAGACCCCTGCACTATGCAACTTATAGCAAAAAGAAAGAATTTCCAAAATAAGTGTTTTTAGTGCGGGGAAATGGACGAAATGAGAAACTGCTTTGAAATAATGATGGAAAATGCTGTAAAATATAATCCAAAAGTATAAACACGCGGACGGAAGCCAAAAATATCCCCACTGGTTGAAAGGATTATACAGATATTTGTAAGAAATTACCCGTTACGTCTTTCCATGACATAAAAAATTAGTTTTATTTAAACATGAAATCTCCCACAGTTCGAAAAATGTTAGTTTTAAAAGATTTAAAGCCAGAAAGGCCAAGAATAGCGCCATTTCTTTCAAAATAAAATGTTTCTAAAAGGCTACATTTTTCTAAGGAGCACGTCCTTCATGTTTGACAGTCTTGGCGATATTTTGTGGGTTGAAAACGGTATTCACTGGTCTGATAACATGTTCTGTACCCCAATCAGTATAAAAATACTCGATTCTGAGCACAAGATATGGCACCATTTCTCCACTAGCCACGTCAAGTAGTAGTAAGTGACGTAGTTGCCTTTTGCAACATTTTATTTTGAAAGTTAGGGCGCTATTCTTGGCCTTTTTGGCTTTAAATCTTTTAAAACTAACATTTTTCGAACTGTGGGAGATTTCATGTTTAAATAAAACTAATTTTTTATGTCATGGAAAGACGTAACGGGTAATTTCTTACAAATATCTGTATAATCCTTTCAACCAGTGGGGATATTTTTGGCTTCCGTCCGCGTGTTTATACTTTTGGATTATATTTTACAGCATTTTCCATCATTATTTCAAAGCAGTTTCTCATTTCGTCCATTTCCCCGCACTAAAAACACTTATTTTGGAAATTCTTTCTTTTTGCTATAAGTTGCATAGTGCAGGGGTCTCCTCGACCCATTCTGAGACACTGATGATATTATAGGGTTAAAAACGTAGTATATTATAAAACTTTATTTGATATACAGTGACTTAGTTTTTTATTATCTATAAAAATCTCCACCCTTTCGACAAAAAATGTTAATTGAAGTTTGGTGTCCCTATTATTTTTCACAAGCTGAAACGAACTCACTCCACAAAATCATCAGCCATTATGAAACGACCCAAAAAATGTCCGATTAAATAACTGTTCCTTACTTCGGAGACATCTGAGCAAGAAATTAATGTATAAGGTTTGATCACTGTTTAGAAATTGAAGCAGAATCGATCTTTGAAATATTTCAAGGCAAGTGTCCCTATTATTTTTCACATGACTGTATATATGTATGTATACTCTCCCACTTATGATAGTGTGTTCAACACTGTGTTGCTAGGTGTTCGCCCGATCGCCCTCTTAAACAAAATGAAATACACACATACATACATATGTATGTATGTATTACATAGAGTAAAAATTACGTGAGTGAAAAAAGTATTAAAGGTGGAAACACTCACCGACGCGTCGGCAGCCCGTAGACCGTGTCAGCTGACACGATCTATGTACCTTACGGGAATGCAATGCAAACACAAACTCACCGACTTTGAATTTCTCCGTTTACGGAAAACGGTACGTAGAGATCAAAATCGTTTTGATTTTTTCCGTAAAAACGTGTCAGCTGACTACTCCGTTTGAAGTCGTTGTTGCCACCTGAGCCTTTCCTATCAATGATCTATTTTTATTTTGTAAATGGTTAGGTTACTCTAGATTTAACTAGATCACAAAATTGTGTTTGATGACAATTTTTTGTACTCTAAATTGCTCTGATTTACTCTACATTTTGTTTTATGAGCCTGCTCTACACAGATCTAGATTTTTTTGTGGAGTAAGTTAGAGAAGTAATTTTTTTTTTTTTGACAAATGGAAAATCTGCGTATTCAAAATGAAAAATTGTGGACATAGAGTGTTGTTGTTTTCTCTGTTTTTTGGTTCAATGTTTTGGTTGAAATGTCAACCAGTCAAATGTTTTCATAATTGCTGCCTAAAAAGGTTTCATGAGATGTTTGCTCTGAGTTGCTCTATTTGTTTCTCCACATCTGCTCTATTTTGATCTAGCTTGAGCTACTACTATTTTTGGTCTCATTAAACAAACCTAATAAAAGTTTGCTAACGAAAGTGAAATGACGGCAAAATGGCAATGGATACAATCCATGTAAATAAACAAAATAAACAAACTGATAGATTGCAGCGTTTATATGGTTACGCGCAGCGTTTCTACGGCTTTGACTTTTTCTTGAATTCTCTACGAACGAAACACGGAAACGTACGTCGCTGAGTGTTTCCAACTTTAGGATTTAACATATTTGGCTCGTATGATCGTAAACGCGCTCTTTTCTCTCGCTCACGTTTATTCTCTCTCTTTTTATATTTTCTTTCTCTCTCTCTCACATGCCTGCTCTCTCTCTACAAGTGAAACAAAAAAAATATTACTGGAAAAAAAAAACTAGTCAAACATGCTTACAAACATTCGCAAGCAAATCAAGTCAGTAAAGCCATGCGCTGCTCACCGCTTTCAGATCCCCCACCTCGTCGCTGCTCATTCGCTTTGTTACCCACTTTTAACCTCACAATAATCAAAAATAAACGAGTGATCTACACGAATGGGGGGCGAATGGGGGTTTCATCAAATTCATTTTTCAACTTCTTCGTCGTCGTTGTCGTTATAGTGGACGTAAGTGAATACGATCTTCAACATCATCATCGACATTGTCATTGCGGCGAACACAACTGCTTTACGTACAGCCATACATAGATACATATGTATATATGTATGTACCTTCATATGTACATTAGGCCGTCTCGCGTTATAAGGAAGCAAAAATAAAGTGCGCCGTACGCCCCCGAATATGATGTCTTTTTGGAAAACATTTCCGGAAAAGCTTTTTATTTTTTTTTTGGACGCCGCTAGATGTCGCTAAAATTTATTTTTCTCATATCTTCGGTATTTATAGTCCAATCTCAGAGTTTAATACACCAATGTCTTTGGCTTGAAAGGACGCCTTATACTATGGAATATTATTAACCCAATGTGCGTCATTGGGGTCACTACCACCCAGTATTTATTTTATACCACACTAATGCAATTTTTTATGCCTGCATGTTAAACGTAGTCTAAAATCATTAATCTTTTACAAAAGAAGTATTTCGATCGCTTCAGTAGAACCCGAAATAAAAGACGTTCAACATTCCGTGGAATATAAGTTTTTCGCTTCCTTTGGTCTTTTAGGTTCATTTTACAAAAATTTCTTCTTAGGAGACCCCTACTGAAATTTTATGGCGAATAATTTTCTAGAATATTTTAACACTCTATCACCGCCAATAAAGGGTTATTTTGACCCCCTTTTTTTAGAAAATCAGGAAAAATAGTATTTTTAAGGTCGCTAGAGGGTTAAAATGTTCTAGAAAATTATTTGGCATAAAATTTCACTATGGGTCTCCTCAGAAAATTTTTCTGTAAAACTAACCTAAAAGACCAAAGGAACCGACAAACCTATATTCCTCGGGATGTTGATCGTGTTTTATTTCGGGTTCTGCTGAAGCGATCGAAATACTTCTTTTGCAAAAGATTAATGATTTTTGACTACGTTTAACATGCAGACGTAAAAAAGGTACATTAGGGTGGTATAAACTAAGTACTGGGTGGTAGTGACCCCAATGGCGCACATAGGGTTAATAATATTCTACAGTATAAGCCGCCCTTTCAAGCCAAAGACATTTCTGTATTAAACTTACAGATCGGACTATAAATACCGAAGATATGAGAAAAATAAATTTTAGCGACATCTAGCGGCGTCCAAAAAAAAAATTAAAAAATTTTCCGGAAATGTTTTCCAAAAAGACATCATATGGAGGGGCGTACGGCGAACTTTATTTTTTGCGATACGGTCTAATGTACATATGTATATGCATTTAAGCGAGTGTACCTACACAAGAGCTTTTTTTTAGCTTTTGATAGTGTTCATGTCAAACAAAATTACCCCCCACCTCTACGCCATCTGTTCTTTTAGTATGTGTTCCACTCACTGCCCATCACAATTCTACAATTGTTTCCTCATCACACGTCATCATATCGCCACTTGGAAATGCATATGAAAAGGCATATGTACAATGTACATACTTACACACGATTTCGTAAATTTCATCTCTTTATTTATGGACCATACTATCTACATGTACATATGTACTACGTACTATCTTCCTTTACTTGCAGCGCAAAAGCGTTCGGGCTATATTTACTTTCTTTTATGTCATTTAATTGCTATTTAAAAGCATCGTCTGATAGTTAAGTATCCCTGCAAAAAAATGTGCGATTAATACCGAAAGATATTTGTCCCGGATTGATCTCTTTCGAGAACAATCGGTCCACAATTAGTCCCCGATTGTTCCCGTACGGGTATAAATGTAGACTAATTGTAGACCAATTGTTCCCGAACGGGTATAAATGTAGACTAATTGTAGACCAATTGGTCCTTAACGGGTATAAATGTAGATTAATCGCTTTCATTTCGAACGGGTACAAATCTAGATTCCTTAAATGTAGAAATTTTACAAAAATATGCAATGTATTTAAAAAATTGTAGAACAACCGGTAAAACGAATTGAACACCCTTTCTTTTAATAACAATGATGAATAATAATTTTAACAAAATTTTGACTAAAATATCTTATGAAAAAATCCTTTACATTACGCTCATATAATGCATACTCAAAACTTACAATTTTTTTATTTATTTATTGAGATTTTTTTACAAAAGTAAAACATTATATAATCTTTATTTAAATATGTATGAACATTTACAATTTTTTAAGAAAAAATCTACATTTGTGCCCGTTCGTGCTGAAAGCGATTGATCTACATTTGTACCCGTTCGTGCTGAAAGCGATTGATCTACATTCGTACCCGTTCGGGATGAAAGCGATTGATCTACATTTGTACCCGTTCGGTATGTTAGTGATTAATCTACATTGGTACCGGTTCGGGTATACAAGTTGAACAATTAATCTCTTCATAGGACATGCTCGAACAAATGCGATCAATTCACTCCATATAAAGGGATGTAAAATTGTATTAGTCGCATGCTCCCTTGCGATTGATCCCGGACACGTCACGGATTAATCGCATTTTTTGCAGGGATTAAACAAAAACACATACATACATGCATGCCTACATGCATACACATATTTACAATGATTCTTGCTGGACCAAAGTAATAACGATTCTATTAGTCTTCTGCTTAATTGGCGCGTAACCGTCTAGACATTTTTGGTCGAGTCCAAAAAAGCGCGCCGGTCGTGTCTTTTTTTTGCTGTCAAGGAATCACGAGTCAGTGTTCATCTGATCTTCCCTACGCAGTGGAGGTCTAACTTTTCTTCTGCCTTAAGCCGGGTATCCACATCACAAGAAATGCTAAAACTCCATATAAAAAACGCTCAAGAAATAGTCAAGAAATTTTCTTGTGTCAAATTTTCTTTAGGCAATATCCACTTCACAAGAAAATCTATTACAAATTTTGACGAAAAATGGGGTTGGCAACGCTGGTTTTGCCAAGAAATATATACGATTGTATACATATATTTCTTGAAGAAAAAATGAAACGTCAAAATTACTTAAGAAATAAATGCCAATTTTTTCTTGAGCAATTTCTTATGATGTGGATACCCAGCTTTAAGCGGGTCTCGATAGAAATACTTTTAAGGCCGTAGCATCTTCATCCATTCTCACGACATGACCTGTCCAACGCAGCCGCTGCATCTTTATTCGCTGAACAATGTCGATGGCTGCGTAAACCTCGTTACAGCTCATCATCTTCCGTAGAACTTTTCCCTCGAACACTCCAAGTGCCATATCATCTGATTTTGACATCGTCCTTGCTTCTGCGCTATGTATGAGGACTGGAAAGATGAGCGTGCTGTAGAGCGTGAATTTTGTTCGTCGAAAGAGGATTTTACTTTTCAGTTGCCTACCTGCTCCAAAGTAGCATTTATTGGCGAGAGTGATTCTGCGTTGGCTTACCGTGCTGACATTATTTTTGGTATTAATGCTGGTTCTCAAATAGACGAAGTCCTTAACTGTTTCGAATTTTTAGTTGTCAACAGTGGCGTGGCTGCCAAGACGTGCTGTTTCTTTGTGTGATCACAGGTGGTACTTCGTCGTGTCCTCGTTAAAGCTGGGTATCCACATCATAAGAAATTGCTCAAGAAAAAATTGGCATTTATTTCTTAAGTAATTTTGACGTTTCATTATTTCTTGAAGAAATATATACAATCGTATATATTTCTTGGCAAAACCAGCGTTGCCAACCTCATTTTTCGTCAAAAATTGTAATAGATTTTCTTGTGAAGTGGATACTGCCTAAAGAAAATTTGACACAAGAAAATTTCTTGACCATTTCTTAAGCGTTTTTTTATATGGAGTTTTAGCATTTCTTGTGATGTGGATACCCGGCTTAAAGAAAATTTGACACAAGAAAATTTCTTGACTATTTCTTGAGCGTTTTTTTATATGGAGTTTTAGCATTTCTTGTGATGTGGATACCCAGCTTAAACGCCAAAATCATTTTCTTGGCCTCTTTATCCAGCTTGGAGCAGGCAGAACATACCTACAGCCAGGCTTGGGCATTATTCGAATAAATTTTTATTTAGATAATTATTTGAATAAAAATTTATTTTTCAAATTTTATTCAGATAAATTCATTCGAATAATTATTCTGAGGTTTATTCGTTATTTCAAATAATAAATAAAAACTCAGGGTACAACAAAAAAAACAACTGAGTAATAGTAAAAAAAAAATTTGTATATTTTTTTTTTTTTGTATGTTTGTTTGTTCTTACATATGTAAATGAAAATTATCTATTATTCGAATAATTTTTTGTTTGAACAAACGAAATTATTTATTATTCAAATAAAAATAAAAAAAATTTATTCATCTATTATTCTTATTCGAATAAATTTTGCCCTACTGTGCCTACAGCGCGAGTGTTAGTGCCAATGATGTAAATATCACTCCACTCTTGTGATACAAGATGATTCCTGTGCGTTTAACTCTCTCAGCTCGAACTATCTTTTCCAGCATCAAGTTGAAGAAATCTCGCGAAAGGATGTCACCCTGTCTGGAAACTCATTTTATCGCGAACGGCTCGGAGAGAAGGGATGGCAAAAAAAAAAATTACATAATCGATTAACCGCTTTTTAGGTTAATCGAAAGCGTTCGTTTATTAATCGCGAGTAATTGTGGGGAACTAACCGATTATAACCGTTTTTCGATTACAATTATTCCTTAAAAAAATATATATAATAAACGAAAAAAATCATCATTTATTAGGAAAAATCGTCAAATCGTCATTGCTTAGAAAAATCGTTAAAATTACGATAAAATCGTCTATTCGGGAGTGAACATTTGTTGCGGTTTTTTGGATATACTCACAAAACCGTAGGTAACCGAATTCGGACTCGGATGAAAAGGCGGAAATTCTCAACTTCGATTATTTCATTTCGATTATTTTCGACTTGAAAGGAAAAAGGTTAATCGAAAAAATAATAAAAAGGAAATAACCAATACATTTTAACCGTTAACCGAAAGAAATTAACCGATTATAATCGTTTTTCCGGTTATTGTTGCCATCCCTATCGGAGAGACACTTTACAATTCTGACGGAGCTGATGGTATTGGTCAACGTCAGTTGGTATAGCCGTATAAGTTTTGCAGGGAAACTAAATTCAGACATTGCGCCATATGAGCAGTTCCTATTCATGCTATCAAAAGCGGCTTTGAAATCGGCAAAGAGATGATGTGCTTCAGTTCCTTTTATATGCGTTTTTTTTTTTTCAAGAATTTGGCATTTTCGTTCATTGTTTTGAAATGTTTTATTTTTATTTTTTGTGCATTGCTGCTTTGAGGATATATGTAAATTTTTCCTATATATGTAGTACATATATATGTACCTAATTAGTTTATGGATTATTTATAAAGCGCTCATGTATGAACCTACGTCGGTTCATTTCTTCAACATGTTAATCTTTCCACTGCCGGGTTTTAGCTTTCTAGTGTATGATGCCCAACAACATCTGGGCATATGTATTTTATTTTTTTTATTTCTTCCTCCTGTTGTTTGTTGTTTTTTGTTCAAAAACCGCTTTCCTACCATTTTTCTCCTCCAGCTCATTTGCTCAAGATTCCTTAATACACTTTCCATCGCATCCATCACATATGTACATATCGACGCTTCCAAACAATACTGTACTAAGTCTGAAAACTGTGTTTTGCAGGAGAAGCTCTCAAAGTTTAAATTCGATTTGAAACTTCACTTGTATGCTAAGTAACTTCTGTTTGGATTGAACGATCAATACCAAAACTCGGCAATATCAAAGTTAGGGTACGCTTTATATAAAACCGTAAGAAAAAATAAAAATTTGCTACGTGGTTTTTCATGGCAAGCTCTCAAAGTTTTTATTCTGTAAAAATCTCGAGTTGTATTATATAACTTTTGATTGGATTGTCCGATTAATACCAAAATTTGACAGCATCCATATCAAGACACGTTATACTTGTAAACACCAAAAACGGCAAAATGTACTAAGTCGACTTAGTACAGTACTGTTTGGAATCGTCGATATGTACTATGTACATATGTATGTACATATCTCGTTTGTAAGCACACTTTTACTCGTTTGGCTTACTTGCTTTCTGTTTTACGCTTTTTTCCTTACTTATTAACTTACTTATACAGTAAACCTGTTTCACGCTAATTTGTAGATCTTTATTCGTTCTTCTTTGCTTGGTGGCATGCCACAAATAAGAAGAAACTACCTAAGTACCTACTGTATTGTTGTTGCGACTTATTTTATGGCTTTTCGCTATGAGATCAGCTGCCGCTGTGAGCTCTCACTGTGATTTATCATCCCTCCACAAACCTGAAACTTGAAGGTTGGAGAGTACCAGTGTTGCCAGAACTTTTCCAGGGTTCCAGCTAGATTCTCAAAAAAAAGCTAGTAGAAGCTAAAAAAAATGTTTCACACATCAAAAAAAAAATTTAAAGCTAAAAAATAAGCTAAAAAAAATTACGAAATTACCCAGTAGAACTTGGAGCGAGATCTCAACCAAGCGAGAGCAGAAGAGTACTCTTTTTGATATCCTTTCCGAGCAATATCAAAATTTTTTCAGTTTTGATTTATTTTATTTGTGTTTATTACTTCCCTTCCTAGTACATCTAATACCTTTAAACGAGCAATTCTTGTATATATATAATCAGGATCTCGAAAACGGCTCCAACGATTTTCATGAAATTTCGAATGCAGGGAGCTTCGGGGGTAAAATCTCGAAAAATTTAATTTTTTTACTCACTTTTATCCCGGGTCTGGAGATATGGGTCAAAACGTGGACCCGGATGACCCTCGAATGTCTCTGAGCGATATGGGTATCAAATGAAAGGCCTTGATGAGGACTTCAACATAGAACTCTTTCAATTGTGATGCCTAGGCCGGGTCCCGAGATATGGGTCAAAACGTGGACCCGGATGACCCTCGAATGTCTCTGAGCGATATGGGTATTAAATGGAAGGTCTTGATAGTGACTTTAACACAGAACTCTTTTAATTGTGATGCCTAGGCCGGGTCCCGAGATATGGGTCAAAACGTGGACCCGGATGACCCTCGAATGTCTCTGAGCGATATGGGTATCAAATCAAAGGTCTTGATGAGGACTTTAACATAGAACTCTTTTAATTGTGGTGCCTAGGTCGGATGCCGATATATGGGTCAAAACGTGGATCCGGATGACCCTCGAATGTCTCTGAGCGATATGAGTATCAAATGAAAGGTTTTGATGACGACTTCAACATAGAACTCTTTTAATTGTGATGCTTAGGCCGTGTCCCGAGATATGGGTCAAAACGTTGACCTGGATGACCCTCGAATGTCTCTGAGCGATATGGGTATCAAATGCAAGGTCTTGATGAGGACTTCAACATAGAACGCTTTTATTTGTGGTGCCTAGGCAGGGTCCCGAGATATGGGCCAAACGTGGACCCGGATGACCATCGAATGTCTCTGAGCAATATGGGTATCAAATGAAAGGTCTTCATGAGGACTTCAACATAGAACTCTTTTAATTGCGATGCCTTGGCCGGGTCTCCAGATATGGGTCAAAACGTGGACGCGGATGACCCTCGAATGTCTCTGAGCGATTTTGATATCAAATGAAAAGTCTTGATGGGGACATCAATTTAGAGCTCTTTTAATTGTGATGCCTAGGCCGTGTCTCCAGATATGGGTCTAAACGTGGGCCCGGTTGACCTCGAATGTTTCTGAGCGCCCTTGGTATCGAATGAAAGGTCTTGATGAGGACTTCGACATCTAACGATTTTAATTGTAATGCCTAGGCCGGGCCCTCGGATATCGGTCAAAAGGTGGACCCGGGTGCCCTCGAATGTTTTTGAGCGATATTGGTATCAAATTAAAGGTCTTAATGGGGACTTGAATATAGATGACTCCGAAAATTAGGAATCATGGCTTCAATATAGAGATCTCTTCGATGTAATGCTCAACCTGGTTCCCTAAGTAAAGGGAACATGAAAAGGAAAAAGAAAGTCGAATGGAATGGAATGGGAATGGGAAAGGAAGAGGAAACCAATATAGAATGGGAGAGGGAAAGGGTGAGAGAGAGATTGGGAGAGGGGAAGGGAGAGGGGAAGGGAGAAAGAATAGGGGGGTGAGAGAAAAGGAGGGGTTAGGGAGAGCGACAGGAAAAGGGAAAAGGAAAAGAAAAGGAAACGGAGATGAAAGATAAAGAGAAAGGAAAAAGAAAAGTAGAGGGAGAAGGACATGAAGAGGTAGAGGTATCACGGCCAAGCGTGTCGGATTTACTTTAGTTCTGGATCTCACAAATGGCTTCAACAATTTTCATGAAATTTAGTATACAAGGGGTCTCGGGCGCAAACTTCTGAAAAGTTTAATTTTTCCACTAATTTTTTTTATTTTAACTTTTTATTTCGCTTGCGAGGACCTTCGAAAAAATGGCAGCCCGATATAAGCTCGGTCATCCAGGTACTACAATGTTAAAAGCGAGTAGGAAAAATTGTATGCTTATACACGAAGTATAGGGAGTAATAGAATATCTATTGACAAGTACTCCCGTATTAATAAAACGACGATCCCAAGTCCTACTGCGTATTTTAATGCTTTATTAGTAGGTGATTTCCCGTGGCAGTGATCCAGACAAAAAATTTGCAAGCAACTGCAACAACAATTTTTTGATCCTGATGTTTATCTGGATCAAAAAAATCTATTACAATCTATACGGACCCGAAATGGATGCAGATAAACATTAGGATCACAAACTTGTTGTTCCATTTGCATGCAAAATTTTTATGCGGATCTGGATCACAGCCAGTGGCACTCGCCTAATGTGTTTTCTAAACACACATAAATTCAAGGTCAATTTAACAGGTCGGTTCAAGATACATACACATATACACGCCGTGAGCTTAATGTCGAACTCTCGTGACCGAGATGTGAAAACTGTAAGTAAGACGAAATAATTTGGCATTCGGCTCACGGGATAAACTCAGAGAAGGAAGAATTTCACGAATTGTAAACACGAATGCATGTATAGAATATGCCGAAGTAAACAAATTGGATAGCTGTCGAAGAAGAACAAGAAGTCAGCTGATCTGAAGAACCGACGTGTTTAGTGGAGCCTGCATAAGTTATTTATTTTTATATATCGTTGGCTTCGTGAGCAAATGTGCTAAGTCCAATTTTTATCAAAACTGAGATTTTAATGCATTAAGATAGTACAACTAAATAAAAATACATCGTCTGCCAAAAAGAAGTTCCATAATGTCTGTTTTTCATGGTGTAATGCAGTGTTATGCAAATGTGCTAAGTCCATAAAATTTATTTTTTTTTTTTTCAAAAATCTACGTGCTACGTCTAGGTGCAAATGAGAAATTATTAGTTTTTTTTTTAATTTGTTTGGTAGAATGATATAGAATTATTACTACATTGCTTTAATAAGCATGGATTGGGACTGTAAACGTTAATAATTTGCGGGAGTGGCTAGCTTTCCCACCAATTTGATATGCAAACTAGTTTGCGGTACTTCTTACATTTTTATTATAATTGTATGCGTTTGATCGAAAAGCGGTGCACCTATTTTATGTAGAGAGGGTACAGCATAATGTGGGCGTGGCCACACCCATGATCAACAGCTTTATGTCTCATCAGACGAAGCCTAAAATATTCTTGTTAGTGTAAAATTTCATCCTTTTATGACTTCTAGTTACAAAGATGCCACGTCACAAGTTTCCAAAGGGAGTTTTACAATTCTTTTTATGTAGGCGTGGTTACAAACCGATTTTGCTAAAATTATACTACAAATAATAAAAGTACATATGTACCTACACCAAGTTTCGCCGTAATATCTCAATTATTTGTCGAGTTATGGGCTCTGAAATGTCATAGATTCACGATGCCACGCCCATTTTCTAAAATATTTATGGTTTCTGTTTTTGTCCATGCCAAAAACTTTCCATGAATTATCTTCATATTTGACAAAGACGTCGCTTAAAATGTTTTTATTAGCTCCATTTATAGTTCCCATATATAAAAGTGGCCGTGGTCGTCTACCGATTTGGACAATTTTTCGTCCAAACCTTTGCCCTAGCAAGTAAATTACGCCTTCCACATTGCATCTATATATCTACTACGGTTTCTGAGTTATTTATCACTTATAAAACTTTTAGAATTTATCCATTCATTAGTGGGTGTGGCACCGCCCATTTTCGGTAATTTCAGTTTATTTCTTTATAACGGCGTAAGCTCATGCCTGTTTGTCAGTCATCACAACTGTGATGAAAGCTTTCAGAATTTTATTAGGCTACAAAACTGCAAAACTGGTTTTAATCGGAATTTGTATGACAATTATTGAGTTTTCCAAAAGTTATGTGTACATTAGAGCGTATCGCCAAAAAAAGTTTAAAATGTTCCCCCCTCGTTCGAATGTTTACTTGTTGGAGATTTCAAAAATGGAAAAAAAAATTTTTTCAGCACCCTGTAAAAACAGCGAAATTCGTTTTTTGTTTATAACTTTTCTATTTGGTATTTGATTTCAACGAGCCATATATTGTTGTAAAGGTTTTAACCCGTGTCATATTTCGTCCATATAAGCCATTAACCTGCGACACCAACTTTAGCTTTTATTAAAATTTATTTAAAACCAACACCCTGTATTAAAAAAAAAATTTTTTTAATAAAGTAAATATAGCCTTGAATATAGTTTTGACAGCATTATATGAGTAAAAAAGATTATTATTTATTAATATTAGCTCTGTTTAATGAACAAAAAAAGTTCAGAGCAGGGTAGAGCAGAGCAGAGTAGGGCAGCTGCCAAAATAGAAATAGAGCAACTTAGAGCAACTCAGAGCAGAAATGCCATAAAACACTTGAATCTTGATAGTTTCCATTTATTTTTTTTGTTAATCCTCAAAATTAATGCAAATGCACAAATGCACGTATGCCAAACGTGGTTTTTCTTGCAAGCTAGTTTTTTTGAACTTTTCAAAAATTTATTTTTTCTTGACTGACAATTGCTTCTCTGCTCTAACCTACTCCACCAAAAAAGATAGAGCAGAAATTTGTAATCTAGATTACGCTAGTTTTGTTTTGAGCATACTCGTGAAACAAAAGATAGAGCAAGAAAAGTGTTCATTAAACACAATTTTGTCAAATATCTCAACCTGACGTAAGCTAGAGCAGCTCTTAGTTTTCAGGAAACAATTTTTTTTTTTTTCAAATACAGGGTGTTGGTTTTAGTAAAAATATAATAAAAGCTGAACTTGGCATGATGGACTACAAGTTTCTATGGATGAAATATTGCCTTGGTGAATACCTTTCTAAAAATGTATCACTTTTGAAAATCGACCGAAAAATATAGAAATTATAGAAAAAATCAAATTTCGCTGTTTTTACAGGGTGACAAAAAAATTAAACATTTTTTTTTTGAAAACCTCATAAGGTAAGTGTTCAAACTGGGGGGGAACATTTTCAACTTTTTTTCCTCCCTACACCGTGATACGCTCTAGTGTACATACATATACTCGTATTAGGTACTCTCCGAGGGGTTTACCACGTTATCCCCAAAATCAAAATCCCCAAATCAAAATCCCCAAATCAAAATCCCCAAAATCAAAATCCCCAAATCAAAATCCCCAAATCAAAATCCCCAAAATCAAAATCCCCAAAATCAAAATCCTTAAAATCAAAATCCCCAAACACAAAATCCCCATATTCTGTGTGAAATAAATTAAAATTAGGTTAGAAATCGCCGCGATTTCTTGCAATGTTTAAGATAAATGTACTAAAAACCAAAAAATAATAAAATAGATACAGTCGTGGGAATTATAAACATTTGCATAGACTAGACTAAAATAAAACCGGGGGGCACGTCAATTGTCTACAAATTATCGACTTAATGTGCGATAGAAGAATCGTTTAATTCGTCGTTAGGCAGTTGGCCCGCAGACGGTGAGGAAATTACTTACTATTTTCTTGCTCATGGAAATTCCAATAGTTATACACTCCATGTTAATAAAAGAGATGTTTCAACTAGTTTATCGTTGGACATTCACACGAGGAATCGTTTCACTGCTCGTAGTTTGTCTTTAATCGACAAAACATATGATAAAAGTACTACTCGCTCACCACTATGAAGCCCTAAAACTCGCTTATAATCGAGCTTGCTAGCTTTTTTCCACATTCTAGCCCTACTTATCACACGTCCATCGTTGTCGGTTGAACAACTGCCTAATTATAGTGTAACATTACAAAACAAACATTTTAATCAACGATTGTAGACAATTGACGTGCCCCACGGTTTTATTTTAGTCTAGTCTATGCAAATGTTTATAATTCCCACGACTGTATCTATTTTATTATTTTTTGGTTTTTAGTACATTTATCTTAAACATTGCAATGTATGTATAACATAAAACCGTTTAACTTAAAAAGTTTTTTACCTATTTTTATTTTCTAGTTTTTAGTTTTTATTTCGCATTCTGTTTAATTCATTTAGTGCTTCATTATTGCAAGGTTTCTTGCCCGTTAGTTTATTGCAGTCCAACGCCTCTATACGTAGTCCCTGCAAAGTTCTTACTCTACTAAGAGCTACGTAGGCTTGACCTTCTTCAAACAGTTTCGCACCTAAGATTTTCAGTTTTAATTCTTTTCAAGGTAGTAATACATGTTCCGAATTTCAGCCAAATCGGACCATAAATGCGATTTTTGAAAATATAGCGACCCACGCGCCACCTATCGGAAGTTTTTTTAGGAAAATATTTCCTTTCAAGGTAGTAATACATGTTCCGAATTTCAGCCAAATCGGACCATAAATGCGATTTTTGTAAATATAGCGACCCACGCGCCACCTATCGGAATTTTTTTCATAATATTGCATTGTCATCGGGGTTATACATGCGTACAAAATTTCAGATTAATCGGTTGACAGGAAGAGGGTGAAATTTGAATTACTAAATTTGACCCAAGAATAAATAATAAATAAAACAAACGGGGTGAGCTAAATAAAACCGTTTAAAAAAAAAATAACCCTCAGCCGGCAGAATTCTCTTTCTGGAATAAAACGTATAGAGCAATCCACAGTACTTTTGAGTAGAAAACGTTTTTGCACTGGCGGCCTTCCGCCGCGCTTATAAAATATAACCCTGGGCTACGCCATCCAAATCCGGTCGTGTGCCATAACCGTGGCGGTGATGTCCTTATGCGTAGTACACACTTCAGCGGCCTTCGCCTTTATTTATTCATTTCATTTATTTAGATGAACATATTTTTTATAAAATATGGAATCTCTTAGATACCCCGTAGGCCGCATTATATCGAAGCCGACCCACCTACCGAAAATAAAGAAAAAACACGCCAAGTATTTTTCCACATTTTCTACATTTTTCGACATTTTGCGACTTTTTTATTTCGGTAAATTAAAATTCGACATTTTTTTCGACATTATTAGCGAGAACTCCATGGATTAGCGAATGGAGTACTCCGAATTTTTGCAGGGATATATATGTATTTTATATGTATGTATACATATATGTTATTACGTATCAGAGCTCAGATAAGACTCGGCATGCGGTTTTTTAAATATGACCTTCAACGTTGTTTAGTTAGTCATCTTTTGAGGATTTTGGTTTTGGGGATTTTGATTTGGGGGATTTTGTTTTTTGAGGATTATGTGGCACTCCCCTCTCCGAGAGTATGTTTGAAAACGCTTCACACAAAAAATTCATGGGCCATAGAACTTTTCAATATGCAGGTTCACCAGCTTGCGGCACAACCCGATTTGTGAAAGAAACACGGCCCGGCCTTTAACTCGTGATTTTATCATGTTTACCTTTTGCTACTACTATTTTTATATACCTAAATATGTACATATGCATATAACATATATACATACATATGTATGTACTTTACACGTAGCTTTCCCCCTTTTTAGTTTTACGATATCATCAGTCAAATACCTTTTGTGTCACTTTCAGCTTTGCTTTGCTTTGTTTTTTGATCTTTCTGCCTTTTCATTTTACTATCCATTCATCCACTCATTGTTAACACTTTGCAATTGTGCTCATCTGTGCTGTGGAAGGCCATTTCAATATTTGTTTACATTTTGTTTTTGTTAATATTTATGTTTATCCATGCAGTTAACTACATATTTCCACACTACATAGTGTTACCGGCTTTTCATTCACCTGCATATACGACCAGCGAAAGAGAGAGGGAAATAGTGATAGCGTTAAAAAAGATAGAGATAGCCATCGAGCGCGATAAACAAAGATTTATGATAGTTTAGTATAATTGAAATTAGATTGATGTACCTAATCACAATCGGATTGGATTAAAACCCGTAGGAAAATTTTTAACTATGAATTCGAAGGGCTTAGAAAGAGTTGTCAACTTGTAAATATGTACGTCGTTCGGCAGATATCAAAACCAACACTTCTCATAGAACCAGGGACTTGTAACGCGTTTCGGTTTCGGTTTCTGGAAACAACAAGGGAGGACGAGTCAGTATTACCCTGATCCTCCCTACGCAGTGGAGGTCTAACTTTTCTTCTGCCTTAAGCGGATCTCGATAGAAACACTTTTAGTGCCGGAGCACCTTCATATATTCTCACGACGTTACCTCTCCAACGCAGCCGCTGGATTCTTATTCGCTGAACAATGTCGATGTCGGCGTAAAGCTTGTACAGCTCATCATTAAATCTCCGCCGATACTCGCCCTCGCTAACGCGCAAAGCTTCATAAGTCTTCCGAAGAACTTTTTTCTCACATAGTCCAACTGTCATGTCATCTGAGTTTGACATTTTCCATGCTTCTGCGGCGTACATGAGGACTGGAAAGATGAGCGTCCTGTGGAGGGTGATTTTTGTTCGTCGAGAGCGCGAACTTTACTTTTCAATTGCCTACTTAGTCCAAAGTACACAGAGCCAAAAAGTTCACCTATAATCAAAGAGACTGTCATCTAAAAAAGCTATTTGGCCAAGGAGAGCGAGAGGAGGCAAAATTGAAGAAATTTTTGCTAGAAAATCTTCTAGATTTTAGCCTGAATTTCTTCTTAAATTTATTGAAAAGGATACCGTCTGAAAACGAGGAGATAACTTCTTATTTATTAATTTTTTATGTCATTTTGTCAAAAAAAATTAAATTGTTAGAAGAAATCTGCTTGTTTTTATGAGAAAATTTTTATAAAGCAAATCAATAAGGACATCCTCTAATTTTTACTAGAACCTTTTTGAATTTATTAAAAAGGAAAACTTTTTATTTTTAAAAGAGCCCTTATTAATTAAAATTTTGCTATAAACGTCTTAACGTACGTACATGTATGGATATACTCGTACATACTAGAAATATGCATAACAGTTATTGCATCAGCCACTTTTTTTGTATGTGTGCAATAACGTGTTCAAGAAATTAAAAGGGAGAACTTTTTATTTTTAAAAGAGCTCTTATGTGTTTCCTCCGTTCGTCAATTTCACTACGGCTTTGCACATTTCTACAATTCTCAAACGATTAGTGAAGCACTTGGTATAAAGAGTTTATTATGTACATCTGCACTTATATGAAATGAAATGTTGCCCTTTGTCTGAATAAGTCCTAGGAAAATACTAGTTGACTAATTATGTTTTCCGATGAAAATCAAGGTTCTCTTCTTAATAATATTAAACAGGGTTTCTTCTTAATTTTGCAGGTTATCTGCTAAATTTATGTGAAAAGGTTTCCATATTTATTCTAGGAGTCATCTTCTTAATTTTATATAAGAGGTTTTCATCTTAGTTTTATAGGTTATCCATTAAATTTTACTGAAAATGATTTCATCTAAAATCCACGGGTTATCTTCTTAATAATATTGAAAAGGTTTTCATATTAATTTTACAGTATATCTACTTAGTTTTATTAAAATGAGATATCCAGTCATAATATGACGGGCATCTTATTGGAGAGAAAGCGTAGAGAAATCCGCTAAACTTTGTTCTGATTTACAGGGCATTTTAGGTGGTCTTTTGGCTCTGTGTAGCACTTATTGGCGAGAGTGGTTCTTCTTTGGATTTCCGTGCTGACGTTATTTTTGGTGTTAATTCTGGTTCTCAAATAGACGAAGGCCTTAACTGTTTCCAATTTTTAGTTGTCAACAGTGACGTGGCTGCCAAGACGTGTTGTTTATTTGCATGATGACAGGAGATACTTCGTCGTGTCCTCGTTAACCGCCAAACCCATTTTCTTAGCCTCTTCATCCAGCTTGGAGAAGGCAGAACATACGAGTACAGCGCGAGTGTTAGTGCCAAGGATGTAAATATCATCGGCGTACGCCAGCAGTTGCACACTCTTGTGATACAAGATTCTTGCTGTGCGGTTAAGTTCTGCAGCTCGTATTATGTTTTCCAGCATCAAGTTGAGGAAATCAAACGAAAGTGAGTCACCTTGCCTGAAACATCGTCTGTTCTCGAACGGCTCATTCCCACATCTGTCGGAGCGGGTGGTGTCAGTCAACGGCATTTGTACAACAACATTTAAGAAAGTCTCCGTGAATTTTAGGATAAAGTTGTTCTAACGCATGGTGGATTTTCTTATACCTACTCGCTCCATTATTATTTTTATTACGCATATAATCTGAATTCTGTCACTAAAAATTATAACGCCTACTTTTAAGCCAATCCATGTACATAAATACATACAGCAAAAAAAGCTCTTTTAGGAAGATTAACCTCAGAAATGAGTTTCTTTTTTTTAGAACCCTAAATGAAAAAAAAAAATCGCTGTACAGATTGTATGCTAGAAATTTCGTAACAATTTTTAAAAAGACCATGCTACGATGGATCGTATGGACCTCTTTATATTTTTGCAATAGAGGAATCCTTATACCTACATATTTTAATAGTGGTGGGTAGAGTGCTCAGCTGCTGTATCAGAGGTCTCGGGTTTCTAACCCCAGTCCGGACAAACACCAAACAAATTTTTCTGATTAATTAAAACCTAATTATTGGGTTTTTAGAAATAGCGGTCACCTCTCGGCAGTGGGCGGCATACCCTCCGATTGTATTTCTGCCATGCAAAAGCTTCTCACAAAAATTCATTCGCCGTTTGGAGCCGGCATAAAACTGTAGGTCCACCCAATTGGTAGAAAAAAAAAAAACAAAAGTTAAGGAGCACACCTCGAATTGGGAGAGAAGCTCGGCCATAAAACTCGTCAGAGCTATAATAGCGCCAGTGTATTATATTATTATTATTTTAAGATAAAATACTTACATTTCAGTCACCGTCCCAGCCGACGTCGTTCGCTCAAATTTACGAACGTTTGCTTATTTCTGTATGTTTGTTTCTTTCTCGAAAATTTATGCGTCAATTTTTTTTTTTGTTTTTTTTTTTCGTATAAATATTTAGTTATTTTATGGGTAATCTAACACGATTAATCCGTCTTTGTTTAACTGTATTGTGGCCAAACTTTTTTTTATTTGTTTATTTTAACTTTTCCACAGCAACCTGCACTTTTATTTTAAATTTTCTTTGATTTTTTACGCCTAGAGTTTTTACTTTTTTATTTAATTAGTAACAACTACTTTTAATTGTTTTTTTTTTTTTTATTAATTTACTTAGCACTGTCACTTTTTGAGGTGTTCTGATTTACTGTAAATCGATCGCACTGAGTTGTAGTTCATTTGTTACTTAGTTTATTTTTATTTTTAGGGGGAAGGACTCCAACGATCATTCGTTTGCTTCAGCTTCTCCAGATTTTGAAGTGCCGCGCTTATTTTCCATTTAGTTTTACATACCTCATAATTTTAATTTATTGAGCAATTAAATTGCTGCCTTAGCACGTTGAGCTGTTGCAGCGTTTTTTTTTTTTTTTTAATTAATTACAGAGGTATGCACAAACATACGTGTATTGCACGGCTTCAAATATTTTTGAATTTTTTGATAATCGGAAAATCACACAGCTCCTGTAAATATAAAACGTTGTATTTATTGTTACATACTTGAATAATTTTTCATGTCGTAGGTACTAAAAACGGAGTTAGGTAAATTAAAACCGTATATAAGTATGCAAGACTCTAAGATCTTTGAGATACATAGCTATGTATATGTATGTTTGTATATATGTGTGTTTATTGTTAAATGCACTTCTTTATAAATTTTTTTCTTTAAACTCAAAGCTTATAGTATTTCTTGTAGCCTGGAATTTTGGAATGTCACTTCTCACCATAGGTACATATCTACTACCTATCAACAAGCGTGCATACCGCATGACATTCAGTCTTTGCCACTAAACTGACACTTTTGAAACGACACACCACATTAAAAAAAAATTAAGAAAACACAAAATAGTCCGAAGAAAGTACAAAAAACTTGAGATGAAATATGGAGAAAAACTCGTTTCGCTCGCAATCCGCGCTACTTTTATGTACATAGTAGTACTACGTCCAAAGGCCCGGTATAAACTAAATGGCTCTTATCATACATATGTATGTATGTATGTACATGTACCTATTTAGGTACCTACATAGTATGAAGTTGATGCTGCTGAGAAGCAGCGGCATACTACATACAATCAACTAAATGACCGCTACTATGTATTTATAGATGTGTAAGTATATACATATGTACATATTTACTACGGCCTTTGCCTGCTTTGATTTTTAAGGCCTGTCCGCTTGACTACCCTGTAGCGAAAATCTCTTGCTCCGAACTAGTTTGCTTCTAGTGCATTTTTCGCAATTACTAGTGCGAGCTAAATCTCTTTTGCAAGTTATAAACTGACGAATTTTACTCGGCGTCGTCCTACGCGGTGTCATCTGTTCCCCTCAGCACTACATTTTCGATAGTTTCGAACTATAATTTGCACTAGTTCGTTTATTGGTACAATTTCGATAGTTCCATTATTCAACAAATAAGGTTATCGCATGCCGATGAAATGTCATGGAAACAGGAATGTAGAAGAATTTGACAGCACGAGTCCCCTATGGAAATGCAAGGGTGCGTGTGTTTTTGAAGATTGAAGAAGTCAGCTGATCGCCTGGATGCTCCTTCCTTGTTCCTTCATGGATAGTTCTGAGCGAAGTAGCTGCAAGTGCCTAAAAATTCGTCATTTAAATGCAGCATTCGACAGACTTCATGCAATTGGCTCGATAGCACAGCGGCTAACGCGTCTGACTTGGAATCGGGCGAAAGCGGTTCGATTCCCCTCGCTGTCAATAATATCTTTAAAAAAATTTTTTTTTTCATTGAATAAAATTAGGTACATATGTATTTAAAAATTAAACAAATTAGAAAAATATTCATGGGGATCGGAAAAACTAGTACCTAAACTAGCATTTTCCTGCGACTTGCTCAAGAAAAGGGCAACATTTCATTTGACACAAGTGAAGATGCAACTAGAATGGGCACTCTTTATATAAAATGCTTTACTAACCAGCTGAGAATTGCAGAAATACATACATACATATGTATATGTATACCTAAAGCCGACGGCAATTGAACGAATTTTTGTCACCTCGAAACTGCATACAAATCCAAATGTGTTTTATAATGATCACACAATCCACTCTATCTTAACTGGTGAGAGTCTAACTACAATTGCGCTAGTTCCTTTTTGACGCCTTTTCGCTAGTTCGAAACTAGAAATTTTGTCCGCTAGTTATTGAGTTTCCTGCAGGGTAACTACACTTAGTTACATACATACATATCTGCCTGCCTGCCTGGCTGCTCGTTTGTCGTTTTGTCTGACAGTCTCACTACCTTTGATCTGGTTACATACCTCATCGTTTTACTACATATGATTACACCCAAAATGTACATATGTATAACTATGTATTTACTTTCAGCTTCTTATGTATTCAAGCCTATTTATGTACTTATCTACCGTTGAAGCTTGTAATCTTTCCAAAATACATTAACTCAGCAGCCAAATAAAACGATCGTGCTGCATTAAAGCAACGTCAAAGAGTAGGTATGCCCATGTTTACGAGCATTCAGTAAAAGCACAAAAAAAAGATGCAACGGCCCCAAAAATGAAATACAGTTGCATTAACGATCGAGCGCTCTGTGCTGTGCTAAGGGTGCGAACAGAGTGGGCGCTGATGCCGAGCGGAGCCGAGCCGAGCTTATTGACGCTTATTTTCATGCGAGAAGAAAATTTGTCTATAACACAGTGAATGCGAGAATCAGCGCTGAAATTCTGTTTATTCCATGTGTTTTGCCTTTATGTGATTTAGACTTATTTTTCATTTGTGTTTATAAAATTGCTGTACACGGTAATGGATTCATCTGATGAAGAGTATTTTGCTTCTCCTAGTGTGGTTAATGCAATTATTATCACAAAAGAATTTGGAAAACATCCAATTACACTAAAAATATATCAATTTGGTGAATTTCATCATTTATATAATGATTTAAGAAAATATCCAGCTAAATTTCATTAAAAAAAACCATTAAAAAACACGATTTCAAGCTAAAAAGTAAACATCAACAATGCAAACAAGCGCGAAAAACGCTTTGAAACTGTTTTTCTCGCACTCATCGGCTTTGCTCTCTGCTCTTGTCGGCGTTTACTGTGTTATGCACAAGCTTATTTGTATTGACTTGTATGTAACCAGTTTTATCGCACTGACAATCTTTATCGCATTGACAATCTCGGCTCGGCTTTCAGCGCCCACTCTGTTCGCAGCCTAAGACGAGAGAGTATAAAAGCCCAAAAATGCACATACAGGCATAATCATACATACATAAGCTGGGTAGGTAGATAGGTAGGCATCTACTGCACAGAAGGTAATTTACAGAAAAAAAAGGGGATTCCCAGATTTGCATGGAATTCCCAGAATATCGTATCCTTTTTGTGATTTCTTTTTTTGTGCGAAAAGCAAATGTTAGTGAGTATTCAAAATTGTTTTTGTAATTGCACAAATTTACACTTTAGAAGTTCTGAGAATCAGCCGTGACAGTCCTTGATTGGTTGCAAATTCAAGTATGTTGCGATACTTAGTATTTATACCTTAATAATTATCGAGGTAAACAATGGAAGGGTGTGTAAGTAAGTATGTACATATGTCAAAAAACAGTGTTGCTATTTTATGAAAATTTATGAAACTCTTGCAAATGCTGAAAAATATACAAAAAGAGATCTACATACATATGTAGTTTAGGTTAGACTGGCTGGTCGTTAAAGTCCTCACAGATGTATACTAAGTGAGTCCGTACCAGTGTTGCCAGAAAAGTTCTCGAACATGAAGACCTTTACACTAAACGCCTTAAGTAAGGCTGAAGAACAAACCGCCTTTTGGCAAATATTTATCCTTATTTTGGGTAACGATTCGAAATCACTGAAAACGACTTGACCTAGTAGCCGAAGCCTTAGCCTGAAAAAGCAGGACAGCAGCAGAGAATCTGATCTACTGTATTTTCAGGCAATATGCAGCCCCTGCATGTGATGCTACAAGACAGTGTCCGATGAGGACCCCGATGATTCTTTCCTTTTCAGGGAAGCTACGGATGGTACGATTTGCACATAATTTGGAACACCGTAAGGACCTGCGATTGTTTCCATGCCTCATCGGCCTGGTCCATCATATATGTACATATATAGTACCCATTTACATACTTATGTATGCTTAATTTCACTGAGTGACATCGGAACGTCCATGCAGTGTTCTGCTCCGAGACTTGCTCACTTCTTTGCCAGCTCATTATACTTTGTGCCTATTTCAGTTACTAGCCTTGATTAGGTATAATCAAGAAGACTTACATACATACATAGATAACTTTTTAGAGTACTCCTTATTGCCTGATGATATCAACACAGGAAAATAAGTCCTATTTTAAGCCTTACGCCATACAAATGTGCGAACCTTATAATTTACAGGCCTTTAAATTTGCTGTTTTAATTCCTAAATAAGGCTTAGATTTTTTGGTGGTTTTCTATATAAGTATATACATACTGTATACATATGTAGGGTAGATGTTCCAGTGAACGGACAAATAACTTTTTTTTCAACTTTGTGCTCAAATATAAAATAATCAGTTAACTTTATTGAGACATTTGTATTTTATTTGAGACCACTAATTAATTCTTAATCGAATAAGCATATAAAAATTAAAATATAATTATTAGTTTTTCCAGAATAAATTTTTTTTTTTGAGTAAAGTACTTTTTCACCAGTGACCGGACACTTTTTCCAGTAACCGGACAGCAAGGATCCAGTGAACGGACATATGTTTTTTCGAATAAAATACAACTAAAACCATGCTTAAAAGCAATTTAGATTTAAAATTAATGAAGGAGAATTCTTTAGAAATAAGGAATCATCTTGGATTATTTATTTTATATTATTTAACAGCCTATGAAAGGATATAATATATTGGTCATATGTAAAGGACTTAAAGCGATTTAAGGAGACATGTTTCAGGAAATTATACATGTGTTACCTACTGTTAATAGTTTCTAAAGGTCTTTAGTTTATATAAAACTTTAAATTATCTACGATATGAAAATTTTTTTCCTAAACATATATATTTCAAATGTTGAAAAATTAAGTGAAAACTATTAAGGTGGGATATATACGTAGCTATTTCGAAAGGGGCTTAATATTTTCCATAAGTACCACTTTCGGAATGGAAGTTTAAGCTGAGATAAGATTTTGGGACCTCATAAATCCCACTCTTGTGACCGATTGCTTTATGCTTTCTGCTATAAGATTGCTACCTATAACTTACTTACTTAGTTAATTGGCACGTAACCGTCTAGACGATTTTGGCCGAATCCAACATAGCGCGTCAGCTATTTCTGTTTCGTGCAGCATGGCGCCATTTGGGAATACCTAGGGAGCCAGCATCACTGTCCACCTGATCTTCCCAACGCAGTGGAGGTCGCCCCTTTCTTCTGCATTCAGCGGGTTTCGACCTACCTATAACAGCTGACAGTTAATATCCAGTTTGCCTTTCCATATATATGTATGTGGACATTTTGCTAATGATGCTTATAATTCAGCAACATTTTAATCGATAAATACAATTGCAGCTTTTTATTTTGTTAAAAACTTGAATATGAGAGCCCAACTTTTAAAAAATTTGAAAAAATTATTGTGATATTATATTTTTTCCGTATATGATATTCTTTAGGCAGTATTTCGCACATCTGAACATGAAATTTTAATATATTTTTCAAATTTTTCTTTCCGGAGCTTGCTTTTTGTAATAGTACATTCAGTATGCGTTCCAAACAGGTTAAATTTCAAATATAACCGACTGTCCGGTCACTAAATCAAGACATATTTTTCTATAACTCCAGTCAGCGGACACCTGTCCGGACATTGGAACAAGGGCTAAATTGGTGTTCCAGTAACCGGACAGCTAATTTTATAGAAAATTGGAATTTTTTCAACAAAGTTTCTGTTTAAATGTAATTATACATCATCTGCCAATAGAATTATGCACTATATGGCATGTTTCCATGCCCAGATACTGATATTCATCAACTTTAAAAATCTCTATACCACTAGCAAAAAATAACTTTTTGATACATTTCTCTACAACCACCCACTAAATGCTATATCACAAAGCTTGTGTCACATCTATAGAAAAATTTAATTTATAATATAGTCAATATTGAATGCCTGCTTTGATTTAAATTAAATTTAATGTAAACAAGTAAGGAAGCCTAAGTTCGAGTGGAATCGAACATTAGATACTCAGCTGTATGCTTTCATTGTTTGTTTGCGTTTGTTCGATATAGGGTGTATTTTATATGAAACGAGTGCTGCATAAACAGGGCGCAGCCACGCCCATTTTCAAAATTTGTATCAATCATCCAAATAAGCATATAAATATTATTGTTAGTGCAAAAATGCATCCCTCTATGACTTTTAGTTACAAAGACTTCACGTTACAAATTCCAAAAGAAATATCTTTGTTAAAAAGTAGGCGTGGTCATAAACCGATTTCAATATATTTTTGCATGTCTATTAACACAAGTTATAAAAGTGCATAAACCAAGTTTCGTCATAATATCTCAGTTATTTGTCGAGTAATAGGCTCGTAGATTTCTTTGTATAAAAAGAGGCTGTGTCACGCCCATTTTATAAGCTTTTTTTAGTTTTTGTTTCCGGTCTATTGTAGTACTCATGTCACAATATTTCAATGAATTATCCTTATATTTCACAGAGATATCGCTAAAAATGATTTTATTAGGTCACTTTATAATACCCATATATAAAAGTGGGCGTGGTCGTCAACCGATTTTGGTAATTTTTCGTCCACACATTTGAAATATATCACGCGTACCAAATTTCATCGATATATCTTTAACGGTTTCTGAGTTATGACATATAAAACTTTCAATGTTTGACCCTTAGTAAGTGGGCGTGGCACCGCCCATTTTCCAAAATTTTTGTATTTTTTGTTTTATGTCCGTAGTTGGACTCCTGCCACAAAATTTCAGTGATAGATCTTTATATTTGACAGAGATATCGCTTAAAATGTTTTTATTAGGCCCCTTTATAGTTCCCATATATATTTTGATAATTTTTCGTCAAAACATTTGTCTAAGTAAGCAAATTACGCATACCAAATTTCATCGATATATCTTCAACGGTTTCTGAGTTATGACATATAAAACTTTCAATGTTTGACCCTTAATAAGTGGGCGTGGCACCGCCCATTTTCCAAAATTTTTGTATTTTTTGTTTTATGTCCGTAGTTGGACTCCTGCCACAAAATTTCAGTGATAGATCTTTATATTTGACAGAGATATCGCTTAAAATGTTTTTATTAGGCCCCTTTATAGTTCCCATATATATTTTGATAATTTTTCGTCAAAACATTTGTCTAAGTAAGCAAATTACGCATACCAAATTTCATCGATATATCTTCAACGGTTTCTGAGTTATGACATATAAAACTTTCAATGTTTGACCCTTAATAAGTGGGCGTGGCACCGCCCATTTTCCAAAATTTTTGTATTTTTTGTTTTATGTCCGTAGTTGGACTGCTGCCACAAAATTTCAGTGATAGATCTTTATATTTGACAGAGATATCGCTTAAAATGGTTTTATTAGGTCACTTTATAATACCCATATATAAAAGTGGGCGTGGCCGTCAACCGATTTTGATAATTTTTCGTCAAAACATTTGTCTAAGTAAGCAAATTACGCATACCAAATTTCATCGATATATCTTCAACGGTTTCTGAGTTATGACATATAAAACTTTCAATGTTTGACCCTTAATAAGTGGGCGTGGCACCGCCCATTTTCCAAAATTTTTGTATTTTTTGTTTTATGTCCGTAGTTGGACTCCTGCCACAAAATTTCAGTGATAGATCTTTATATTTGACAGAGATATCGCTTAAAATGTTTTTATTAGGCCCCTTTATAGTTCCCATATATATTTTGATAATTTTTCGTCAAAACATTTGTCTAAGTAAGCAAATTACGCATACCAAATTTCATCGATATATCTTCAACGGTTTCTGAGTTATGACATATAAAACTTTCAATGTTTGACCCTTAATAAGTGGGCGTGGCACCGCCCATTTTCCAAAATTTTTGTATTTTTTGTTTTATGTCCGTAGTTGGACTCCTGCCACAAAATTTCAGTGATAGATCTTTATATTTGACAGAGATATCGCTTAAAATGTTTTTATTAGGCCCCTTTATAGTTCCCATATATATTTTGATAATTTTTCGTCAAAACATTTGTCTAAGTAAGCAAATTACGCATACCAAATTTCATCGATATATCTTCAACGGTTTCTGAGTTATGACATATAAAACTTTCAATGTTTGACCCTTAATAAGTGGGCGTGGCACCGCCCATTTTCCAAAATTTTTGTATTTTTTGTTTTATGTCCGTAGTTGGACTCCTGCCACAAAATTTCAGTGATAGATCTTTATATTTGACAGAGATATCGCTTAAAATGTTTTTATTAGGCCCCTTTATAGTTCCCATATATATTTTGATAATTTTTCGTCAAAACATTTGTCTAAGTAAGCAAATTACGCATACCAAATTTCATCGATATATCTTCAACGGTTTCTGAGTTATGACATATAAAACTTTCAATGTTTGACCCTTAATAAGTGGGCGTGGCACCGCCCATTTTCCAAAATTTTTGTATTTTTTGTTTTATGTCCGTAGTTGGACTCCTGCCACAAAATTTCAGTGATAGATCTTTATATTTGACAGAGATATCGCTTAAAATGTTTTTATTAGGCCCCTTTATAGTTCCCATATATATTTTGATAATTTTTCGTCAAAACATTTGTCTAAGTAAGCAAATTACGCATACCAAATTTCATCGATATATCTTCAACGGTTTCTGAGTTATGACATATAAAACTTTCAATGTTTGACCCTTAATAAGTGGGCGTGGCACCGCCCATTTTCCAAAATTTTTGTATTTTTTGTTTTATGTCCGTAGTTGGACTCCTGCCACAAAATTTCAGTGATAGATCTTTATATTTGACAGAGATATCGCTTAAAATGTTTTTATTAGGCCCCTTTATAGTTCCCATATATATTTTGATAATTTTTCGTCAAAACATTTGTCTAAGTAAGCAAATTACGCATACCAAATTTCATCGATATATCTTCAACGGTTTCTGAGTTATGACATATAAAACTTTCAACGTTTGACCCTTAATAAGTGGGCGTGGCACCGCCCATTTTCCAAAATTTTTGTATTTTTTGTTTTATGTCCGTAGTTGGACTGCTGCCACAAAATTTCAGTGATAGATCTTTATATTTGACAGAGATATCGCTTAAAATGGTTTTATTAGGTCACTTTATAATACCCATATATAAAAGTGGGCGTGGCCGTCAACCGATTTTGATAATTTTTCGTCAAAACATTTTTCTAAGTAAGCAAATTACGCATACCAAATTTCATCGATATATCTTCAACGGTTTCTGAGTTATGACATATAAAACTTTCAATGTTTGACCCTTAATAAGTGGGCGTGGCACTGCCCATTTTCCAAAACTTCATCAAATTTCCTCATAAAGGCCTGAGCTCAATACGTGGGTAAAATTTTATCACTCTAGCTATATTAGTGGCTGAGATACCAAATTTCCGATTTTTTCTATATAGGAAAAGTGGGCGTGGTCATGGTCCGATTTCGCCCATTTTCAATACCAACCGTCCCAGTCTCGATACCAACTTGCATTTCAAATTTCATCAAAATATCTCAATTTTTACGCGAGTTATCGTGCGTACGGACGGACGGACGGACGGACGGACGGACATGGCTCAATCGATTTCTCTTTTCACCCTGATCATTTTGATATATATAAGTCCATATCTATCTCGAATATTTCATTATGTTACAATCCACCGTTATGAAATCAAAATTATAATACTCTGTGTACTAGTACAGCTGAGTATAAATATTTAACGGTTTTCTATTTATAAGAGAAAAACCATGCTAGTGTCCGGTCACTGGGTACTGTCCGTTCACTGGAACATCTACCCTACCTATAGTAAATAACAAGTTTTCGATCAAGCGTTTTTTTTTACATTCATACATACCTCCATACATAGCTATTTATATACTATGTAAATATGTACATACTTAGTATCTATGTATACATATATTTCTGTTTGATTGTGCTCGCATACGTAAAATCGCCGACGACATTACCCGCCTGCTCCCACACGCTGCTGCGATCATTCAGCGAGTAGAATATCGTCGACGCGAACGTCGGCGCCGCCGCAGCTGTTAAAGCAGCAAGAACAGCCAGCAGCAAAAACATAACATTTGCGAAACTTGCTAAAAATATTTTTATTTCTACTTTTTTTTACTTTTAAATTTCTTTTCTTTTAATGTAGCTTGTGTGTATGTAAATACACAGGCATGTATGTATATGATTAGGTGATCGAATTGAACGCGCAATTCGGCTATAAAACGTTGAGTTTATGTCCTTGGTGGAATAGTATTTTTATGTGTTTGAATGTACTTATGTACATATATACATACCCACCAAAAAATCTAAGCCTTATTTAAGAATTAAAACAGCAGATTTAAAGGCTCGCTAATTAGGCCTGAAAATTATAAGGGAGGCATATTTGTATGGCGTAAGGCTAAAAAGGAAAATGTCATCATAAGGAGTACTCTCTCTATGAGAGCACACCTTTTTCCAAAGGCTTATCCGTCATGCGAAATAAGGCCTAGATAAGCATGAGAGAGTTAGGAGCAGACAGAATGAGTGCATAACAGAAGCAGAGCTGCCAGCGTATTCCTTTTCCAGACCTAATTTGTCAACAATAAGCAAAACTTTTTTGCCGGGTATGTACATACATATGTATATATGTATATACTTAGGTACAGGGATTGCAAATATGTAATAATTTTTGTTTTCGTCATTTTTCACTCAAATCTCATCATCTACGGAAAAAATTCTTTCATATGATATAAGTATGTATATCTCAATTAGTGATGGGCGAGTCCGTGATGTTTAGACAATCGAGAGAATCGCCATCGTTGCAAGATCACAATCGAATCAAAAGTTGACTCGCTCCTCAACTACACAATCGAGATATTTTTGCGATTGTTCCGACTGTTTTTTTTTTTTGAGGATATGTATATTTTAATTGTTGATAAAATAAACTGAATGAGTGTTGTTGAAGAAAGTATAATTTTTAATGTAAAACCATCGGGAGCATTCGAGATGTTTCAAAAATCGGGCGAATCGAATATAACATCTCGGACTCGCCCATCACTTACCTATTACAACCCGATACGATGACATTAAGACGAAAAAAATATGTTTGCGTATTAATATATAGATTTTTTCAATTTATGTAAGTAGGTAGGTATATAGTATACATACATATATACTATATACATAAAAAAACTGGTTTTTAAAAATTTTTTGCTATAACCACCGCCTCAATAAGTTGTTTTGAATTTTTTTTCTAGTTAAAAAAAAAATAAAGTTATTTTTCAGTTTTATTTTTTGCTTTGAAAATAAAAGTAATTTTAGGTACCTGAGCTTTAATATTTTGCTCGGAAAATAAAAATTGGCATCAATAGCAATTGGGATTGCCAAATTCATAAAAATCGGGAAAATAATTGTTAAAAATCAATTTTTTTTGGATATATATAACTCATAACATTTACGGTTCCTGCTTCTACACTAAAAAAAATATAGGTATAAGTATTGAACACTATTTTCTTCTTTTTTTTTGAGTAAATTTTCCCTAAAACGGTAATTATCTAGTTTACGGTGCAACGGCTAAAACTCGTCAATTTTTAACTAGCGGGATATTAATGGACACGTTTCGATCTCAGGAGCACGAATCAGAAGCCGAAACTTAACTTTTTTATTTCAATAAAAAGTTATTAACAAAAAACTTTTTCATTTTTTGATTGCTTATTACACCCACACGAACACGCAAATTCAATCTATTTTTTTACCATTTGGTAATATATTCTTTATATTTACCATTTCACGCCGAAAATGTGCTAATATGTTGCAAATAAATATAATATTTTAGTTAAACCCAGAGTACAAGTAAAGAAACTACGCCAATTTCATCATTATAGTGCGTAGCGTTGCCAACTAACTTTGTGACAGTTCAATTATCGCTCGAAAAAAGTTAAAGAATCTCAATTGTTTACCTTGGTTTTATTAAAAAATAGTATTTATTTGCAACATATTAAATAATTTTGGGTGTGATGTAGTAAATATGAAGAATGTATTATCCTATGGTAAAGAAATGAGCTGAATTTGTCTGTTCATGTGTGTAATGCGCAAGCAAAAAATGATAATGTTTTTTGTTAATAACTTCTTATTGAAATAAAAAAAATTAAGCTCCGCCTTCTGGTTCGTGTTCCTGAGATCGAAATGCGTCGATTGATACCCCTCTGTTCAAAGAAGGAACTATTTTAGTCGTTGCACCGTAAACTAGATAATTACCCCTAAACATGTTAAAAGGATTATAAAATACTTAATGTTGTTTACAAACATGCGTCAACATGGTTCATACACTTTTTTTTAAAGAAATTCATACATATATGTATCAAAATAAGGAAAAATTTCTAAAATGTCATTCCATTTACAACTTGACTGGATTTCTTTAAGAAACGAAAATTTGGATTGTATCGCGTGTTCAAAATAAGCAAAAATATGTCTTTGAATGCGTGACGTTCCTTTTTTTTGAGTGTATGTACATATGTACGTATATAAATTGTTTCGACAACTGTACGCGTACACATCCATACATACATGCATATGTATGTACGTAGGCTTTTTTGCTTGTTAACTTTTAAATTAGTGCTGGAAGCGATATCGATATAATATCGATTCATCGATGTTTTTGAACTTTTTCGATATATCGATATTTTTTTTCCGATATTCGATATATCCACGGTCATGGATCCATCACTGATAAACGCGGAAAGAAGCTGGTAAAAGGCAGCATTGCCGTTTTGTAGGTAATTCCCCAAATTTGGAGATTTTTTTTAAATTTGATTCCTATGTAGAAATTCCTGTGTTTAAAAGTATGTAATGTAAATAAAATAAAAAAATGGCCAATAGCTCATTTAAATTCACATAAAATATTATTAGAATTAAAACGGCCATATAAATACGAACATTTTTTTTTAATGTTCATTGTAGAATTGCAAAATCAAGAAAAAACATTTTAAATTTAAAAATTTTTATTTCTATTTTAAGCACTATGAGATTTTGAACCAAAAACTTATGTTTTTTTTCCATTCATTTTTATTTTTAATTTAAACATTTTCTTTTTAAATCCCAAATACATTTTAATTCCAAAAATTAAATTTTTAATTTAAAATATTTCATTTTTAAAATAAAATGACTTGGTTGAAAACGTGCATTATAAAAATAAAAATTTTATTTTTGATTTATTTTCTCTGAGTGTAAAAGGTATTTAGAATGCATTATTAATTTGTCTATTTCAAACCTTTCAGTCTTTAATATGGTTTTTTAAATAACTTAAATGCGAAATATTTCAGTGAACCACTGTAATTGATACCTACCCATTTCTGGCTGGAACAGAATTTACCTTTTTTGTTTTTTTTTTTTTGATTATTGAATTCCCTTTTCAAAAAAGATTTCTGTTGATAATTAATTGAAATATTTAGTTTAAATGTTTATTTAGTTAATTTTTAGAGTAATATAAATGACTATCACTCTCGTTCAGGGCACAATAATGAATGCAGACATTTCGAAAAATAAAGCTGTTATATATAGATATGTTAAATTAAGGTTTATATAAAGTAGAGCTCTCGATTTTTTTTGAACATTTTCGAGTAGCCCGAACAAATACTGTTCAAATTCTCGAACACTTGTTTGTTCCCTGCAAAAAAATGTGCGATTAATCCCGAAAGATATTTGTCCCGGATTGATCTCTTTCGAGAACAATTGGTCCACAATTAGTTCCCGATTGTTCCCGTACGGGTATAAATGTAGACTAATTGTAGACCAATTGTTCCCGAACGGGTATAAATGTAGACTAATTGTAGCCCAATTGTTCCCTAACGGGTATAAATGTAGATTAATCGCTTTCATCCCGAACGGGTATAAATGTAGATTAATCGCTTTCATTCCGAACGGGTACAAATCTAGATTCCTTAAATGTGGAAATTTTACAAAAATATGCAATGTATTTAAAAAATTGAACAACCGGTAAAACGAATTGAACACCCTTTCTTTTAATAACAATGATGAATAATAATTTTAACAAAATGTTGTCTACAATATCCTATGAAAAAATCCTCTACATTACGCTCATATAATGCATACTCAAAACTTACAATTTTTTTTAATTTATTGAGATTTTTTTACAAAAGTAAAACATTATATAATCTTTATTTAAATATGCATGAACATTTACAATTTTTTAAAGATTGTTATTAAAATTGCCTTGGCTAACAACTTGGAAAAATCTACATTTTTACCCGTTGGAGATGAAAGCGATTAATCTACATTTGTACCCGTTCGGGATGAAAGCGATTGATCTACATTTGTACCCGTTTGGGATGAAAGCGATTGATCTACATTTGTACACGTTCGGTATGAAAGCGATTAATCTACATTTGGACCCGTTCGGGATGAAAGCGATTGATCCACATTTGTACCCGTTTGGGATGAAAGCGATTGATCTACATTTGTACCCGTTCGGTATGAAAGCGATTGATGTCCATTTGTACCCGTTCGGTATGAAAGCGATTGTTCTACATTTGTACCCGTTCGGGATGAAAGCGATTAATCTACATTGGTACCCGTTCGGGTATACAAGTTGAACAATTAGTCTCTTCATAGGACATTCTCGAACAAATGCGATCAATTCGCTCCATACAAAGGGATGTAAAATTGTATTAGTCGCATGCTCCCTTGCGATTGATCCCGGACACGTCCCGGATTAATCGCTTTTTTGCAGGGTTTGTTTATTACCCGTATGTATGCACGGGCATCATTTGATGTTTGTATTTTTCGTTTGTTTATTTTTTTTTTGTTGTCTTCATATGTATTTTTTTTATTTTTGTTTTCCTGATACAAATTTTTTTGAGCCTCAGACAAATTCGGGCTAGAGTTTCGACGTCGGTATCCACTTTTTGAAAATGCGAAATAATGGCAATTTCACCACGAAAATCAGTTACAATGTGACTAAAATGCAAGTCCTAGCTTTAATTTAACTAAATAAATCGTTTTCACAGATTTTTTAATTACACAATTCATGTAATTTATTGTTAAATTCACCCTTCCCAAAAGCAAAATTTCATGTGGGAAAATTGATTCAACTGCCTTTGGAACGATACTTTTTATACAAGTTTTCACTTTTATAACTTTTAATTACATTTAAACATTGATTTTATTTATATTTTCGGGAGAATTTTACGTTTTTATTATAAAAAACTCGCTTTTATTAATTTGTTTACATTTTTTCACTAACCGCGACGAGTTACTTATGTGTGCTTCTGTGTTTCTGACTACATGTAGGGTTGTATTAAGTATACAGTACTTTTTGTGTTGCCATATCGAGGTAAGTAAGTAAGAAAAAGGCACTAAATATGAAAATTTTTAATAACAAATCGCGCGGAGTACTACGCAGAAGGACATCACCGTGGCGGCAGCCACGGTTAGATTGTATATCCGGACTTTGGTGGCGTAGCCCAGGGTTATTTTAAATAAGCGCGGCCGAAGGCCGCCAACGCAGAAAAGTGTTTGACAATTTTTATTTGAAAATACCAAAACTTACTACGCAGAAGGACATCACCGTGGCGGTAGCCACGGTTAGGTTGTATATCCGGAATTTGGTGGCGTAGCCCAGGGTTATTTTAAATAAGCGCGGCCGAAAGCCGCCAACGCAGAAAAGTTTTTGATAATTTTTATTTAAATTTGGTGTTACACCATTTTTCCCCCAAACGGCAATACCCAACACAACACCCAACGGCAACCCTGGGGAGTGTTCGGTGAAATTTATATGGGAAATATCGGAACTTTAACGACGTATATCTCGGGAACCATAGGCCTCCGGAGGGTGGGGTCTTCAGTTTTGTGATCCCCTCCGCCCCCCCTAACCCCCTAAAAAACCGTTTTTTTCTAGCCGGGGTATCGACGTCTAAAATTTTACCCAAATTCGATCTTTTCGAATTGTTCGATACCCGGGTATCTAGAGCTCTAATATAAAGGTCGATATATCGATAATATCGATGTTTTTTCTCAAAAATATCGAAAATATCGATACTCGTAAACATCGATGTTTTTCCAGCACTACTTATTTTAAATACTGAAAATAAATTTTACAAAAAAAAAAACTTTTTGCTAAAAAATTTTTGTAGGCTCTGCCGATTGATTTGTTGCTGCTGCTGACTGGTTGCTGATTTTTTTTTATTTTTATTATATGTATGTATATGTATGCGTGTGTTTATTTTTATTTTATTTTGCATTTCTTCTTGTGCTGCGGTTTCTTTGCCGATATTTTTATATGTATTTACATACATATGTATGTGTTAAGTATGTACATACATATGTACATATTTATGGATGTGCGCTTTTGCTTTTCTCTATTCTTTCGCGCACACTTTAAATTTTCTTTTAGTTTTTATTTGATTTTGTTTTATTTATTTTACACACGCGCGCAAACACATGCAAACATAAAATCGTACGTATGCATACATGTATGTGCATATCTTTATATATATTACGCTAAGCGATTTTTTGTAAGCACCATAACTTTTACACCGTTATACCGATTTTCGAAAATGTGGTGTCAGATGAAAGGGCTTGACCTGTAGATGTGCAGGAAGGTTTAATTTTTTTGAAAAGGGTTGCCAGATGTTTGAAAATTTAATTTTACTGTATAGTTTGTTTGATTTTAAAATTTTTGGCACCATATGAAAGGGCTTGACCTGATATTAAGTAATTTAATAAAAATTTTACAAAAAGGGTTGCCACCTGTTCAAAAATTCAGTTTTACGCTATAGTTTGTTTGATTTTTAAATTTGAGGTGTCATATGAAAGGACTTGGCATGGAAATGAGTAATTTATTAAAATTTTTACAAAAAGGGTGCCACCTGTTCAAAAATCCATGTATACCCTACAGTTTATCTTATCTTTATATATATTACGCTAAGCAATTTTTTGTAAGCACCATAACTTTTACACCGTTATACGGATTTTCGAAAATGTGGTGTCAGATGAACTTTTCTTCTTTCAGAGGTCTTTCATTTGTGTTTGTTTTAAAATCCTTCGTTCAACATTATAAGATCCGCATTTAGTATGTACTTTTAATTAATTTTGAAACGATTTTTTCTTTATTTTCTCAAGCATAAGTATGTATGTATTAATGTACAATTAAGCACTTAATTATTTTTAAATTTCCATTTTCATTGGTACCAACTCTCCGCAATTCACAAAAGGTCTCTCCAAGTCAAATCACTTAATATTTACATACATGTTAACTACGATATACGACACAATTACCGTTAAATATCACTTAATTGTCGCAGCATTCATTCGTTTTCATTTCATTTATTTCATCTATGTATGTATTTATGGGTATGTATTACGTAGATAACTAGGAAATATCGTAGTTATATACTATGGGTAGGCATGCAGCAAACACAAAATATCACTCACAAAAATTTGCTAACGCAGCGTACGACCTCGTGGCTTCTAACCGAGAAACTCTAGTACAAATCCTACTTGCTTTCTAGTTGGATGCGAACAGACAACTGACAGCGTCAAGCGTACAGTGTACAAGCGGATCCCCAAAGCGAGCGTCACAGTTTCAGCGCGCGCACACAGCAAAAAGCGAGCGAGTGGCGGGAGCGCCAAAGCCCACTGAACCAATACACGTTTATATTTATGTTCATGAATACAAGAAATTTACTCGTATCAAAAATTTGAACATATGTATGGATGAATGTATGTACGTACACTAGGGTGGTTCTCAAAATCAAATTAGAGTTTTTCTTCAACCTCCCACCTACATCGGTAACAGTACCGGACAGTACCATCTCTTCTATATACATTGGTACATACGTACATATATACTTATATATAAAAGTAAAGCTATTTTCTTCACAGAACTGTACTCGTTATGATTACTAGATCGGGTCCCCAGAAGAAATGGGCCTGTATGACCGCGGAATATTTCTCAGCGATATTGATATCAGAAAATGGGTTTGGCGGTTAACGAGGACAAGTCGAAGTACCTCCTGTCATCACACAAAAAAACAACAACTCTCGGCGGCCACGCCATTATTGACAGCTACAGCTAAAGACTTCGTCTATTTGGGAAACAGCATTAACACAAAAAATAATGTCAGCACGGAAATCCAAGGAATAATCACTCTTGCCAATGAGTGCGACTTTTGACTAAGTAGGCAATGGAAAAATAAAGTTCGCCCTCTCGACGAGCAAAAATCACGCTATACAGGACGCTCATCATTCCAGTCCTCATGTACGGCTCAGAAGCATGGACAATGTCAAACTCAGATGAGATGCCACTTGGAGTATTCGAGATAAAAGTTATTCGGAAGATTTATGGACACTTGCGCGTTAGCGAGAGCTAGTTTCGACGGAAATTTAATGATGAGCTGTACGAGCTTTACGCAAACATCGATATTTTTCAGCGAATAAAGATCCAGCGGCTACATTGGGCAGGCAGGTCATGTCGTGAGAATGGATGAAGGCGCTCCGACCCAGAAAGGATTTATATCGAAACACGCTAAAGGCAGAAGAGAGCGAAGACATCCACTGCATTGGGAAGATCAGGTGGACAGCGACGTTTTTGTCTTAATAGTGGTATATTAGAGAAACGCTAAGCACCGCCGCTACCGATGGCCCTGCTGAGCTGTTGGATTTTTCACTTATATTTGCCATTGTGCTATTCAATCTACTTATCTTGACTTTTTTATATCTAATTGCCGAAATAGATAGTCCTGCTCTCAAAGGTATAATATATAATATAATACAATGGCGCTGAGAGAGCTCTGACGAGTCTTAAGTCTTAAGTTTTTCTTCCCAATCCAAGGGGTGCTTCTTAATTTTTATTTTCCCTACTAATTGGGTGCCACAGTTTCATGCCGGCTCCGAACGGCGAATACATTTCCGGTGTGAAGCATGGCAGGAATATCCTCTGAGGTTATGCCACCTACCGCCAAGGGGCGACCGCTATTTCTAAAAACCCAATAATTGAGCTCAAATTAATTAGAACAAAATTTTTTGATGTTTGTTTTAGAACCCGTGACCTCCGGTATTGCAGGCGAGCCTCTACCCACACAGTAAAAATTTTAGTTTAATTTTAATACCATTTTGGTATTTATATATAACAATGCCAAAAAGTATGAAATTAAAACCATTCTGGTTTAAAAAAGAGAAGAGAATGTGAGAGACAGAAATTATTTTTGGTGTCAAATTAATACTTTTTTGGAATTAAATCAAAACCAAATTTTAATTATTTTTAGAATATTTTTGGTATTAAGAGTAGTTGAAATGGTATAAGGTCTATCCGAAAATTGGAATATATTATACTTTTTTCATATTAAATCAAAACCAAAAATATGTAGAAATTCTCATTTTATTTCATATAATATATGTGTGTAATATTACAAAGATAGGAATTATCACATAGTCTGTATTGTATGTATTCCTCGATAATAGGATGGACTGCTCCCTTGTCGAATTGTACCACCGTCAGTAAATAAAAACTGCTACAGGTACTGGCCTTTGCCAGAGAAATTTCGGCACCGTCGCGGTCTTGCAGGGATATTGTGGTATCAAGAGAGACGATCAGCTGCCTCCAGACTGAAAAAAAAATAAAACAAAATTTACCCTCAAAATATTCACTTAATCTCCTGTATTACTTACTTGATACAATTGTTCCATCAGGCATGAAAAATTCGCTTTGCGGGTTTTAATAAATTTAATTTTTCCATCCTACTTATTTCACTTTAAAAAACATTTTGTATTTACATATTTTGACAAATTTTTTCTAATATTTTTTTGGTTTTGATTTCAAACCAAAAGTGAGAAAGAGAGAATTTTAATACTTTTCAAGACTTTATTTTTAAACTATTTTGGATTAAATAAAATTGTAAAAATTCTCATGGTTTAAAAATAAGAATTTTTGGCATTAAAATTCATATTTAATTCCAAGAATGATTAAATTAAGTACCAAATGATATTAGAAATAAACTATCATTTTTTACTGTGCACTACACCACAGCATCCACAAGGATCCACATATAAATTTTGGTCCAAATCAATGACGGTTAAGGAATGTCGCACAGGGGTCACATATGTATGGTAATCCCTGCAAAAAGTGGGACCAGGTAACATGCTAATATAGGACCAGGCTACGTTGTGATCATTACTAGTATACTGAAATGTTTCAAATATGTATATGGTTACATTAACATTGCGATGTCATTGGACATGACATGTAACCAACTCTTTATCCAGGTTTGGTCCAATGCAGCATAATATGTAACAAAGTCCGTAACCACCTCCCTTCAGACCTACTTAAAATCCACGTTCCATTAGACCACCTGCCCTCAGATTTTTTGCAGGGATATGATCTTTGACCCCTGTGCGACACTCCTCAACCGTCTCCTAGTAGCATCTACCCAGGGTGTGAGATTGAAGAAATCTATTATATAAAAATGAATGTGTATGTATGTCTTTATGGACTCCGATTTTTATGAAATTTTTACAGTAAATTCATGTGATATTAGCGCATACATTAGAATATATAGAAATTTCGATAAGAAGCTTCCCGGAATATGGGTCCAAATGTGGACGCAGAGGACTCATCAAGTCTTTGAGCAATATTGGTATCAACCGAAAGGTGTTAGGCAGGGCTTCAACATAAAGCTCTTTACATTGTGATGCATACGTCGGGTCCCAGATACCTATGGGTCAAAACGTGGACCGGGATAACCCCGGAAGGCGTTTAGGCGGTAAGGGCTTCAAATAAAAGGTATTAACTTTTTTTTTATTATCATGCCTAGGGCCGGTTCCGAGATATCGGCCAAAACGTGGACCTAGATAACCCTGGGATTTTTTTTGCGATATTGGTATCAAATCAAAAGCAGAAATCAGGGCTTCTATATAAAGCTCTCTTCGATATAAGGCCCAATCCGGTTGCATAGGAAAAAGGAAGTGGAAAGGGAAATGGTGGAGGAAGGGAAAGGAGAAAAGTAAAAGGAAACTTAGAAAACGGAGTGGGAAAAGGATTAGAAAAGGGTTTGGGAGACGGAAAGTGTTGGTCGAACACCGACGACTTGGTGCCCCCTCCTTTCCTCGTCGCCTTTTCGTCTACAAGCGATCAAAAGCAGCGGGTTGCTCAACTTTTTGTCTCCGTGTTTGGACGTCGACATTATAACACAAAACCATTTTTAATCGCTACGAAGCGGTACGGGTGGTATGATATTAAATGGGTTGGCCAGAAAATGATTATGAGACAAAATTCTGCATTTAAAATTCTGTTTCCAAAATTCTGGATTCAAAATTCTGTGTTACAAAATACTGTATGTCAAAATGCCGTTTTCAAAATTCTGTTTTTCATAATTCTGTATACAAAAATTCTGTAAAGTCAAAATTCTGTTTTTCAAAATGATGTATTGAAAAATCGGAAATTGTGTTTGAATTACACGGTGCAGTGAAATAACGCCCGTGGAAATAACGCCCGTGGAAATAACGCCCGCGGGCCATTAAATCTCAATATAATGGGACTTAAGGTCATAAATTTTTTCCCGAAAATGAGACATAAAGCCATATTTTTGATAACGATCGCATGTCACCCTATTTCATGTAAAAAATCCATTATTGTCTCATGTCGCCCTCTTTTATGTCAACAAAAATGCATTTGCCCGTCAAAATGTTGTTGGCAACATGGTTCGATTATAAAGATTGATTTTACAGAAGTCAACACTCTTTAAAAAGGAAAATTATAGTAGACAAAATTCAATAATCAGCTGTTTAGTAAGTTAACCGCGCCGGGCCGATTTTACAGGGGGGCGTGGCACCGCCCCCCGATCCTATATCTGAAGTCGGTACAGTTCGGAGGCCTATAGTTTCCGAAATATAGGCATTTAAAGTTGCAAAAAATGCCGTCCTTAACCCCACTTTTGGGAAGGAATTCTTTCCGGAGTAATATCTATGGCCAGGTCCACAGTGCTTTTGCTCAGAACACTTTTCTGCGTTGGCGGCCTTCGGCCGCGCTTATAAAAAATAACCCTGGGCTACGCCACCCGTCCGGAAATTTGCCCCAACCGTGGCTACCGCCACGGTGATGTCCTTCTGCGTAGTACACCCTTCAGCGATTTTTTATTCCAAATATATACAAAATCGGAAATATATATACACAATCGGAAATCGAATTACATATTTTTTTCTTAAAAATCAGAATATGAGTGCCTTATTTTCAACAATAAAAACAACCAGAATTTTTGTCCAAAATTATTTGGAAACCAGAATTTTACTTTCCAGGATTATGACCCTTTATGATTATGTCCATACAGAATTTTGGAATACAGAATTTTGACTCGAAATTATTAAGTCGCGCAGAATTTTTTTTTAGTTTTAGCCAGAATTTTGTCCCAAAATCATTTTGAACTACAGACATTAGTCACTATCCCATATTAAATTTGTCCCCATACATTTGGGGACCACCTCAATGTACATACATACATATGTACATTTGTATATTGCGTTGGGGAATGCTATCGCTCACACAGCGCAATGCTCACACATATTGACCATGTGATTGCCGGAATTGTCTCGTCATCGTATTCGACGGTCGTCTGTCGTCAGTCGCCGCTGTCGTCGACAGCTATTCATTGTCGTATCAGTAAAATTGTGATAAATACTCAAGCATATGTACATATGGATACATGTGTACGCGTAATCGGCTGTTCGACTTTTCTCGTTAGCAGCGGTCAGCGCCATATGGGGAGAAATAAATAGCTTGTACATACAGACGAATGGCAGAAAATCAGGCTCCACCAGCTTGGCAAAGATAACTAATAGCCCCGACACATAGCATACGTCAATCCGTCTACGTCGACGTATGTGACTGACAGCTCACGTACTTGACGGAGAGGTCGCCACATAGGAAACGTTGACGGATATACATAAATCAGCTGTTTGATTAACCTTTAACTACAGAGGTGGTGGCAAAAATTTAACTCTTTAGAATATTTTGTAATTTCTCTTTTAAGTTGCCCTCTTGAAATTCAGTTTTCAGTAACTTCACATCTCCTGATAATTATTGACCATTTTGGTTTTATGGAGGAATGTTTTACAAATGAGAAAAAACTCGAAAAGCAAATTGCAAAAAAAGTAAAATTCAAGAGTAGCTAAAGGTTAAGGATCAAAAGCAATCAGCTGACATAGCGACGGATTGACGTATGCCGAAAGTTGAGTGTTCGGCAACTTTGGTACGTTGCGGCGACGGATCCGTCGTACTTGTACCGATGTGCATTTAAATGCCCACAGTTTACTGAGCTGTCAGTCACATACGTCGACGTAGACGGATTGACGTATGCTATGTGTCGGGGCTATAACTGGCTGGCTGGCAGTGCTCGCTGGTGGCGGTGGTTGCAAAATCGAATACAACAGCAACGAGAAATATATTTACATGTACATATGTATGTATATGTATATAGCCACTATCACCAAAACTACCGCCGTGAGCACCACCTTCACAGCAGCGAATATTTAGCGGCAACTTCGCTTTGCAGTCAGCGCAGCGTTAATGACGTCGCCAGCAAATGATGGACTGCGCTGCCTTCAACAGCGTCGTCTTCCCATACCGGACTAAAATTGTAATGTTTTCTTTTAAGCTGGGGTTATAGATACTTAACATAGCATGGAACAAGTTGAGAAACGGGCCGCTTTATGCGCGCTCCGTAAAAATCTAAATGAATCAGACTTCTATGTTACGCTAAGTGTGCATAATCAAATGTACTCAAACCCCATTGAACAGAAATTTTGAGTGAGTTTGTTCATGCTACGTTAAGTATCTATAACTCCAGCTTTAGCCTTTCTCGGTTGTTGTAGCTTTTTTGTCCACATTTTTCTTGTAATGTTTAACGTTGTAGAGTTGCTTTACGGTTAGCATACATTCCACACGTAAAGTGTTCACCCATTCATTCCCTTATTCATTTATTCATTCATTCTTTCTCGTTCGGTAGGCGCTCTGAACGGATTAAATAGTGGACACACTAATATTAGCCGCTTTTTCTTGCAAGCAGCGTTGAAAAAACACTACGTAGCTTAGCGAATAAAGTGGAAAGCAACAACAGAAAGTAATCTCGTTGAGTTGAAAGCGCTTAGCACTTAGTCGACTTGAACAGCTGTGTTGAAATTAACAGCTGTTGTTTGGAGTTTATTCAGAGCGAGAAAAGGTGGCATCTCAGTCAAAATTTATGAAAAGCACAAAAAGGAATTGGTAAAAAAACAAGCACACATATAAATATTTGCTGCGGCCGCTGCGGCTGCTGAATTTCGGGAGTTTCCTAGGTGTCGCTAAGATAAGAACAGCACTCGCCGGGCCGCTAAAGGAACCACGCCCGGAAAAATTCGATTAAACTTAGAATAACTTTTTAGTTGATAAAATGTACTGTAAATGTAATTCTCAGCAATAAAAAGAACAACAGCATCAACCATTTTACGTTTACACACTTTTGCTTGTTTAATTTAAGCTTAAATTAGTTATGCAGTAAGAGTATCGTTATAAAACAGCTGATCAACCAACCTTATGGGAAACAATGTTTTTGAATTTTGAATGAATTTTGGCTTTCAGCTGTAACGCTAATCAGCTGATCGATTGTTTGTTTCAGTGGTTCGCTGTCATGACCCAATAATAATATGGTCGTAGCAAATCAAAAGAGAACACGCAATTAGCTTTAATACAAAATATGATAATTTCGCAGCCTATAAAACAAAAAAAAGAAGAGCTACTATTGCTATGACCATCTTTATTGGGATATGATCACTGTTCAGCTGTTTACTGTTACCGCACCAATAATCGACCAAATTAATTCCGATACTGTTACTATTATGGAAATAAAATTAAAGCTCAAATTAGTTATGCAGTAACAGTATCGTTATAAAACAGCTGATCAACCAACCTTATGGGAAACAATGTATTTGATTAGTGATTCGCTAGTCGGTAACGCTATCGGTAACAACCAAATGAATTTTGGTTTTCAGCAGTAACGCTAACCAGCTGATCGATTGTTTGTTTCAGTTGTTCACTGTCATGACCCAATAATAATATGGTCGTAGCAATCAAAAGAGAACACGCAATTAGCATTAATACAAAATATGATAATTTCGCAACCTAAAAAACCAAAAGAAGAAGAGCGACTCTATTGCTATGGTCACCTTTATTGGGCTATGATCACTGTTCAGCTGTTTACTGTTACTGCCAGGCACGTAGCCAGGGGGGGCTAGAGGGCTGAAGCCCGCCCCCCCCCCCCGAAATAAGGAAATCACTGACTGAATCTTTTGAAACTCTTATACACATCTCAGCTCAAACCTATAACAGTCGTACGCAACTACACTGGACGGTGACTGACTGTCGCCGTTTCGTCAGCGTTAAGATCTATGCGAAATACAAAAAAATATGGCACGCGCCAAATAAAACATTTACATTCAATTTATGTAGTGAGTATTTTAGATCAGTGATGCTCAATTGCGAAAGACGCAATAAAATACCAAACATTACACAAACACGAAAGCGACTGAACACGTACGCTAGGTCTAGACAAAGAATCGGCGTTTGTTGCTGTTGTTCTACAACAAACATACAAATTTGTCCAGCGTACTTGGCGGCGAAAACGTGTAGTAGTATTTGTGCAGCGCAAACGTAAAATGTAGTAGTATTGAGGCTTGCACACGACCCTGCAAAAAAATGTGCGATCAATCCCGAAAGAGATTTGTCCTCGATTGATCTCTTTCGAGAACAATCGGTCCACAATTAGTCCCCAATTGTTCTCGTACGGGTATAAATGTAGACTAATTGTAGACCAATTGTTCCCGAACGGGTATAAATGTAGACTAATTGTAGACCAATTGTTCCCTAACGGGTATAAATGTAGATTAATCGCTTTCATCCCGAACGGGTATAAATGTAGATTAATCGCTTTCATTCCGAACGGGTACAAATCTAGATTCCTTAAATATAGACATTTTACAAAAATATGCAATGTATTTAAAAAATTGTAGAACAACCGGTAAAACGAATTGAACACCCTTTTTTAATAACAATTTTAACAAAATGTTGCCTAAAATATCCTATGAAAAAATCCTTTTCATCACGCTCATATCGTCCCCTCAATATAACAATAGCGTACGTGCTCATACGCCATTATTTTTTTATTGCATATTTAGAATCTCCATCATTGATTCTATGTCTGGTCAAAATTTCGTCAAATTCTACTTCCACAAAGTGGGTCAAAATGTCATTGGAAAAAATGGTGTATAATTTCTTGTTCAAAAATTTAATAGATATGTATCTGATTTGACAAAAACTTTAAACTCGATTTTCTCAAAACCCAAAAAAAATTATACGCAATTGTTCAGCTTAACGCTGCCACTGTCTGTGCAACTCAAAGAAAAATCTATGGATTTTGTATCAGCAATGAACCGAGCCAAAGAATTAATAAGAACTCTGCACCAGATAAGAGAAACAGCGGATGGTTTTTTCAACGATATTTTCCAAACAGCATCACAAATGTCTAAAGATCTTTTTGACACAGATCTTGTAGTGCCTAGAGTGACTTCGCGTCAAACTACTCGTGCTAATCCACCTTGCACAACCCCTGAAAGCCACTTCAGAGTCACAATATTTATTCCATGCGTTGATGCTCTGATTCAAAACATGACAGAACGGTTATTAGTGAATGAGGATATACTCTCGTCATTTCAAATTTTACTCCCAGGTTTTGCTGCAATTGATAATCCCGAAGAATTAAAAAATTTAACTATTTACTTCGAGGAGCAAATATCAATGACAGCATTAAAATCAGAGTATCGATTGTGGTGTGCCAGCTTATCAACAATAGATCCAACCATAGAAGTGTTGAAATTACTGCAACATTGCGATGCAACGTATTTTAAAAATATTCACTACCTGCTTACAATTTTAGCAACTCTTCCAGTGACGACCGCTTCCGTTGAAAGAACTTTTTCAACCTTAAAAAGAATAAAAACTTTACCACGCAGTGTGATGGGCAATGAGCGGCTGAGTGCACTTGCTGTTATTGCAGTGCACTGGGATATTAAAATAGATCCAGATGAAGTAATTAATGATATGGCAAACAAGAAGAAAAGAAAAATATTACTTATTTAAGTTACAACTACCAAATAATTTAAGTAATATATACATGAATTTATATTGTTTTTTTTTAATAAACAGAAAATTTAAAGTTTATATATTTTTTTACTTCAGCCCCCCCTGAAATGAAAAGCTGGCTACGGGCCTGGTTACTGCACCAATAATCGACCAAATTAATACCGATACTGTTACTATTATGGAAATAAAGTTAATGCATAACTAATTTAGGCTTAACGCATAACTAATTTAAGCTTCAATAAATTTTAGTCCTGAGGAAGTTGTTTTAACGTAGTCGCTGAATACATGCTTTGAAATTATATGCATTAACTACACCCGCAACACTACCAGCCGCCAAAAGATATGAATCCATTGAAAAATACATTGCGCCGCCATTCAAGCATCCATCATTTTAAAAATGCAAATGCAATATTTATCTCAGAAGCCATTAAAAAGCTTTAAATGTAAAAATTAATCATAACAATAATTTTAACAACGTAAACTAAAACGCCGATAACTTACCTTAGACAAAAGTTAGTGAATAGCAAAGTTGTTAAAATTGTTGTTAAGCTAACGTAATCATAGCAAATGTTGTTGAAAAAGTCAGTGAATCGCGCTACAGGGTGCAAATAAGCAAGCAAGTAGTTGTTTAGCAAGTTGAGCGTGTTTTCAAGGTCGACTGCAAGAAAAAACCCCTATTAAATATTGTTGTTGGGTGGCGTTCATTTTACTCTCAAGCAATTGAGCGTATGCTCTTAATCGCTTTATCGCACTTGGCTAGTGCCACAGTGGTTTGTGGATACAAAGATGGGAAAAAGAAGAATGATAATTTTCAGCACACAAAATGTTTGAACCAGGGATTGCAAATAATCGTTATTTTTTAAATTTTGACTAAAAATATCATACTGAAGGAGATATGCTAAACGCAAAAGACGTACACAGATATAATCACCGTAACGCAGACTACCTCTAGGTGCATTAATTTTTATAAAAAAATTGACTTTTAATTATTATTTTCTGTTTTATTGTTTGCTCAGAAAATAAGTTATTTTTTGAGTTTTATTTTTCCCTCTGAAAATAAAAGTTATTTTTTGAGTTTTATTTTTCGATCAGAAAATAAAAGTTATTTTTTAATTTTATTTTTTGCTCAGAGAATAAAAGTTTCTCCAGCTTAATTTTAGCTGCAATTGTCGATTTTGCCACATAAATACGTAGGTAAAGTTTATAAATAAAAAAAAAATAAAAATTTATTTACATATATACTTCAACTATTTATATGGCGAAATCTACAACTGCAGCCTTAATTAAACTGACAAACGTCTATTCGCTGAGCAATAAAATAAAAATCAGAAAATAATAATAATGTTTTCTGATCGAAAAATAAAACTTAAAAAATAACTTATTTTCTGATAGAAAAATAAAACTTAAAAAAAAACTTTTATTTTCTGATCGAAAAATAAAACTTAAAAAATAACTTTTATTTTCTGATCGAAAAATAAAACTCAAAAAATAACTTTTATTTTCTGATCGGAAAATAAAACTTATTTTCCAAACGAAAAATGAAACTCCGATGGTTTTAAAAACTGTTTTTCTTTTTTAATTTAACTTAAATGAACTTAGGCTGATGTAAGTTTTCTAAAGAGTTGCATCATTCAAAATTCTTTAGGCATTCAAATGACCTCTTATTATATATTTAGTACCTACCTACATACAGTGTTGGAAAAAATAATAGGGACACGAGAAATATTTTACAATTCTCCATTTATTTCATTTTATCACCAAATAATAATTACTATATATTGATAGTTACACGGAGAGGACATGCTTCAATGACTCTGGGGTGGTTTTTGTATAATAATTTAATTTTTATAAACAAAAATAATGAAATGTATAATTTAAGTTGGAAAAAATAATAGGGACAAACTTTAAATTCGATTGTTTTTTCAAATAATCTACAATATTACTGCTGCAGTTAGATTTAAACTAAAGTTTAATTGAAGCTCCTTCATTTTTTATAACTTCCTTACATCTTCGTGGCATATGGTTGACCAAATCAGCGCAATTTGCAACCGGTATTAAGTACCAAGCTTCTTTAATTTTTTTTCATAACTCTTGCTTATTTTTCGATTTTTGATCCGCCATCTTCTTCTTTAATATTCCCTATAGGGCTGAGGTACGACGTCTGTGAGGGCTACTCCAAAACAGCAGCTTTCTTACGTTCAAACCATGAGTTTTCGATTCTGGAGGCATGTTTGGGGTCATTGTCATGCGTAAATCGCCATCTAATGATATCAAGGAGGGGTTAAATGATCCTGTTTTGAGTAGAACAATTCGCAACAGACCTCGAGAAGTAGGACTAAGTGGAAGAAATCCCAGAAAAGTTCCGTATCTTAGAAAAAATAATGTAAGCCAACGAACTGAATTCGTTCAGAGTACGCCACCGTGCTTGATAGTCTTTCTGGTGTATCTGGGGTGAAATTCTGCATTCTGCGGACGTTGAACGAACATTATTCCATTCGAGCCGAATAAATTTACTTTTGTGTCATCAGATTAAATAACGTTATTAAAGTTTTCCGGCAACATGTTCGTCTGAGCGAATTCAATTTGTTGGCTTACATTATTTTTTCTCAGGTACGGAACTTTTCGGGGATTTCTTCCACTTAGTCCTACTTCTCGAGGTCTGTTGCGAATGGTTCTGCTCAAAACTGAATAATTAAACCCTCCTTAATATCATTAGATGACGATTTACGCAAAACAATGACCCCAAACATGACTCCACAATAGACAACTCGTGGTTTGAACTTAAGAAAGCTGCTGTTTTGGAGTAGCCCTCACAGTCGTCGAAGCTCAGCCCTATAGGGAATATTAAAAAAGACGATGGGGGATCAAAAATGGAAAAATAAGCAAGAGTTACGGAAAAAGAATTAAAGAAGCTTGGTACTTAATACCAGTTGCAAATTGCGCTGATTTGGTCAACCATATGCCACGAAGATATAAGGAAGTTATAAAAAATAAAGGAGCTTCAACTAAACTTTAGTTTAAATCCAGCTGCAGCAGTAATATTGTAGTTTATTTGAAAAAAACAATCGAATTTAAAATTTGTCCCTATTATTTTTTCCAACTTAAATTATACATTTCATTGTTTTTGTTTATAAAAGTTAAATTATCATACAAAGACCACCCCAGAGTTATTGGGGAATGTTTCCGTGTAAACATCAATATATGGTAATTATTATTTGGTCTTAAAATGAAATAAATGGAGAATTGTAAAATTTTTCCCGTGTCCCTATTATTTTTTCCAACACTGTATGTACATATATTAAATTTAAATGATTCCCCGACCTTCCCTATCTGGAATTATGTACATATATCATCCTAAAAAGATTAAAAAACAATGTTTGAAATGCTCCATTAGAATATTTCTTTTATTTTATTTAGGTACCTACATAAATTTTTTGCAAACATTTATTTTTATTTTTATAAATTTTGGCAATGTTTTTTGATGGAAATTTACCATTTGTATACCTAGGTAGCGTCCGGTTTGTCTTGTGTGTTCTCTTCTTCGTAAAACATTCTAGGAGTAATCGCCAAAATATACATACATACATATATACATAAATGCGAAAAAAAGCTATCCGGTATTTACCTACATATGTATTTTCAGACCTACCTACAATTCTCTGTGTATGCCTACGATTGTGATGCGCAAATATTCAAGTTTTTTTTTTTTTTTTTTTTTTATTCTATATTACCTATTTGTGGCAGTGCTTCGTTAAATTCGGATTAGGTAGTTATGTAGGTATGTATTTGCAAACAAACGCGCAAACATATAGACAAACATACACATATATGTACAGGGAGTTTGTATATCACCTCAGTGAGTTATAAAACTTATTTTAGTGGATAGTACGATGGACCAGCATTCCCGATTTTCCATTTTAAGGGAAAACCTACGTTCTAGTGCAGAAAAAATGGGTATGATACATAATGGGTTTTTAATTCAACAAGATAATAATCAGGAAAATACCGCTAATGATGTTTAAATATGAACACTTTCGAATAAAAAACACTTCCAAACTCTTTTGCAAAGCTCTGATATAAGAACTAATCAAAGTTTTTAGTCCTGTCTTGAGGATCATGTGAAAAAATCGAAGATTTCCCCAAAAAATAACCTAAATGCAGGTTTGACCGGGGAATGGGACAAAATACCTCCGAAAATTTTGTCAAAAATTAGCAGAGCCCATCCCTAGACTCTTGGAAGCCATTTCGAAAAAGAACGGATATCATAAAAAATATTAAACAGGTTGTAGATGTATTTATTCACCGAAATTACCAATATGCAAAATAATTTTGTGAGCAAAAATATATGACCTTTTTCGTTTCTTTAATTTTATAAAAGACATGAAATGCATTTTGGTTTTTTAATGAATGTGTTTTTGTAGCATGAAGATTCAGCTATAATACCACATTAAAAAAATTTGAAAAAGAATTCGAAAAAGGCGAATTTCTAACAATTTCTTAAAAAAATAAATTATGCAACATACTTCTAAGAGCCACTGTATGTACATATGTATATAGTACATATAGTACATATAATATATGTACCCAATAAACACAACGGATTCGCCTCGAATTCGCGTCGGATTCGCTTACACTGATTATATTATCGCGGCAATAGTTCGCGGCGATAGATCGGCGAATCCGAATTCGTAGGCATGTCACCTATCACTAGCGATTCGAGAATTTGTTCATTCTCGGATCGCTGGCGATTCGAATTTTTTATCATTAGCGATTCGAGAATTTTTAATTTCTCTGATCGTTGGCGATTCGAGATTTTTTATAAATGACGTTTCGAAAAATTAAAAGTTCAGAGTTTGGTTTACTGGCAATGGGTTAAATCCGAGTTCAGGTATAAATGTAAAATTTCAGAACTATAATGATTTTTTAGTGCAAAACAACTTAAAAAAAATAGAAAAAAATGTTATCGCGAAAATCCATTTTCTCGAACTTGTCGCGCACTCGAGGCGAGTCCGAGAAATTACGTTCGCGAAAATATGCTTTCTCGAACTCGCCGCGATATCATCCTCGCGTCTGTGTTTATTGGGTATTTATATGTATATAGGACTTTACCTTTGAATATATACCTATATGTAGTAGACATATACGCCGACAGTGATTCCAGTGTAATAAAAAAATTTAAGTTTTTTCTTGCGTTTTTTTTACTAAATTTGGCTATTGCCGCAATCGTTTTTTTACACGAAATGTAAATAGAGAAAATGAAGGTTTTCTGGCCTTTTTTTTTTATTAAATTGTACTACATATTGTATCAATCGTTTGTATTTGTTTTTATATGGAGATAAAAATTTAAATAGAAAAAAATGAAGTTTTTTCTGCTGTGTTTTCTTTACTAAATTTGACTATTGTGGATATTTTTGGCTGTTCAATTTAGCAAAATTACCCCGGATAGCAAATTTTTAAAAGCTGTCAGGTGAATAATATTTGGTGAGCCGGCAAGACTCGTGAATTTGACAACAAGCATAAACAACAAAAAGACCGAAATACGTACATATGCCATACATAAATTAAAAAATAACCGCGGTGAATATTATTACTAAAAATTAAAATAAAACTAATAGTATCTGTATATAATTGCTGCATTTTATTAATTTCAAAAATTAGGTTTCTTAGTGCCCATACATACATATGTACATATTCTTAAAAGCCTTTAAGAAATAGTAGTAGAAAATGTAGAAGCACGGAGTCAGAAGTAAACAAAACTGCAATTAATATTTGGTTTTAAATTATCATGATACAACATTATCAATTTAAAAATTTATTTATTAATAAATTCTATGAATAATACGATTTTCAAGAAAAATTACTACGAAACCAAACACAAGTTACTACGAAATGAAAAACTGCATGTATACTTTGCTGTACAATGGTAACGCTGTTATTCAACTCATTCCAAACAAACCAAAAACAATGCAGAATGTAAACAAAGGAAAACAACTGATTCTTGCGTTGGGTATGCGTGCGTTTACGTGCGTGAATGGTGTCGATTTTGAACTATTGCGTGAGGTAACTGAGAGATATGACGCCGTCGGTCAGTGGTTGGGCTATTAGAAAAACTAGGAAAATATGTACACATCTCGCTCCATACGGGTATGGCGCGCCAGCGCACGCCGCCGCGCCGATACGCCGATTTCACGGATAATGGCGGCGGCGGCCGATTATGAAGGTAATCGGCGCGGCGGCGGCGGCGTCAATCGCCGGCGTATATGTCTAATATGTAGATACGTTTATACCTATATAAAAAAATTAAATAAATTTCCATACACGTACCTACATATGCATGTATGTATGTATCTATGTATGCATTAGGGTTGTCAGATACCTTTCCCGAAAAAATCAGTAGGTACCTACATTGCCTTCCAAAAAAAAAAAAAAAACAATTCATAGGTATATGCGGAGAAAATCGTCTTTATTACTGGCATTTTGTTTTTGTTTCCGTATCAGTATTTCTTAAGGTTTTTAAAACCATCAGTACGAAGCACGAAAAATCAGTATTGTACTGATGAAATCAGTACGTCTGGCAACCCTAGTATGTATGTTTATTCAAATGCCATCACATTTCAAGAGCCAGGCCATCGGAACCATACTTTTTGAAAATATGCAATATTTCAACCTTTTTAAAAATTCGGGCCACATTTGGTCTTTTTATACTCAGCTGTACTAGTACACAGAGTATTATAGTTTTGATTTCCTAACGGTGGATTGTAACAGAATGAAATAATCGAGATAGATATAGACTTATATATATCAAAATGATCAGGGTGAAAAGAGAAATCGATTGAGCCATGTCTGTCCGTCTGTCCGTCTGTGCGCACGATAACTCGCGCAAAAATTGAGATATTTTGATGAAATTTGAAATGTAAGTTGGTATCAAGACAGGAACGGATGGTATTGAAAATGGGCGAAATCGGACCATGACCACGCCCACCTCCCCTATATAGTAAAAATCGGAAATTTTGTATCTCAGTCACTAATAGAGCTAGAGTGATAAAATTTCACACACGTATTGAGCTCAGGCCCTTATGAAGAAATATGGTGAAATTTTGGAAAATGGGCGGTGCCACGCCCACTTATTAAGGGGCAAAAATTGAAAGTTTTATGAGTCATAACTCAGAAACCGTTGCAGATATATCGATGAAATTTGGTAGGCGTGATATACTTACTTAGGCAAATGGTTGGACGAAAAATTGGCAAAATCGGTTGACGACCACGCCCACTTTTATATGTGGGTATTATAAAGTGGCCTAATAAAACATTTTAAGCGATATCTCTGTCAAATATAAAGATATATCATTGAAATTTTATGGAAGGTGTCCAACTATGGACGTAAAACAAAAAATACAAAAATTTTGGAAAATGGGCGTGGCACCGCCTCCTTTTAGAAGCAGGAATATACGAGATTTCTGAGCCCATAACTCGACAAATAATCGATATATTATGACGAAACTTGGTGTATACACTTTTATTACTTGTGGTAATACATGTTCAAAATTTTAGCGAAATCGGTTGACGACCACGCCCACTTTTATACATGGGTATCATAAAGTGGCCTAGTAAAAACATTTTAAGCGATATCTTTGTCAAATATAAGTATAATTCATTGAAATTTTGTGGCATGAGTTCTACAATATATCGGAAACAAAAAATAGAAAAATTTCGGAAAATGGGCGTGGCACCGCCTCTTTTCAGACAAAGAAATCAACGAGATTTCTGAGCCCATAACTCGACAAATAATTGAGATATTATGACGAAACTTGGTTTATACACTTTTATAACTTGTGTTAATAGACACGCAAAAATTTATTGAAATCGGTTTATGACCACGCCTACTTTTTAACAAAGATATTTCTGGAACATCCTTTGGGAATTTGTAACGTGACATCTTTGTAACTCATAAAGGGATGAAATTTTGCACAAAGAATAATATTCATAAGCTTAGTTGGATGACTGACAAAAATTTAGAAAACGGGCGTGGCTATGCCCACTATGCCCAGCACTCGCTTTATATAAAGTACACCGTGTTTCCATCAAACGCAAACAAACAATTAAAGCATACAGCTGAGTATCTAATGTTCGATTCCACTCGAACTTAGGCTTCCTTACTTGTTTTACTTTACAATGTACTAATGTAATAAATACTTTTTAGTTTTTTTTTTTCAAATATTCAAAACTTTCATTATTTAATAACAATTTATGCGTGCAATTCAATGATCTCAGCGCGCATTTTAACTAATGGAAATGATTTAGTTCCGTAACTTGTGAATTGCTTTATGTTTTAAATAAACCACAAAAATAAATAAAAATGTGCTTCTAGCTAAAAAAAAAAACAAAAAATTGGGCGACACTTTTTTCCTATTTTTGGACACTTTTTGAAATTTTTTAGCGGCAATACTGGGTAGAAGTACGCAAATTCCTACGTACTAACATATTTATGAACCTATGTATGTATGTGCATAAGTATACACATATCTAATATATGTATGTATGTATGTACATAACTTACTCATAAAAGAGTCTTTTTTGTAATTTTTACAAACTACGAGTACCTACATACATACATACCCTTGTATTTACAAATGCCAAGGTAAACGAAACGAGCCCCCCAGAACTGTTTTATTTGTTTTTTTTTACACTTTTCATATTATCGACTGCGCTATTTCTTGCAGTGTACGAGATACGAATATGTGAAGGTTATTTACATACATATGTACCTATGTACTTATGTAGTTCAGAATATTATCTATCGCTGCCAATGAAACAAACACATGTACGACAAGTAAAGGTTCAGACATTGGTGACTTATCTGTAACCTTATAAAACAGCTGATTCAACCAACCTTACGACAAGCTGTGTTACTAGTCATTGGTGCCTTATCGTAATTCTGTAGCTGTATCGTTAACATACAGACCAATTGGATTTTGGTTAGCAACCCTAAATCCGTAAACAGCTGACACTTGTGAAAGCAGATATAGGAAGGTAGGCGCATAAGCGAATTCAGAAACTTCTTTTTTAACACGCTTTTATTAGTTTCACCTCTATGTATGTATGTATGTATGTATGTATGTGTGTAAACAAGTTACGTATACGCAGTGTAGTTCACTGTATGTTTGCTTATACGCATTATGTAGCATAAGTTAACGCAAAAGCGTGTGTATTCATACACTGAATGGGGGTTTTTCAGTGTGAGATGTGCTTATTTATTTACAAAGGTAGATTATAATATCAAAATCAAAGCGAATTCACATCATGGCCAATAGTAATGGGCGAGTCCCAAGCGAATTCAGACTTTAACAAGGAGAAATATTATTTTGACATTACAATCTACCAATTACAATAACAAAATACATGGGAAATTTCCGAATTCACCTGTGCGCCTACCTTCCAAGATCTGCCTAGACAAGTGTCAGCTGTTTACAGATTTACGGCACCACTAACAGCTCACATGGATAGCGATAAAGTTACAATAAGGTTAACGATACAGAAATACTTATAAGTCACCAATATCTGAAGCTTTAGATACTCAGCTGTATGATTTTATTGCTTGTTTGCGTTTGTTCGATATACGGTGTATTTTATACATATAAAGCGAGTGAAGCATAAAGTGGGCGCAGTCACGCCCATTTTTCAAAATTTTTATCAACCATCCAACTAGGCATATGTAGATATAAATATTATTGTTAGTGCCAAATTTCGTATATTCCTGCTTCTAAAAGAAGGCGGTGCCACGCCCATTTTCCAAAATTTTTCTGCTTTTTGCTTCCAGTCTGCCCAATGAATTATCTTTATATTTCACAAAGATATCGCTCAAAATATTTTTGTTAGGCTACTTTATAGCTCCCATATACCTACTATAAAATTGATCGCGGTCGTCAACCGATTTTGGTAATTTTTCGTTCGTTTCACAGTTTGTCCTTTTATAAGTCGGCGTGGCATCGCCCAATTTAAAAAATTTCACCATATTTCTTCATAAGGGCCTTAGCTCAATACTTGGGTGAAATTTCATCGATCCAGCTATATTAGTGGCTGAGATGCCAAATTTCCGATTTTTTCTATATAGGAAAAGTGGGCGTGGTCATGGTCCAACTTCGCTCATTTTCAATACCAACCGTTCCCAGTCTCGATACCAACTTGCATTCCAAATTTCATCAAAATATCTCAAGATATAGGTCAAAAGGTCAAAACGTGGATCCGGATTTCCCCTGAATAATTTTGGTCGATATTGGTACCAAATGAAAGGTATTGAGCAGGGAATATACATAAAAGAGTAATCACTGTGATTCCTAGGTCGGGTCTCCAGATATGGGCCAAAACGAGTACCTGAATGACCCTCGAATGTTTCTGGCCGATACTGGTATCAAATCAAAGGTCTTGATGAGGACTTCGACACAGAACTATTATAATTGTGATGCATAGGCCGGGTGCCCAGATATGGGTCACAACGTGGACTCGGATGAAACCGAAAAGTGGGAATCATGGATTCAATACAGAGATGTTCTAGATGTAATGCTCAACCTGGTTCCCTGGGTAAAGGGCAATCAAAAAGAAGAGGAAAATCTAGTTTTGATATATATAAGTCTATATCTGTCTCGATTATTTCATGGCGTTACAATCCACCGTTATAAAATCCAAATTCTAATACTCTGTGTACTAGTACAGCTGAGTATAAAAATGTATAGATAAACACATATATACATATGTATGTACATATGTACGTATGGTTGTCAGAGAGGACAAGTTCGGGATTACTTTGCTATTAACAAATATCTCGAATAATATGGATAATTTTTCAGGAAATGTTCTGTGGATGCTAATTCTACTAATTTTACTACTCCCGACTAAGTGGCACAGCCCAGTTTGCCAGGGACAGACAGGCATAGTACCTAGTTTACCGTCACGGCCACAAAAAATTTGCGGAAAGCCCGTGTTTACATAATTAATAAAAATAAGCCAAAGACCGGGTACTCGGGCGCACACATATGTATGTAGGTATGTATGCATATAAATAAATTAGCAGATATGAAGAGCTTTAAGATGCGAGTATATGTACATATGTATGTACATAGGCAGGGGCGAACGCAGGAGGGGGGGGTTGTTAAACCTCCCCCCCCAAAGTAATTGAATTTTTAAATAATAGAATTTAATGCTACATAGTCATTTGAAAAATTGTAATTTGTTGTTTTCAAAGCAATGAATACCATTAGTCACTAACAGCGTTGCCGTTTTGATACAATTGTATCTTTTTTGATACTTTTTTTCTAAATTTTGTGATTTGATACTTTTTTGTTCACAAACGGCCTATTTTGATACTTTTCTGCTGATAGAATTTAATTTTTTGAAACTATGAAAATGTTAAACTAATAACAAACCTATTGTATCTGGATAGTATTAAAAAGTTGTGGGAATGTAGGCCAATTAAAAAACCCAGAAAAATATAAACTGGACAGAGACATTTTTTTAATTTGCTTCAAAGTAATGAGTTTGGCTTATAACTCTGTGGCTGCTGAACTGGATTTTTTTAGATTTAAGGGGAATTGTGAGTCGAAAATGGACTTCTTTTGAAAATTAGTTCTGAACTGAAAAGTCACCAATAAGGTTTCTATTTTTTTTAGAGTTTATTGTTAATCATAATACAGGAAAAATAAAAACTCATTTATTATTACTTTCAGTTTTCGTTACATGAGCAAACTGTTGTGAAATAAATTTAAATTAAAAAAAAGTATGCTTTTTGCAAAAAAAATACTTGAGTGTCTTAACTAAAATGTCTTTATTTTTAATAAAAACAACCAGAAAAAACTGGTCTGAATTAGATACACAACTTTACTTATTATTTGTTTTCCAAATGAAAATTTTAAAACCACAGTTGTGCTTTTGATACTTTTTGATACTTTTTTTGCTTGGCAATCTGCTTATAAGAACTGGTCCAGAGTGGCCCTTAGTTGTTAAAAGTTTAAATGAAAATGCTAATGCTTGAAAATTACGCTCATAGAAAAACTAAGATTTCTTCATCTTGTATTTTGCTAAAAATAAATGGTTCTCACTGTTTTCTTTCGCTAAATCATGAAACATACCTCTTTTTTGCGTTTCCATAGTTATCCGCATTTTTTAGCACTCAAACTTGAAATCTCGCGAAAATCATAATACACTTATTTATATAAACTTTTTCCAAACAATTTTTTTTTTTTTCAAATGTGTTGACTTTAAATGAGCCAAAGTAACGTTTAATGGTGTCTATTGCGTATAGAAGGAGGTTTTCTATAAAATTCAATATATTTTCCACGGAAATGCATGACAGAAATTTCTTTTTGAAACACCAACATTTTTTACTTTTGTGTGTAGGGCTGACAACGATGTGGACTTAACGAATATTTAATTCACCATAATCCAATTCGTTCCACCAAAGCTACAATGTAGCTGCTACATGACGAAAAATATGAATTCAGTAGCAATTATGACGCAATAATACAGGTGACCTTTACTTTTTAGTTTTAGTTTAAATACAGAGAAAATGCAATGAATTGAGCTTTAAAAGGTACCTTTGTTTAATGTGTGCATACGTAGGTCCACTCCCCAAACATAAATAGATTTAAGTAAAAATTGTCTGGACGAGTTTTGAGTATTTTTTTTTTGAAAACCCCCCCAAAAATATTTTTCTGTGTGCGCCACTGTACATAGGTACTATGAAGCGGTAACTTATAGCACAGAAAATTTCTGTGCTTATAGCCTTGCTGGCAAATTTCTATTCCGGAATAATTTATCAAAAAATAAGAGGCCAATAAAACCTTTATGAGCGGAAGAAAATACAAATGTCTGAAATGCATGGAAGTGATAACAAACTTTCGCTCTTATCTTTCGTTTAAGAGACTTATGATATAAACGTGTATACATAGATACATACATATAAACGTAGATTATATAGAGTCTATAGCAGTGTAGAGAAACGCTAATCACTACCCGGAATCCAACTGACTTATAGCGTTTTCGATTCTGAACCAGAATGCTGCATTATTATAAGGCAAAATTATCAACATGCGCCCTGTGCCCTAAGAAAATGTTGCACTTTTCATGTGAAGTATGAAACAAAAATAATGCAACCCCTTGGTCATATTAAGGGCAGAAAATGCTGCCCTGTGGTCGGGGAGAGTGCGACATTTTTTTCAATAGAACAATCGACTCTGAAAAAATGTGTGGAATCTATGTGGAATAGAAAAAAAAATTTGACAGCCCGATAAAAATGCAGAATAAGTGCGACATTTTGGTCAGAATCGAAAACGCCATTAGTTTTATCAACATGCTCTTAACAGATTCTACATACCTACATACACTTTATCAAAAGTGAATGCCAGATCAGGAGCTATTTTTTTGTTTATAAAATTACCTATACATACATACATATGTATCTATCTATCTCCTTGCTTAGCGAAACGGGTGATGCGTACTGGCCCAGCAAGCGATTAAATGTTACGAAGACGTAGTAGGTATCGGACTTGGGCATCATCAATTACATTTCTTTTCAAATACAGTTACTGTAGCACTCGTACGAAAGGTTATTCTGACCCTCTTTAAATAGTCAGAAAATGGTATTTTTAGGATTGCTAGACTCTAGCAGCTAGAGGGTTAAAATGTACGGCGAACTTTTTTTTGCGATACGGTCTAATGTACATTAAGGTGTAGTGAAATCATATGGAGATTTTTTGTTTGTTCTTTTTTTGAACGTACCAGCAACGAAAAGTTGCCTTTATACGAGTTAATGAACCCCACAAAATTTTATCGCGATAGGATGACGTTTTGAACTGCCCCCAACCCCGCAAAGTTGAAAGCAATAAGCACGATCTGGTACAAATATGAAATTTTGAAAATTATAAAATCAAAAAACTATGTATGAGAAAAGTAAGGGGGGTAAAAGGGGGGTTGACCCCCGCAGGGGTGTTACGGAACCCACATAAAATGTATATCAAATTAAAGGGAATCAACATACCTATCGAATGGTATAAAAATATTCGAAATCGGTTCAGTAGTTTTTAAGTAATTGCAATTTAAAAATGCACAATATAAACTTTGACCTTTAATAACTTTTGTTGTTGTTGTTTCCAAAAAAAAAAAATTCACTTTAATACTCAGCTTAGCCATCTTTATCAATCCTCATACTTCGTTTTTTAACACGCTTTTATTAGCTTCACCTGTATGTATGTGTGTAAGTATGTATGTATGTATGTATGTATGTATGTAACTTTATCCCATCCTAAAAGTTGCAAACGTTTAACTCAATTATCTATATATATATATCTATATAAAAATCAAGCCCATTTCTTTGTCGCCGGCTTTCGCCCAAACGCGTGGAGGGATTTTGACCAAATTTACACACCAGCTTAGTACCTTGCTCTAGATGGTTTATATGCATATTTATTTTTTTCAAATCTGGATGTCTGTTCCCGAGATATAGGTCAAAAAGTCAAAACGTGGATCCGGCTTTCCCCTGAATATTTTTGGACGATATTGGTATCAAATGAAATGTATTGAGCAGAGAATTTATATAGAATAGTACTCATTTTGATTCCTAGGTCGGGTCTCCAGATATGCGTCAAACGTGGACCCGGATGTCCCTCGAATGTTTCTGAGCGATATTGGTATCAAATGAAAGGTATTGAGCAGAGAATTTACATAGAATAGTACTCATTGTGATTCCTAGGTCGGGTCTCCAGATATGGGTCAAACGTGGACCCGTATGTCCCTCGAATTTTTCTGAGCGATATTGGTATCAAATGAAAGGTCTTTATGAGGACTTCAACATAGAACTACTTTATTTGTGATGCCTAGGACGGGTACACAAATATGTGTCAAAACCTGGACACGGATGATCCCGGAAAATTTCTTAGCGATATTGGTATCAAATGAAGGGTGTTGAGCAGGGATTTTAGATATAACTGAACTCATTACGATTCCTAAGGTGTGGATCAGCACCCGGACCCGGATAACACCGGGATATTTCTCAGGGATATTGGTACCAAATGAACGTGGACCCGGATGGCCCCGGATAATTTCTCAGCGATATTGTTATTTAATCACGGCGCATGGGATCCCAAGTTGTGGGTCAATATGTGGACCCGGATAACACCGGGATATATCTTAGGGATATTGGTACCAAACGAAAGGTGTTGAGCGGACTCTCATGTAGAGCCGTACCCATTACGATTTTTTGGTCAAGCCTCCAGATACCGTACCCATTATGGTTCCTAGGTCAAGTTCCCAGATGTAGGTCAATAAGTGGACCCGGATGAGCCCGGGATGCTGCTGAGCAATACTGATATAAAATGAAAGTGTTGACCGGGTCTGCTATATAGAGATATTTTCATAGTGATTCTTAGTCCCGATACCCAATTATGGGTAAAAGAGACGATTCGGACGCCACGGAACGTTTTTAAGCAATGATGGTGTCAAATGAGAAGTGGAATGCAGGGTATGTTATGCTAAACCCAGTTCCCTAGGGAAAGGGGAAGAGTAATAAGACTGGGAAAGGCAAAGGCAAAGGGACGGAAAAGGAGAGGGAGAATATAATAAAAATGGAATGAAGAGGATGGGGAGGGAGACAGTAAGACAGGGAATTAGAGAAGGAATAAGAGGGGGGAATAAAAAGGAGAAAGACAGAAAAGGAGAGGTAAGATAGAGCGGTAGATAAAGGAAGCGGAAATGTGACGGGAAAGGAAAAAGGAAACGGAAATGAAAGGAAAGATAAAGGGAAAGGGAAAGAGAAAAGTAGAGGGAAAGGGAGTTGGAGACTAATACGAAGAAAAATTGGATAAGAACATGATGAGGGCAAACTTTTGAAAATATCAACTTTTTCCTTCACTTTTTTAAACTTATCTGAATTTTGCTGAGCTCTGCAGCCCGAGGTAATTTCGGTTTCTAGATACTTCCAACATATTTTAAAGTGTGCCGTTTTTCGTTTCAAGTACCTATAATAGGAAGTGGGCCAAAGTAAAGCTTGGCGGGTACAGCTAGTTTATTTTATAATTTTCAAAATTTCATATTTGTACCAGATCGTGCTATTTTTTCAACTTTGTAGGGCTGGGGGCACCTCTAAACATGCGAGTAGGTCAATAAAATTTTACAGGCTTGTTACTGGGCTAGAAAGGTTCCGTTCTGTCTTTGGAACAAATTGAATTTCCAAAAAAAAAGTTTCACTCCACCTTAATGTACATTAAGCCGTATCACGTTCTATGGACAAAAAAAAAGTTCAGTGTGTGTCAGTTTTATTTGAACACTTATGTCGAAAAAATATTTTTGGTGTAAAAAATTTTTTTTTAGGCCCGCGTTAAAAACAGCTAAATCGCGTTTTTTGTAATAACTTCCTTACTTGATGTCGGATCTCTATGATCTTAATGTCGCAGAAAAGGTCTCGCTCAGCACTATATTTGGCCCATATAAAGTTTCGACTTCAAAGGTTGTCCTGAGTTTTACCTTTAAAAATTTTGGAGTTACTATCCATAGATTTTTTTATTTTTATCACTAATACAAAGCTCTCAAAAAACCATGAGGAATCCCCCAAAGAAATTCTAGCCTTTATTCACAAACAAAAAAGTTATAACGTTGTAAAATGAAACACTTGTTTTTTTTTGTAAAAAATTACCACAGAGAAACGGCGAAACACGTCAGCTTAATTTTTGGCTCCAGATTACGAATGCGTTTTTAGAAGTGAAGTGTATGCACTCCCATTTTCGAGATATTTAAGAAACCATTTTCAGTTTTCACATACAAAGCGATCCGATGTGGGGGCGTATGAGTAACTATTGTTGAGGTAATAAAAATAAAGAAAAGGGGAAAAAACTATACGTACATAATATGTATGTATATAAAATGCATATGAGAGGGAAGAGAATACCCTGCACATAAATTCCAATTTGTTTTAAACGTTCGAAACGTGCACTGAAAAAACAACTTACTCAGATTATGGAAAAAATGGGAATGTTTCGGCGCTAAAGACATATTTTCATTGTTTTGATGTACAATTTTCTTTCGATCAAGGAATAAAAACCCCGTTTTAAAGAAAATTGTATTCAAAACAATAAAAATATGTCTTTAGCGGTGAATCATTCCCATTTTTCCATAATCTGAGTAATTTTTTTTTTGAGTGTGAGCAAAGTAATATAAGCGACGAAGAACTCACTTTCAGAGCTCTGAAACTTCTTTCATAAATATCTCAAAATTTGGAGGACATCGTCATTTTTGGTCTCGGTTATCATAGATAAGAAGATGTTTTGGGGATTAAAGTAAAGTGCGTTGTTTTCAATTGTAGGCTGAATAATTAACTGCATTTCTAGGGGCAGACGACGCATCCAGCGCAAGTATTGATAATACATTTAGACTTCCGTTGTCTCTTCTTAGGCGCGTATAATTTTACAACGAACTATAGCAGTTTTTCTAAATAACTTGGATGATTTTACGATACGCACGGATGCAGAAATCGTGAAGCCGTTGTAAGCCAGCGCGTTGTGCTTAGAGATCCCACTTGAATACTTACCAAATCTTCACTACAGCCATTATCATTCAATATAAATAACGTTGATCAGCACGAATAGTCCAATCATCAGTAATTTTTTGCATATTATGTGTCCAGTATTGGTAGCTGTTCCATCGCGGTACAGCATACTCAAGTCAAGCGAGGACTTAGAATACTTTTTAATCAAAAACTCATACTATATGGCGTTACTGCCTCATATAAATAAGAACTTGGGATAATTTTTCAAAAAACAGGTTCTCTGATTTTAAAACGGTATAACTTTTTTGTTTGTGAGTAAAGGCTACAACTTTTTTAGCGGAGTCCTCATGCTTTTTTGAGAGCTTTGTATTAGTGATAAAAATAAAAAAATCTAGGGATAGTAACTCCAAAATTTTTAAAGGTAAAACTCAGAACAACCTTTGAGGTCGAAACTTTATATGGGCCAAATATAGTGCTGAGCGAGACCTTTTCTGCGACATTAAGATCATAGAGATCCGACATCAAGTAAGGAAGTTATTACAAAAAACGCGATTTAGCTGTTTTTAACGCGGGCCTAAAAAAAATTTTTACACCAAAAATATTTTTTCGACGTAAGTGTTCAAATAAAACTGACACACGCAAACTTTATTTTCGTGATACGGCTTAATGTACATATCTATGTAAAAAGCAATAAAAATAAAAACAAACAACAGCACACATCCCAATAAACACAAGAGCGATGATGATATCGTGGCGAATTCGCGAAGGGTAATATATCTTTTCGGACTCGTGTTGAGTTCGTGATGGACTCTGGAAAAATCAATTCTCGCAATAGAACTTTTCTTATTTTATTAAAACTTGGCTTGTACGAAAGAGTGTCAAAACTATACTCAAGAAACTCAAAAGCTAGGATAATATCGTGGCGAATTCAAGACGGATGCGCAGAAGATGATTTTCTAAAATGTATTCGCCAATCAGTCCAAATATCGAATCGCCAACGATCCGAGAATATGCATATTTAAATATTATCGCAGTTAATTATCCCACGTCCGACTTAAACTGCAAATAAAAGTTATAAACAAAAATGATTATATTCTTTCATCTGCTTACATATGTATGTATATTAGGGTGCCATTCTTAAAAAATCGAATGAATTATATCTCTCAGTCCCACACCGCCAGTCGTTAATAGCATGCTCTAAAAATTAAACAGAAATCCAAAAGAAATAAATCCAAAGACGGATAAGTCCATAATCCAGAGATCCAAAAACCCATAAATCCATAAGACCTCTATTCAATTTGGGATATCTACTATCTAAGTGACTCATATTATAGTTTTCTGATATCTATAAGGTTATTTGAACTCCGATACCGTCGATTATAGAAATTAGGCGTGTTCTTAAATTTAAGAACCATCCTAATGCAATAATATCTTCATATGTCTGTTTAAATACACCGCCATAAAAAGATTGCAGGATTTTTGAAATTGCACGTAGCTACCTGAATTGAAACCTTCCACAACAACAAACAAAAGCTTGATTGAAATTTTTAGATAAAATACAAAAAAAATTAAAAATTCAGATCAGAGAAAAAAAAAGGAAAGAATTACTCTTACTTAAACAATTAATTTTACGCTGACGCAGGAAAAAAAACAATTAAGAACGCAACTGCCTTCGATCGTACTGAAGATTTCATACCTTTCATGAATGGGTCTGAATTTGTTTCATTGTACGCATAGGTATTTTGACCTTGACAGTTCACAGTAACGTCGTTCGGGTCCATATAGGTATGTAGGTACAAATACTGCAAACTTTCATGCGCTTAGCTGTTTAAATGGAAAAGTTTTGCCCCAAAGTACCTATGTATACCGAATTTCAGTCAGATATCTCAAAAACTGAGGATTTACTTTGCGTTCAATCAGACGCACGGTCAGACGGACATGGCTTAATCCACTCATCTCATATTGGTATAAATTTTGGTGGGCCTGTCATGCCTCCTTCTGGTAGGTACTTTCGACAAAACTGTTTTGGCACAAAGTTATAATATCTAGCATTTCATGTTCATGAAAGGTATAAAAACGCTCACGATCATGTGACTCGAAATTAGATGATTAACTGATACATATATACATATGTATATACATATGTAGGTACGAGTATTATAAATACATTATGACAGCGTTCAAATACAACATATATATGTACATATTTATATATGTGTTTAACCACATTTACATACATATGTATATATATATATATATATATACAAAGAGCCATACATATGTATGTATGTATGTACATCTAACCATTTATTCATTTGGCCTTCAAAACGCTTCATACATAATTTGAATAATTTAAGCGGAGCGTTGAAGTTAAATAAACCTTTGTTGACATTTTTCGTACGTCAAAAACGAGTTGAAGGATAAAAAAATGCTATCAACATACATGCATTCATTCATACATACCCTGCAGGGAACTCAATAACTAGTGCGCTAAATTTCTAGTTCCGTACTAACGAAAAGGTATCAAAAATGAACTGGATCAATTCTAGTTAGACCCTCACCAGTTCAGAAGGAGTGAATTGAGTAACCATTATAAGACACACTTTGATTTGTATGCATTTTCGAAGTGACAAAAATTCTATGAAAATTTTTCGTTCGTTCAATTGCCGTCGGCTTTGTATATTTCTGCAATTCTCAGATGTTTAGTGAAGCATTTTATATAAAGAGTTTTCTATTTGCATCATAACTTGTTTGAAATGAAATGTTCTCCTAATTATGCTTTTTCGAGCCCTCAGGCTTATTTTGAATTTTTTTTATTTTATTACTTTTTAAATATTTTTGTCAATTTTTACTAAATAAATAAATAAAAACAGTTAAAAAAAAAAAAACAAAAAAAATTATCATCCGCCAAGACACCGACAGGATTCGAACCCGCGCTAGCCAGGTTGATTGTCACACGCGTTAGCCAGTGTGTCATCGCGCCACTTGCATGAAGTGTGTCAAAGGCTGCCCTTAAGCGGCAGATGTAAAACTGTAGAATTTATAGGTACTTGTAGCTAGTTCAGAACTATCGCAATTGTGCCAATAAACGAACTAGTGTAAACTGTAGAATTTAGTACTAGTTCGGAACTATCGAAAATGTAGAGCAGAGAGTGACAATTGACACCGCCTAGGACATCGCCGTGTTAAATTCGCCAGTTTATAACATGCAAAAGAGATTTAGCTCGCACTAGTAGTGTCGAAAATAGCATTAGAAGCGACCTAGTTCGTAACTAGAGATTTTCCCTACAGGGTATGGCCACATATTTTATATAAAGTTACACACATTCGCAGCTAAATATACATATGTAGATGAGTACATATACATAATTAAAGGTGTGGATTTAAGACTTAAATTTTAAGTTAAGCCAGCTTATGTATGTAGGTTCTAATCTTACTTTGTTTTGCTTCCTTTTTTGTAGGTACGCAAATTAAATTAGGAATAAAAATTAACTCATAAACTCATAAGCAGATAATTATGTTAGATAACAACAACGATAATAATAACTAAAGTAAAATTCCAGAAAGTAATAAAATTAGAGAACTGCTACTGGTTGCTCTAATTTAATCTACATACCTATGTATTACATACATACATATGTGTATGTACATACATACATATGTTACTTACTTATCAACTAGTTGTAAACTAATTGACAACTAGTTGGCCATACAGCTCAACTAGTCAGCCATCTATCTTTTTTCCATATTAGCAACTGGTATTTTTAGCACGGTGATGACCTAGGAAATGGCAATTGTCAGTATTCACACCAGAGTCATACCACTTGACTGACTAGTCAGTATACACACCAGTATCATACCAATTTGCTGACTAGTCAGTGTAGATATCAGAACTATACCAGTTGACTGACTAGTTTTACATGCTACTCCAATGAAAATAAAAATTGCAAAATAAAGTTTCTAATACATTTATTTAGTTATTAGAATATGATATTTAAATTAAAGAATTCAGGCACATTAGATTGTGATCTTGCATATTAAATATTTAGCAAAAATTAACATTAACATTGTGAATAAGTAACACGTTGACCATTCTAAGCTTGACATTTATATTGATGATTTTCTGACTTTATACAAACATATCATGTACTTTTTTCTATGGCTGAAGTAGTATCTAATATACAGGGCTATATTAACATCTCAAACTATGTTATATTTGTGGTATTCACCTGATTTAATGATCTAACAATTTTCAACCAACTAAATCTACAAGGGGCCTACTACGCAGGGTTCGAATACTACAACAACAATAAAGAAGTTGCTTTACTTTTACTGCATACGTGTTCATTGCAACCTCCAGAAACTCCGGATACATTCGTTTTTAATTTAAAACCTTTTTTTTTGGTAAAACTTCTTGTTTCATAACTAATCTCAATTTGTCCCTTATGAATCTAGTTGGGCAACTGCCATAATTTATCTAGTCAGTTAACTGGTAGGTTGGCTGACTAGTTTGGACTTTCGCTGCAGGGATATAATTACTATAATTTGAGAAGTTTAGATCTTAACGGAGACAATATTTAGACACGCAGAAGTTTAGAGAAGAAGAATGTAAGGCACTGAAATTGGCACATCGCTGAAACAAAAGAATAGCATCAAGGAAATTAGATTTTGGGAAACTTAGTGCCGTTTGCCCAATATCCGATTAATTACACAGCTCAACAAAAAAGTCGTTATTTTGGTGCAGCCCTACTTGTAACTGCAGTTGGTAGTATACGATGTACTAATGTTAGAGAAATTGTAAAAACAATCTCAAAAATTAAATTTTTTGTTAAATTTTTTCAATTTTTTTCATATTTAATCACGGTTTTCTTTAATAATTTGTTAACCAGTGTATATGCTAAGATATTTCGATATTATCTCTGATAAATTCTGCTTTCAACGATGTATAACTTTTTTATAGCCGCTTAGGCGTTCCTATTATATTCTACTTTAATCAATTTCTACTGTGAAATTTTTCATACTAAAGTATGGACCTCCCAGGTTAAGGTAAATATTTTTGTATTAAAAATTTCACAGCAGAAATTAATTAAAGTAGAATATCTTAGGAACGCCCAGGCGGATATGAACAACTTATACATCGCTGAAAGCAGAATTAATAGGAGATTATATCGAAATAACTTTGCATATACACTGGTTAACCAATTCTTAGAGAAAACCGTGGTTAAAAATAAAAAAAATTGAAAAAATTTAACAAAAAATTGAATTTTTGAGATTGTTTTTACAATTTCTCTGACATTTATCAAGATACATAAATAATGATTACACCGATAGAAGCGGTGGAATGTCGCCTTTTCAACGACATCAAACGTGTGGTGATAGGATTAGCAAAAAAAAAGTTATCGGGCCAAATATGTCTTAACCTATTAACGTACGATTCAAAAAAGTTGTTATCATTTTTTTGTCAGTGCATCGTATACTATCAACTGCAGTTACAAGTAGGGCTGCACCAAAATATCGACTTTTTTGTTGAGCTGTGTTATAAGCGGGGTTCTAATTGCCATTTAAAATGTTTACTACTTAATTGATCACATGTTAAATGTATGAGTTTGGTTAAGTCGATAATGGCGATTAACTGGGAGTTAAGTTAATCTGGAGATGGAAAAACGTCCCTTACGCATGATAAACATATCGACCCCTTTGCGCGATTTTATCGTAACGGTCATTTTCTGGAATTTCACTTTTTGATGCAAGCTTAATCTACATCTGTTAGCGCATCACCTGGTAAAATATTATAACTGAAATCCTTATAGTTGTGCCAAAAATTGGCTTTATTTTTTATCGTAAGGGACAATCCACACTTTTTTCTTGAGCTCGAATTTATCGTATCGCCCATATAGAAAATATTTTGAATATAGCTAGCAAGTAATTTTATGTACTATTTATTCTGAAATTTAAAATAGAATATGAAGGGGATTGTAAGCGTAATGTAGCCATGGTACCATGATTATGTTTGGATTATCTTATAACCTTAAACGAGTTTTTCTTGAATGTATATTTGTATGTATATTAGTTTATTTATATATTTCTATATCCACTACTATCTCGGGAAGGGCTGAACCGATTTGGATGAAATTCGTTTTACAGATAGTATGCCTAATTTTAAGATATTCTATCCACGTGCTGCCCTGGAGATGTTTTTCCAACGCTGCCACCTTTTTGGAACTAAAAAAAATTAGATGTGCTAATATGGGCATTAAATGAATGGTATTTTACGACGTATTTCAATTAAAATATTACTCAGTGGGATTTCTACATAACCTAATTTCATTAATTCCTTTGTAAACTATCGCGAAAACGGTTTGACTGAGTTGAATGAAATTTATACATTTATTTTTGGCTCATTTACTTGATTAGATATTTGTATATTTCTATACGGGGAAATATAATACTTTCTAAGGCAAAGAATTATGTCTGAGCTCGACCACCCATGTTCTAGTAATTTATGGAAATAACAGAATGCCCCACTTGCATGTAAAATAATGAAAACTAGCTATTAAAAATACTTACTTATTTAGAAAAAAAAGCAATATTATTCTCTGTTCTTGTGGCGCCTTTAAACGGCATCTGCTAATGTAGTTTGTTTTTGCAGGGTTTTCTGACATTTACTGATTGGGAGTCGCTGGTTCAAATTCGCGTTCGATGCGTAGTTTTATATTGTAGACTAGAAACGCCGACAGATGTTGCTCTGTCCAATCATTGATTTATCGGAATAATGTAGAAGTTTATATTTCGATTTACCTCTCCTTCTCCCTGCTCATTTACCTCTCCCCTTTCTCTAACTCCCAACACTCGTTCCATTGCTCCGTCACAATGCAGGAAATAATCTACCTATTTACCAAATTTCCAACAATCTTACATATTATAAAAACTAATTCTCCAAATATATCGGTCCCTGGTCTTCCGGAAATCGAACTTGGAAACTTTAGAATGGAAGGCAAGTACAATACTCACTATATTACCATTATACCATCATTAAAAACACAAAAGTATGGAATAAAACATTTGAATTTTTCATACAAACTCTTTTTTAAATATTATCGTAAGGGACATTTATTCAAACAAACTCATAAAAAATTGAGAGCGAAAATTATCGTAAGGGACAAAATTATGATTTTTCCGCAAACTGCACATTTCACACACATTCAAGAAAAAAATTATCAGGATCAGTATCTATATATTAATAGGCTAACATTTTTCCCATACAAACAATTGCCATGCTGTTTTGCACATTTAACATACACATATCCACATAAAATTGATATGGATGTGTTCGTATGAGTCAGGAGCAGTGCATAGGCATATATTTTTTTCTATAAATTATTTAATTTCTTTATAATTAATAAATACAATTTTTAGTTAAGATAAATAGATATCGTAAACGTGTTTACAAATATCGTAAACACAGTTGAAGAGTCGCTTTAATTTAAAAGCGCTCACCACCGGGCCTACCTTCCTAGATCTGCCTTGATTTTGACCATGATTTCGCGTCGGACCGTGATCAAAAGGGCAAATCAGTGTTGCGGTACAACTGGAATTTGGAAAGTGTTGCTTATCTCCGCGAAAAGGAATAATTTTTGTACCAATACAAAGTTGAAAAAATAAATTGCATGGTCGAATTTCGACCACCGGCGATACTAGTATTAATTAATTACCTAATGACTTATTCAATTTCGTGTCAAAATTCCAATAAAAAGTAGTAAAAAAACGAAAAAAATGCTCTCCTGTAAAATTTGCTTTTGTCCGTTACGATAAAGTCGCACAAAGGGGTCGATATGTATGTATGTAGGTATAGCCTTGAATCAAAGCGGCTTGAAAGCTCAAGAACTAAACCAGCAAACTGCTTAAAAGCTTGTTGTCTTAGAAGAAATTGAAGAACAAAAATAATAGGAAAACATACCTATAATAAATACCTAATACTTTCTATTCCTTGCCAACATTGACGCCAAAACTTGGCCTTCAAAAATTTGAGGACCAGGTAGTCCAATGGGACGGGGCTATAAAGTAGGTCTGAAGGGACGTGGTTACAGACTTGGTTACATGTTATGCTGCATCGGACCACATCGAATGTAAATTGTCGTTCGCCGCCAACTAATTCGTGGTTGGTCGGCAATTTGGCTCGGTCTAGGGTATTGGGATGTAGTTTAAAACGTGGTCCACTGTAAGCATACTAGTCTATGGCCCAAATGGGGTGGTTTTTTATATAGTCCTTTGTTATGCAGCGGTGAAGCAGGGGTGGTCATGTCCAATGACATCGCAGTGTTAATGTAACCATATTTTTATCATATATTTGGACCACCTCTGTAACTAGGAACTGTCACAACGTAACCTGGTCCTGTACTAGCATATTATGTGGTCCCACTTTTTGCAGGGTGTATACAAAACTTATATATGTACATATGTATGTATGTATGGCAAAAGTAACACACCTATGTAAATACCAGCATGCGCACCCCTACATAGAACTATTTTAATAACCCTGTAGGGAAAATCTCTAGTTCCGAACTAGGTCGCTTCTAGTGCATTTTTCGCAACTACTAGTGCGAGCTAATCTCTTTTGCATGTTATCAACTGGCGAATTTAACACGGCGATGTCCTAGGCGGTGTCAATTGTCACGCTTTGCACTACATTTTCGATAGTTCCGAACTAGTACTAAATTCTACAGTTTTCACTAGTTCGTGCTAGTTCGTTTATTGGCACAATTTCGATAGTTCTGAACTAACTACAATTATCTAAAAATTCTACAGTTTTACATCTGCCGCTTAAGGGCAGCATTTGAGACACTTCATGCAAGTGGTACGATGACACACTGACTAACGCGTGCGACAATCAACCTGGCTAGCGCGGGTTCGTACCTGTCGGTGTCTTGGCGGATGATAATTTTTTTTTTATTTTTTTTTTAACTAATATTTTTTTTAATTATTTAATAAAAATTTGCAATAATATTTAAAAAGTAATAAAATAAAAAAAAAAATCAATATAAGCCTGAGGGAGCGGAAAACCATAATTAGGGGAACATTTCATTTCATACAAGTTAATATGCAAATAGAAAACTCTTTATATAAAATGCTTTACTAAACATCTGAGAATTCCAGAAATATACAATGCCGACGGCAATTGAACGAACGAAAAATTCTAATAGAATTTTTGTCACTTCGGAATTGCTTACAAATCAAAGTGTGTCTTATAATGATCACTCAATTCTCTCCTTCTGAACTGGTGAGGGTCTAACCACAATTTATCTAGTTCATTTTCGACACCTTTTCGCTAGTTCGGAACTAGAAATTTTGCTCACTAATTATTGAGTTCCCTGCAGGGATTTTATGCATAGAAACATACAGACTAACACATTCATTTGGGCTGTTGTGATAATCTACGTGGGTATACATCAGTGATGCACACCGCCGACTGCGCTACTTACACAAGCGCAACATATTTTTGCATTAGTGTGCGCGGATAAGCAGATGTCGCATACCTATTGCTCAGAAAAAAGAAAAAAATTCTTTGCGCGATCGATGTGCACAGCATGAAATTCAAGCGCAGACTAATTGGTTGTAGGCGTCGCACAGTGGGGGCACCTCCATACAAACGCGGCCAAAAATAGTAATAATTGAGCTAGAAACTTTAAACTCGGAACTTAAGCTTTCTTGATTGAAGATAGTAAACTGTGAAAATTTGAACAAAATCGGCCCACAAATACACCCCCCTCCCATATAACGGTATTTTTGAAATTTCAATATTTTGTTAACTATTATAGCTAAAATGCTCAATTTTAATAAGAGCACACATTTTTTAAATATAAATAATATACAGTAATCATTTTGGAAAAAGCGCAAAGTATTCCATGGTTTTCAAATTAAGAATATATGCACTTTTGAGCATTTTATAAGCATTCATCATAAAATTTTCCTTCAAAAAAATCACATTTAAAAAAATTTTTATACCACAAATGAAACTATACTTTTCTAAAGGATTTCAGTGTGCTGAATCTGAATCTGAAGTCAGAATTTTCAAATTGGTTCTAGTTTTTGAGATATTCATGTCCAATTAGGCAAAAAAACACGTTTTTGACTATATTCCCTGCTTAATATCTTGTATGTAATATTTTTTTATTCAAAATCAAATACACCGTTAGAAAGCATAAACCATCCCCCTGAATATGGCGTTTAAATTTTTCAGATATCTTTATTAGAATTGGAGAAATTGTTGTTTAAGTTTCATTAACTTGGCAAATTTTCCCCATACAAAATTATTAATACTTTTTGAAGCATACTTTTGGGGATTTTGTATGGGAAAAATGTATGAAAACTTAGAAAAACTCACTCCATAAAAAAGTTCATAAAACAAAAAAGCGCAAACGAATTTTTAAGATTTCTTCACCTGTTTATAAAGCACGTTCACTAGCACCAAATATTAAAAATTTGGAGAGGTCATATTTTGTATTTTTTTTTTATTTCATGTTGAAATTTTCCAATTTTTACACAATTTTTTTTTTCTGTTCGAAAAGAAAAAGGCTGCAAAAAAATAATGATAACGCTGATAAAAAAAATTCTTTCATAATTTGAAAGTGTGAACCATTGCCTACAACACGGTGAACAAACTATGCGCTTAGTCGCCTAAGAATAAGATTTTTCATAATGTCAAAAGTAGCCTAATTATTGCGTTTTGAAAAAGGCACTTTTAGTCAAATGGGAAAAAGATTATTTAAGCGAAAAGCGCAGGTGGATTTCAAGAATTAAAATGCAGTTTGATTAAAAATATATCATTTCAAAACATATGAAAAAATTGGGGAGGTCATATTTTTTATTTTTTTTATTTTTTTGTTTAAAGTTGAGCAAAATTTTTTTTTTACGACTTTTTTTGTCAATATTTGAAAGTTCATATAAATCTAAGAGTTACCGCTGGTTACAAAAGGTTTATTGTTTCTAAAAGGCCAAATCAATATCTATGTAATGATGTATCACTCGATTACATACGTTAATAATTGAATGAGTTACAGCATTTTGTATAAGGTGTAATTGTTGAGAAATAAAAGGAAATATTTTTTGCTCAGTTTTTAACACCCTGTACGGCTAAACAAAACGAGACTCAAAAAATTTTATATAAGCTTTTTTTTTACAAATTGTTATATCTGTCAATCACTTTCAAAAAAATTTGATTTGCTAATACTTTAATTTCGATTTTATTTTTGGCCGCTATCACCCAGTGTGCGTCGCAATTGCTTGCTAGCAGCACACACACGACTCGTATGTGTAGCCGAGCAGCTCCGTTTTGCTCCGTATTCCCTGTAAAAAAGTGTGCGACGAGTCTCTAAAAAGATTTGTCCGGGAGCGCTATCTTTCGGGTACAATTAGTCTACAATTGTTCCCAATTGTACCCGAACGGGTACATATGTATACTAATTGTAGACGAATTGTACCCGAAAGGGTATCAAACGGGTACAATTAGTCGCACAAATGGATGTGTCGCATTTGCTACCGGTTCGGGTACAAAACGGGTACAATTGTGCGCTTTTGCTACCCGTTCGGGTACAAACTGGGTACAATTAGTCTCTTCATAGGACATGCTCAAACAAAAGAGAACACTTCAACCCATATAAAGAGATACAAATGGGTAGTAATCGCATGCTCCCTTGCGAGTTGTCCCGGATGTATCCCGGAGTGATCGCATTTTTTGCAGGGTTGCTCTTTCGTTCAACACTGGTATACATACATATGGATGTATGTATGTACATATATAAAATCAAACGACGCCAAAACTAAATGCGCATGATCAAAGTGCGCATTAGTTAAGGAAACAAAAACGAAAGAGAAACCGTAAGCGGCGCGCTGCCAATGTGGAATTTAACTTCCGCTTATGGTCAACTGGCGGCGCGCCGTACCCCAACATCAACAGCCCACCACCCACTCAACTCTCAACACCCACACTCAGCACCAAATCGACGAACCGCAATCGAATGTTAACCCTCAACTGGCGTCAAACAAAAAAATTGCATTTAAGCACATTTGGTTTTCATTACACTACGCAACAAATAATTCAAAAAAAAAAATAATACCAAGAAATTCAGGTATGGGGGAAGATAGGCAAGGGCCTGCTGAGCTTGGAACTATTTTTTTTTTTTAATTTTTTGTATGGTTAGGTTTTTGAGATAACCCTGTAAAAAAGTGTGCGACGAGTCTCTAAAAAGATTTGTCCGGGAGCGCTCTCTTTCGGGTACAATTAGTCTACAATTGTTCCCAATTGTACCCGAACGGGTACATATGTATACTAATTGTAGACGAATTGTACCCGAAAGGGTATCAAACGGGTACAATTAGTCGCACAAATGGATGTGTCGCATTTGCTACCTGTTCGGGTACAAAACGGGTACAATTGTGCGCTTTTGCTACCCGTTCGGGTACAAACTGGGTACAATTAGTCTCTTCATAGGACATGCTCAAACAAAAGAGAACACTTCAACCCATATAAAGAGATACAAATGGGTAGTAATCGCATGCTCCCTTGCGAGTTGTCCCGGATGTATCCCGGAGTGATCGCATTTTTTGCAGGGAACGTTAATTTTGTGTTTTTTGGTTATCACTTCATTCAGTACCTCGTTCAAAAGACAATTAAAATACGTTTGTAGTAATTGAACCAATCCTAGCTGAATGACAAATGGTCAAAATCAAAATTTTGTAAATTGTTTGCGATTTTTGAAAAAATGTTTAATTTCAAATTAAGTTTTTTATAAGAAGGTGTAAAAATCAGGAAAGTTTTTTCTTTCAACAACTAGCTTGTTTATTTGCAAACACTTTGAGCATAATTCTACCAAGATCCGATGAATATTTTATTTTTGGCGATTTTTTCAGGTGGAACAAAAAGGATATTTTATGGGCGAAAAACCTGGTTAGATGACTCAACTAAGTTAAAACGAAAAAAGTTGTGAGACTCCGCCCCTTAGTTTGAAGCTTATGCTGAAAGGGTTAAATCACAAAAAAAAATTTTTTTTTTGATTCCGCGAAATACCACGAAAATATTTTATTTTTGTTATAACTTTGTTATTTGACATCCGATTTTTAAAATTAAAATGTCATTATTTTAGTCTTTGGAAGCTCTATATTTCCCTCTAAAGCCATTTTGACCTATGAAGTCGTTTTCGAAATGAATTTTATAATGTCACCAGTTAAGGGTTAATCGATCGAAATAACTGAATATTGTCATCATTGTAATCTCCATTGTTGCCATCGGAGAACAACAACAGCAGATGATCTCAAGTTGAGATTCTCAACTCTCAAAGTCGGCTGCGACGATCTTCGCGCTCAATTTTTTGAACGATTGCTGGCGACAGTAGCAGCAACAGTGCAGCGGCAAAGCAAAATTCATCATACACAATTCATTTGTGTTCACTGCTGGCAAAAACACGTGCGTTTTAAGTTCATCGCAAATGTAAAACGTGTAATATTTTTATGTATATACATATGTAGATATTTATGTATGTTCATTTCAATTAGTTTTATATTCAATATTGGGTAGTCAAAAGACTTATGTACATAGAAATCATAAGCAAACACTCACAAAACGAAATAAAAGAGAAAAACAAAAAAAGTGAGATAAATTTGAGACTTATCTACATATCAGTTGACTTAGCAGCCACTTGTTTGATTCAACTTAAACTGACTCCACGGGCCCATCACGCGAGCACTCATACAAGCACACATACAATCTCTTGCATATACATACATATGTATGTAGTATGCGCTAGAAAATATGCAATGCCTGCACGTGTTTGGTTTGGAAACCAACAGCGACCGACGTTGCCGCATTCAAGGCGCTTAACATTGGCAGCGACGTTGACTGCGGCTGCGACTGCGACTGTGTCAAGTGGGGGCTATGACTCCTCGCTTTTCACGTTATTTTTCTTTGTTTATTACTTGAGTGTGCAGCTCCTTCGTTACATATGCAAATGCTACCTCTCTCTTTCCCACTTTAACAGCTCCAACTACGCTTTCGCTCTCTCTCTCTCCTTTCTTTATCACTTACCTATTTTGACTTGCTAGTTGGTACCTAACTTTCCCCGACCATGATAAGTTGGCAAAGAAATTCAAGACCATTGTTGAAGTTGTATCTGCGTGTCTTCGTGCAAACGCTTCGTTTGTTTTAACATGCCTTTGTTTGTGTATAATTGTTGAGTTTTAACTTAATTTTCACCTATTGCCACATAAATAACAACAACAATAAAAGAAATTCTCTTTTATCCCTCTAACCAAAAGGACATCAATACATTCGCTCTCACATTCACTCTCGCGCTATACTCGCCACTCGCCGTTCGCTCCTCGATTGCATGGCATACAAAATTCTACACTGTGTACGTTCTGGCGCGTGTTTGTGTGTCACAAATTTGGTGGGTGTGCCCGTTTTTTTATGTCATTCCGGATTCTGCGCGCAACCAATATCCTTGCAAATGCCGTTCTGTCATAGGTTGACTTGCACAATCCTTAATTATTCAGTTCGTTATACACTTTGCTTCGGCTTTTTCTTGAGCCGAGGGTGCCTACTCACGAAAACCTCAATCGCGTACATTTGTTCTATAAATAGTATAGTATGTGCTACCTCCACTTGCCCTTTATTATTTGTTATGTACTTATCGCTGTTTGCGGAGGCCTTTTTGTTGCCGTCGGCTTTTTAGGAGTGCTTTTAGGTTCGCATGCCTACTTACATAGATACATATGTACATATATGTACATACATACCTATTAATTTCTTATCCTGCCATTTGTACATAGATACATACATACGTTCTTACAAGTTCTTCTGCTTGAGTTGTTTAAATTTGTTTGTGATGATAAGGAAGTTATTTATTTGATTGGCTGCAAATTTTAACACGCAATTTTCTTTGTAGGTTCTCACAGACTTCGTCACTTTAATTTCAATTTATTTCTTGTAAGTTGTGTATTTATTCCGCAAATAATTATAAAAGAAAGTTCCGCGCACCGATACTCACTAATACCAATACCGATACTCACTAATACTAATACTCACTAATCACTAATGGGTTAAAAGGAGCTTGTTTGATTACTTTAGTGGTTGTTAAAGAATATAAATAGAGTACCTGTGTAAATAGAAGGTAGGTACCTGTTCCTTGAAAATTTACGATCTTATCCCTTGAAGTATGCAACATTTTCTATCACTTCATGATATATTGCGTATTTAATGGAGCAAGTTTTGAGAAGTTGTTAAGAAATCATAATTTATATACCTGCACATATGTATGTATATTTCGTCTGAGTCTAGAAGACAACATTTTATATGTATACGGTAGTGATGATTTCTAGGAGCGCGCTTGTGAAATTGTCTCCTTATCTTCAAAGTCACAAGTACAAACCTGAGCCTTCGCCTTCATGTGACTCACATTCGGACTAAAAATACATATGTACATACATATATGTGAAAAAGTTTTTAAAACAAATACATATTTAGAAATGCATTCATGCATATACTTATATACATATGTATGTAAGTAAATGCACCTAATGATAATTAGCAAATTATTCAAGTAAATGCAAAATTAGCTATGAAAGTCGTGCACAGCTAATTAAGTTGTTGATTTCCATGGATCACGCACGTTTGATTTTTAAGAATTCCAAATCGAAAATCAGCACAGCTTTTAGCATATTAATTGAAGCTTATTGTTAGAGCTAACACGCGTAGTTACACATATGTACATATTTACATATATACTTATGCTTATGCGTAAATTGACCATTGGCCTTGAAAATAATGCCACTAATGTATTCATCATTATGGACATTTGTATGTATGCAAATCAGACCATATGTATTTAAAATATTGAGTCTTCAGTGAAAGTCAAAGCTCCATACAAATGATGGTTACATCTATCTATTTGTGTTCCAGTAGATGGACTTAAATGATAATTAGCGATCCAAACGTGACTGAGTTGCTTGAATTCTGTATCGCAATGCGCAGCTCTAAAGGGGAAATATTTGGCAAAAATATAGTGTGTACATACATACATAAGTACTTTCAAATATATCGAAATATTGGAACCTTCTTCCAAATTCCAAACTGTATCAACTTTCCGGTGGAAAATACTAATAGTCAGCGAGGGAGAAGATGGGTGTGACTGTGAAATGAGAATTCAGAGCTTTGCTAGAGCAAATGATTTGTTTGTTTTGGTTTGAGTGGCGAGTTTCACTGACTCCAAATAGCGCCTATGCGCTGTTTTGATACCACAGCTCGCGGCGTAAAAGTGAAAAGTTGAAGTAGAAGATAATGAGCAGGGCAGATCCCCCGCACTATACCAACCTGTTTAATTTAAGTATTTAGGCAGTCCCTCAGGCCTGACATCTTTGAGCAAGGCTGCAGCTGCGACACAGGGTGTTATGGTCCAATCCCAATCGGCCAGCGTGTGTACCAATGCACACTGCTCTCATTTGTATGGAGAGTGGGACAAAACTCAATTTCTTGGAAACGGATGGACCTACCGAAACCAAATTTGGCACATTGGTGTCCCACTATACGACCCATTTTTCAGAAATATTAAAAGCATATTATGTTGTAATCCACGCCCACAACTAACGCTAGTTTACAGCCAAAAAAAAAAAAAAACAAGAAAACCAGGAATGGGGGAGGATAGGAATTGACCTTGGAACTATTTTTTTTTTTATTTTTTGTATAGTTAGGTTTTTGAGATAACGGTAATTTTGTGTCTTTTTGTTATCACTTCATTCAAAAATTATTTGCTCTGGAGTTACAAATGCGATAAACGCAGGCAGTATCTCGTTCGAAAGGCAATTAAAATACGCTTCAAACGACATACAACTTGTAGTGGTCTAGTAAAAACTTGCTGAGCGAAAGCTGGTCAAAGTCAAAATTTTGTGTATTTTTTGCGATTTTTGAAAAAATTTTGATTTTCAAATTCAGTTTTTATAGAAAGTTGTAAAAATCAGGAAAGTTTTATTACTTTAAAAATTTGCCCATTAATTGTAAAGATTTTAAGCGTAATATCAGAGAGATCCGATAAATATTTCATTTTTGGCGATTTTTTTCTTGTGAAACAAAAAGGATATTTTGGACGAAAAATTTGGTTAGGTGACTTAACTATGTGAAAACGACTTCATAGGTCAAAAGGACATTAGAAGAAAATATAGAGCTTCCAAACTAATGACATTTCGATTTTAAAAATCCCATGTCAAATAACAAAGTTACAATAAAAAAAAAAATTAATCCGCGATATTTCGCGGGATCAAAAAAAAAAAAAAATTGTATGGAGATTGGGACAAAACTCAATTACTCAGATTTTATCGAAAATAAAGTTTTATCGAAAACAGTCGATATAAATATGTACAAAAATCGTAAAAGGGCAACAATATTTTGTATAGACTAGTTACATTTCATATGATATTTTAAGAAAAAGGGAAAAAAGGGAAAAATGTATAAACAGGCTTCTTAAGAGAAGACTTGAAAGAACTCAAATCTGCTTATAAGACCTGGTCCAGAGTGGTCCTTAATTGTTAAAAGTTTAAATGAAAATTCTAATGCTTGATAATTACGCTCATAGAAAAGCCAAGATTTCTTCATCTTGTATTTTGTTAAAAATACATTTTATTCACTGTTTTCTTTCACTAAATCATGAAACATACGTTTTTCTTGCGTTTCCATAGTTATCCGCATTTTTCTTAGCACTCAAACTTGAAATATCGCAAAAATCATAATACACTTATTTACACAAAGTTTTTCCAGAAAAATTTTTTTTCAAATGTGTTGACTTTAAATGAGCCAAAGTAACATTTAATGGTGGCTATTGCGTATAGAAGGAGGTTTTCCATAAAACTCAATAGGGGTATTCGCTATCCCTAGCAAGATAGCAAGATAGCACGGATTGCAAATATCCTAGACCAAAATATGCTACACATAGAGAGCACCCAATTGCACAGTCGTAGGAAATTTTAAGAAGCAGCTTTTCTTTTTAGCCAAAGGGACGCGTTCATCACTCACTTTTTAATAAATAAATCATTTTATTTTAGTAAATTTAATAATTACACATAAAAAATAACATTTTAAGCAATATTCGAATGCTCAAATTGAAATTGAAATTAGCAATTGGCGAATGTCAGCTGACGCAGGGTCGCAATTAATTTCCTACACTTCATAGCAAATAAATATACATAGGTTTTGGTGTAGCATATTTTTGAGGTCTAGCATATTTCTGTGCGCCTGTATTTTGTTGTTGTGCGTTGTAAAACTTTGCAATCCGTGCAATCCGTGCTACGTGCTAGGGTTATGCTATGGATAGCGAATACCCCTAATATATTTCCCACGGAAATGCATGACAGAAGTTTCTTTTTCAAGAAACAACGTTTTTGACTTTTGTGTATGGGGGCTGACCAGTGTGCAATGGTCCAATGTCTTGTAAAAACCGCAATGACAACGCTGCAGAATCCAGAGCCCTCAGAGCCACCTGACTATCTGAGGAATTTCCTATTCTGTTTCCGGCTTTTGAGCGCTAATTTTCGCACCAAGACTAGCCAAATTAAAACCATGGAATCATTCCAAAAATAATTTTGTACTGTGTAATAAGAAAATAACCAGCACATTAGATGACGAAGGCTTTACAACACCGTACCCGGTATGACGGAAAATAATTCATTGTTTGTTGTTGGGAGCCAAAATGAGCCACAGTGATAGTGATGTAGTTGTGGGCCATAAAGAGCCATAAAGAGCCATTGGCTGGCTATGCTAGATCTAATATTTTTAAGTTTACACATCGAATCTGCTATTTCACAGTTAGTGCTTTTAGCTAAAGGTTATGTGATTGGAATTACTTACTTAAATATGAATTTACATACATGCATACATATGTATGTATGAATTTAATTTTTTTTTTTCGCCGCTGTAACCAGAAATGAATAAGTATGCTAATGATAAGCACAAATAATCTTATCAATTTCAATTGGAAAATTAGTAAGTTAATTATATATGCATATGCGCATACGTAAATATACTACCCTGCAAAAAATGCGATCACTCCGGGATACATCCGGGACAACTCGCAAGGGAGCATGCGATTACTACCCATTTGTATCTCTTTATATGGGTTGAAGTGTTCTCTTTTGTTTGAGCATGTCCTATGAAGAGACTAATTGTACCCAGTTTGTGACCGAACGGGTAGCAAAAGCTCACAATTGTACCCGTTTTGTACCCGAACGGGTAGCAAATGCCACACATCCATTTGTGCGACTAATTGTACCCGTTTGATACCCTTTCGGGTACAATTCGTCTACAATTAGTATACATATGTACCCGTTCGGGTACAATTGGGAACAATTGTAGACTAATTGTACCCGAAAGAGAGCGCTCCCGGACAAATCTTTTTAGAGACTCGTCGCACACTTTTTTGCAGGGTATGTACTATTTATATACATACATACATATGTATATTCCTAAGTGGGCATGTGTTCATATATACATACGTAAGTACATAAGAGAGGAATATAGCTTAGAATTTGCCTAATAGAAAAAAATGGAGAAGTTAATTGTCATGGTCAATAACACTGCTCTACAGCCAAAAAATACTCCGAGCACCACTATCCTATCTATATGTAAAATCGGTCGCTGATTCCGAAAATCGGGTTCATTTTTATTTGGCTAATGGCTCCACTTAATCCAGTATGTGTCTTTAACACGTTGACTGCCAACTACGAGATAACTCGTAGTACGATTTCCCTTCCAGGAAGCCGACTACGATTTATCTCGTACTAGACATATACGCCGCCGATTGACGCCGCCGCCGCCGCGCCGATTACCTTCATAATCGGCCGCCGCCGCCATAATCCGTGAAATCGGCGTATCGGCGTGGCGGCGTGCGCTGGCGCGCCATACCCGTATGGAGCGAGATGTGTACATATTTTCCTAGTTTTGCTAACTGCTAAAGTTCTTCAAAATTAAAAAAAAAGGAACCAATCGACGTGTTTTGACCTCAGGAACACGAAGCTGAATGCGGAAATGTTTTATTTTTTGCCGGTTAAAAGTTATTAACAAAAACTTTGGCTGTTCCCTACTTTACTAGCCTCAGTCCTAAAGAATTTAAGCTACTGGAAAATTTCAGTTCGTTGGCTTACATAATTTTTTCTCAGATACGGAACTTTTCTGGGATCTCTTCCATTTAGTCCTACTTATCGAGGTCTGTTGCTAATTGTTCTACTCAAAACTGCACCATTTCAACCCTCCTTGATATCATTAGATGCCGAAAATGATCCCAAACATGCCTCCACAATCGAAAACTCATAGTTTGAACGTAAGAAAGTTGCTGTTTTTGAGTAGCCCTCACAGTTGTCGAACCTCAGCCCTATAGGGAATATTAAAGAAGTCGATGGGGGATCAAAAATGGAAAAATAAGCAAGAGTTATGGAAAAAAAATTAAAGAAGCTTGGTACTTAATACCAGTTGCAAATTGCGCTGATTTGGTCAACCCTATGCCACGAAGAAGTAAGGAAATTATAAAAAATAAAGGAGCTTCAACTAAACATTAGTTTAAATCTAGCTGCAGCAGTAATATTGTAGTTTATTTGGAAAAACAATCGAATTTAAAGTTTGTCCCTATTATTATTTCCAACTTAAATTATACATTTCATTATTTTTATTCATAAAAATTAAATTATTATACAAAAACCACTCCAGAGTCATTGAAGCATGTCCTCTCCGTGTAAGCATCAATATATGGTAATTATTATTTGGTCTTAAAATGAAATAAATGGAGAATTGCAAAATTTTTTCCCTATTATTTTTTCCAACACTGTATATACATATATTTATTTTAAAGTGCCTTATATATATAAATATGTACATATGTAAATATATGTATGCATGTTTATTATCATACAAAATAAGCAAATGAATTTAAATTTACCCTTACATATGGATTTGTGTATATTCTTTAATATTTATTTTCTTTATTTTATATTTTAGTTTATGTAACAATTGTTTTTTGCTGTTAATAAAAATGTTTCAACAATTTAGGGTGGAAATTAGTTTATTTATTCCATTCAGCCAGCGATATTAAGGTAACTAAATAAAATTAATATTTGAATAAGGATTGTGATTTGTAGATTTGGGGCAGGCGCGCCGCCGCCGAAATGTTTTTGGAATAACGCCTCCGCCGCCGGAATCACTGTCGGCGTATATGTCTATCTCGTACTACCTAAAACTACCTCTTTTTGTGTAGCTACGAGGAAAACCGTATTATAATAGTGTTAGTATCGATAAATGGCTTCTGGAAAAAGAAAAAAATTTTGGGTTTGGCTTCCGTGAGCTCTTATTTTATTAAAAAATTTTATGGAAAAATTCATTCAATATAAGGCAAAAATTTATTCAATATAATGGAAAAATTAACTCAAATACAAGAAATAAAGTAATATATTATTGTTTGTGGAACTTTTTAAAACAATTTTCCACATAAAGGGAAACATTATGTTTCTTTTAGAGAAAAAAGGGCCTACCTACTACGAGATAATTCGTAGCGTTCTTTCCCCCCAGACGCCAACTACGAGATAACTCGTAGGTCCTTTTTCTCCTGGAAAAAACATCATTTTTGATTTTTGATGATACCAATGATCTATAAATGGAGATAATGTGAAAAAATCAAAATGTCATTTTTGGGAGGTTTTCTGAAAATGGCCTCGGCAGTCAACGTGTTAACGCATTGATCTATCTACGTTGGAGTAACACCAAACGAAAAACCACCAAAGAAAAATAAATTTCCTACATACGGCTCCTATAACATTTTTCTTTAGGTTTTATAGTTTCTGAAATATAAATGAGTCAATTTGAAAATTTTCAATTTTTTACGAAAATTTGAAGAAAAAATTGATTTTGTCAGACAAGATATTTAAAACAAACGTTTTTACCTTTAGTATGCAATAGGGATTTAACTCGAAATTTCGATTTCTGGGATTTTGCCATATATTTCAATAACTGGTTAGTGCCTTTGAGTCTAGTCTTATAAAATACTCAAAAAGATAAAAAATGGCGGAAATAGAAGTGATTTTTTAGTTAGCCGTATAAGGAAACTATTTGAAATTATAAAACTTTATTTGCGTTTTCCCAAAAAAAAATTTTTTTTTTGAGTTAAATCCCTGTTGCATAAAACGTGCGTATTGTTCTCCCTACAGGGTATGTTTTTATTTCTAAAGAAAAGCCGCTTTCGATTCACAATTTCTCTGCTGGCTATAAATTTCCTTCTGTCAAATTTATATGTGAATGATAGCGAGCAGAGGGAAATTTTTATCGACCAGTTAGCGAGTATGGCTACTACTCATTATGGGTTCAAACATTTTTGTTCGATCCGACCTCGCTTGTGTGATGGCGAATCGAAAACGACAAATGAAAAGCAAATGGTTTTGTAATTTTTACTCCATCAACAAGTTGCTATGTGTGATGTTTGGACTGGCGGGCGTACGTCTGCGTGTCCACATAAAATAATGCTCATAACTTTACACGCCTATCAATGACAGATCAAACAATGGAAAAGACAAAAGTTTTGAGTTTATAAATAAGTACCTAAGTAGTTTAAGTGCACAGTAAATATAAATGCATGCAAACATAGATTCGCCCAAAAGTTAATACAACCTCTAGGTTTAAAAAGTTAATCCTTAAAAGGGCAATTTGTTCAGACAAGTGAGAAAGTAATAACATCTATACAAATGAGATACCTACCTACTAAATATGTACGTATGAGAAGGCAGAGATTATGAGCAACAAGAAAATTTATGTTTAGAAGAAAGTATTTCTTCAAAGCATATTATTGTTTTCCAACAAAATCCTTTTTTCATATGAAAGGTAATGAATGCGCAAAGGATAATCGATGCCATTGGAGTTAATTGATACAGCTATGAGTACTCAATCCAAATGAGTTTAATGATGGAATGTACATATGTAGGTTAAGCTAATTTAAGTGGAAAAAAACAACTATTTACAGCGAAGGTTGAGTGTATAGCTATTTCACGAAGCTATACACTCAACCTTCGCTGTAAATAGTTGTTGAATTTTTTTCCACTTACCCCAACAATTAAAAATTGAATTAAAATAAAAATTTCGTGCTAAGCACTAAAAACTCTTTTAAGCTAATTTAATTTGAGCAGTTTATTAACTAGGCACGCGTGCAAGTTATGTACATATACCTAACCGCTGGCGATTCGCTAAAGTCAGTTAGAATATATTTTACTAATAAAATGTAAAGAGATACTCACGCACGTCTAAATTATCAATATGTATGTATGTAGGTACATTTGTAGCGAAAAAACATGATGATTTGCCCCCAAACAGACATGCTTCTTAACAGATCGATATCTTCTTCCTTCGTTGCTTGCAAACATCAGTTTTTTTTTGGTTAAGTACCTGCGTGTTGTTAAGTGTCTGGCATAATAAAAATATGTAGGTACATAAATACATACTACCTATGTATGTATACATATGTATATATGCATATTGTTTACACATTTTTCTATGAATAGCAATGAATTGGCGCTTATCTATTTAATAATTTAATAATTACGTTTTTCTATGAATTCAATAAAAGTTCCACCATAATCTATCTATGCATATGTACTCGTATATGTATATGCATATGTATGTATATAAAAATCAAGCATCTTTCTTTGTCGCCGGCTTTCGCCCAAACGCGGGGTCTCCACATATGGGTCGAAACGTGGACCTGGATGACCCTCGAATGTTTCTGGCTGATACTGGTATCAAATGAAAGGTATTGATGAGGACTTGAACATAGACCGGGTCTCCAGATATGGGTCAAAAAGTGCACCCGGATGGCCCGGACAACTTCTCACCGATATTGGTATCAAATAAATGGTGTTGAGCAGGGATTTTACGTAGAGAAGAACTTATTATGATTCTTAGTTCAGGTTTCCAGATGTTGGACAGAGCGTGGACCCGGATGGGCTCGGAAAACTTCTCAGCGATATTGATATCAAATGAAAGATGTTGAGCAGGGCTTTTACATAGAGAATAACTTATTATGATTCTTGGGTCAGGTCTCCAGATGTAGGCCAGAGCGTGGACCCGGATGGCCCCGGAAAACTTCTCAGCGATATTGGTATCAAATGAAAGGTGTTGAGGAGGGCTTTTACATAGAGAAGAACTCATTATGATTCCTAGTTCAAGTCTCCAGATGTGGGCCCAAACGCGATATTGGTATCAAATGAAAGGTGTTGAGCAGGGCTTTTGCATAGGTATGAACTCATTATGCCTAGATCGGGTCTCCAGATGTGGGTTAATACGTGGACCCGGATGACCCCGGGTGCTGCTGAGCAATACTGATATAATATTACATTTGTTGACCAAGGCTGCTACATAGAGCTCTTTTCATAGTGATTCTTAGGCCCGTACCCAATTATGGGTAAAAGAGTGGACGGAGGTGCCACGGAATGTTTTTAAGCAATGATGTTATCAAATGAGAAGTGGAATGCAGAGATATGCCATGCTAAACACGGTTCTCTAGGGAAAGGGAAAGTAGGAGGGTAATGACAATGGGAAAAGCAAAGGCGCAAAAGGAAAGGGAAAATATAATGAAAATGGAATGAAGAGGATGGGGGGAGAGACAGTACGACAGGGAAGTAGAGAAGGAATAAGAAGGGAATGAAAGAATATGCTCCGCCTCAGAAAATATTCTCAACGACACGCACTGCGCTGGTGGCAAAGTAAGAGAAAAGCCTTCTGCCCTTAGTCGGCGATATGAGATGGACAATTTTTGACCTCACACTAATGTTCCTAATTTGTGCCAGTTACGCAATATGGGCTCAGGACAAAGGAACAGCAACTCAGAAAGCAGCACTGGGCTTTCATTTTCCATTTTTAGTAAGCTGATAGCAAACAAATTAAATTAGTAGCCTTATACAAAACGAAATGTGTCGTGAATTCACTATTATTAGCAAAAAAATTAGCTCAATTGAGCCAACTTAAAATTATGAAATTGACCTTCGACTCTGTTAAATTTTCTAACAACTTTCTATACGTGAAATTGATGTCACGAAACAAACTAGTGATGTGTGCGATTGCTCTGGTATGCGTACTATGTGATTTATTATGCGAACACGCTAATGCCAATATCGATACACGACAATACCAACAAAGATGTTGAGCACCAAAATCACCCAAAGGGTGGAGCAGCAGCAGCAGCGGGAGCAGCGGTGGCCAAAACGGAGATGCGCGTGTAACACGCCATTTGTACAAGTCAAGCACGTCGGCGCCAAGCATCTTACCAACTTGCCACTTCTCGATAGATTGGACTCAATGGCAGCAACGGCAGAAGGCAGCAAACGGTGAAAAAAGGAAGCAGCAACACTAACAACAACAACAACATATGTACATACTCGCATAACCAAAAGTGCCAAAGGTATTACGCAAACGATAATTTATATCCTTAAAGTTTTGCGTTTAACGTTTTCCCCCCAAAAAAAAAGCAAAAAAAGCATGAAGTTAAAAAGCAAAAAATCAAGCAAAAACAACAAAAACAAACGAGGAAAATGTCAAAGTTTTCAAGCCAAGTGTAATAGCGATTGCCTGCGTTCGAGTAAAAATGTGCGCCTTTTGCAATTTTTTAATTCTTGCACACGATGATTTTACACACGATGGACGACGATGGAAATGTTTTAGAAGAATTCCAAGTGAACTTTTACCCAATTTTATTTATTTTTTTTGATTTTGATTTTACTCACGTTTAGTTTGATGCTGCTGCTGCTCAGCTTATCACTTTTGTTGCGTTGTAAAGTTGTGCGCTGTGCGTACACATGGCATGCACACACATTCCACGTTTTATTTTTTAATTTTTTTTTTGCAAGAAAACACAAAATTTGGAGTCTTGCTGGCGGCACCAAAAATGTTGACAGCCTGCATGCGTTGACCATTTTTATGCGGGGGTCGAGGGTGCGCAACCATCGCCAGCCGTGTTGCGGTTGGATAGTCCTTGGTTGTGTTCGTTTCCCGTTTCACATTCCTTTCCATTCAAATTAGCGCATATTTCAATGTTGTTAAGAGTTTTTAAACTGTAAAAGTTAAAAAAAAAAGAAGTATTTACATACATAAAATAAAAAAAATTCTCAGAATAGTTTGTGTGGTTAAATGTGTGCTTGAATGATAACTGAATGTATGCATTAGGGTTTCTCTAGCTTTGGAGGCGAACTACTACCTTATATACCGTTATATAGAATCTGAAATAGATACTCTGAAGAGATCTTTTACAAGCTATGGCTAATAAATCTTAAAATGACAAAAAAGACACTGTTCTTTGACTATTTTGGTTCGATTCTGCACTAAACCAAGCTTTTAAACTATTCATTCTTCTAAAAGAGCTCAAGACTGTCTGTGCGAGAGTTTTTGTGGTTGAAGTTTTCGGAATGAAATACCGAAGTGTTCTTGAACTCTATTGTTTGTAGCTCGACATCGAGGACGCCGTGACACCGAGGGAAACTGTATGGCAAACAAATTTACAAGGCTTTGTCATATTAAAAAGGTTTTGGTACGAGTATACTCTTTGCTACATATAAATTACTGTTGTTGAATGAGCACGAACCTACAGACAGGCAATATGAGATGGCAAGAAATTCCAGAATATTCGAATATTTGGGAAAACTTGACTGAAATGGAAAAAAGAGGAAATAATCTATTCTTTGATAGATTTGTGTGACACTGTGCCACTTTCTCATTACCAGACATGATTGGTTGGTTTGAGTGGCGAGACCTACAGACTCCAATTAGCGCCGAAACGCCGTTTTGATACCAGACCTTGTGACTAAAAAACCAGAACCAGAAGAATAGAGTAAAAAAAGAATATCAATTCGAAAGGCAGGGTAGGTCCTACGTCCTTTACACATCCTGTTGAGTTGAGGTATATAAGAAACCCATCATGCCTAACGTGCTTGAGTTCCGAGAGGTTGTCGAAGAAAGGCTTGTCAAGGAATTTCATTCTGCCTAGGCAGTGCGAAAGACACTCGCATAGCAGGTGCTCCGCCATCTCCTCCGCTTCAGGAAAATTACAGCTGCGACACAGAAGGTTATAATCAAATCCCAATCGGACAGCGTGGGTACCAATAGCCCAATATCGCGTGAATACCGCAGTTAAGCGGGAAATGTCCCTCCTGTCTATCTTTAGCATGGCTGAGGAACGCATCTCATTATTTGAAGGCCACAGATTTCTGCAGACCCTGCAGGTCCGCAACCACTTGCATCTGGTTTTAGCGCAGGGGCGCAAGAATCTGCCGCGCCTCTGCGATATCAAGAGCCGAGCCTTGCCTAGCCAGCTGATCAGCGATTTCGTCTCCCTTGATGTCGCGCCACCCAGATCAGAGAGACGCTATGTCGACTTGCCCATACCGACTCCCCACACTACCCGACCAGGTCTGATGAAACCGTTGCAGATCCCTGATTTGATCCCTGATCCGAGAAAGTTCTTATCCTGTCTGCGATACCGGCACTTTCCGTTGTAAGTAGAACTTGCAGACTTCCTGTACGGCGAAAACTTCGGATTGAAAAACGCATACGGGAGCCTAATGTATGTATATCGATGTTTCCGGCTGAGTTGCAAAGATACCTGCTCCCAATTCGCATGTCATCTTTGACTCGTCCGTGAAATCTGAAACATCGAATCTCTGTGCTATTTTACCATCTCTCCAGTCCTTCCTAGATGGAAAGACAATCTTATAGTTTTTATCGAAGACTGTTATAGGACAGATGTAATCGGTTTTGGTATTGATGTCAAGGTCGGTAACACTGATCAGAATAGCACCATGCCCGCATGTGCTCTCCTTCCAGAGTGCCAACTCCCGTAACCTCTGCGCGCCAGCATCTCAGCGCCTCCTTGACAAAAATATCAATGGGCGGAATATTGAAAATCACATTCAGAGCCTCCGTGGAACATGATTTAATCGCCCCTGTGGTCGAAACATTGGCAACTCGTTGTAATAAACTAATTTTTGTGTGGTATCCCAATGAGCTAATCTCTCTGAGCCTAGAAACTACACAGAATTTGTTATGCCAAAGCCTCAACGCTCAATTGCACTTTTGTTTCCTTATACCATAGGGGTATTCATGATTGGGTGCAAATGGCCTTGCATCGTTGCATAGCAAATTTTCATTGCAAACCAGTTGCAAGACAACATCAAATTACATGCATGTGCAAATGCCAAGCAATTTGCAATCTGCAACACCAAAAATCCGTTGCATAGCGATATTTGCATTGCATTCTTCAACAGCTGATCAAATTAGTGGCCAAATTAACATAGAGATGCTAATTACGCCGAACCTATCAACGTTTTGATTAATGAATCGACACTTTTTCAATGCATTAACAAAACACGTAAAAGACAAAATGGAATGTCGTCTAATAATGTAACAAAATGAGGTGGAAAAATTTACTGTGTCAAGAAAAATGGTCCTATTTTGCTTGTGAAAGCAAATGGAAGAGTAAACACATTCTCAATTCAAGAGTAAATTTTTTATGTTTGATGATTTGTGATTAGAATACTTATTTTTGTTGATGGTCATATTAATTAAAATGCAAGAAACGAATTAATTGCAAATTTTGATTTAAATGATCTACGAAACCTATATTCGTGCACATAGCGAACTGTCAAAATAACAAAAGAGTAAAATCGACAAATACAGATATTGATGTTATCGGTGCTACTCGATATACATACATACATAATAATTGTACCTTCCCTAAAAATAAGTTTGCAATAAATGACTATAAAGGTCGCTCACTATCCGTTGCATTTTCATGCAATTGCATAATTTTGCTAACCTATTTGCACCTAATTATGAATACCCCTCATAACTTTCTCATTGCATATTCTTCGTCGATGATTTCGTAAGATTCAAAACTCAATATTGAGCCAAGTTACTTTTGTTGCTTGCTGATGGAACTGTGTCATTCTCCCGGCTAGTGCGCTTTTAACTCTTCGTAATTTAAGCAAGATGCTCTTATAATTCCTTATATAAAAAATTGTATCTTTTTTTATGCAAAAGATATACGTAGCTCATTTTGTGCTCGCCCTAATGTAAATATTATACGTGAAAAATTCTACAACCACGCGTAAAGTTAAAAGCGATAAAATAAAAACTAACTTGTGCAGAAATTACAAATAAAATTTAAAGATATTTTGAGTTAAGTTTTTTTTCTGATACGTACTTTTTAATTTTTTTTAAGTTTTTTTCTTCTTCTTTGAATCAAATACAACAAATTGCAAAAATTTAGCGCTGACGTCAACCAAGTCAGTGATTTGTCATAATAAAAATAAAATTTTACATATCTAAGCGCATTTAGAAAAAAATTAAAATAAAATGAAATGTTCATAATAAAAAGTATGTAATCAAATAGAGAATCATGTAAAAGCTCATGCTTTTCGCTATTTGCTTTACACTTGCATACATACACACACACTCATACATATATCTATGCTGGTATGTATATTTGTCCGGACGTTTGCCATTTGCCAGCTCCTCCATATCCTGCTTATCAATATCGTTAAGTTGCGCTGCACAATCGTTCATTTTACTACGCACTTTAGTCAGAAACATTTTGTAGATATGTAGGTACTAAGATACTACTACTCTATTTGACATACGATCCCTATTTATGACACTTTTATGATGTGTCATAAAGGCATAGAGAAGGCTGCTGCGTCTCCTGCTTAACCCCTTCACTCACACTTTGGCATTTGAGCGCGCTCATTTGGCTGCTTATGACTTTTAAGCTTATCGATACGTCTCTCGCCTGTCCCCCTCTTGGATTTTATAGTCCTCCCATTAACACTTTATAACCAATAGTTGTATGCTTGTATGTACTTGACACTTTTGTGATAAATTTGCATGTGTGAAAGAGCTCAAGCTTAACCCTCTACGTACAAATGTACATACATTGATACATATACGCATATGGCTGTCGTACTGCGAAAACGATAGTGTTATTTATGTACGTTTTAGTGTGATTGTATGAAAATGTTGTTAAATAAATTTTTTCATTTCCTTCCGCTTTTAGTTTAATGTAACTGGCGGCAAAGTTGTAAAACCGCACGCGTCCATAAAACGAAAAAAAGCCAAACGAAAAACGAAACAACAAAAAAAAAAAAATTATGTGAAAGGGCACAATTTTATTTTCTAGCCTATCAATATAGTAAGAGAAAGAGTAGAGAGAGAAAACTATTAGAGATTTCAATATTTGGGATGGGATGAATTTGCTCTTTTTTATGGGCGTTTTATTTTGATTTGGATCCAACTCAACGCTAAGGCGCAGCCAAAGTGAATCAGGGTAACCTGACCGTAGAGTCGAAGTTCTCGAAATAATACTTTGCAAAAAAAAAAAAACGCTTTAAGGTATTTTTGGCGAATTTTTCATTAAATGAGTCTTTTGACACTCTAATGAGCTAGAATTGAGAAGGGGTGTTAGTTTCCAACTCTCAGATTGGCTGCTGTGCTCAGCATTCTGAATGAATTCAGAGTCCACCCTCGCGCAACTACGGTCAGGCTTTTGTAGCCGCATCAATTCATACAGGGCCAGAATAGACCCTGACATACCCAACGTATGCCCGGCATGTGGAGAGACGCCGCATGACATACGAAATCTCTTTACATGCCCACGCAAACCAACTCACTTAACTCCCTGTGGAACAGGCCAAAAAACGCTGCCTCATTCCTGGACCTCCCGTCAAGTGAGCCTGATGACAATTTATGAGACAATCGTACTAGGCAGGTCTTAGTACTGCTATAACAACAACAACAACAACAATTCAGAGTCCATTAATTGACGTGTAACCGTCTAAAGCGCGCCAGTCGTTTCTGCACACGACAGTAAAGGTCTCCCTTTTCTTCTGCTTTTAGCGGGTTTGGATAGAAATACTTTCTGGGCCGAAGCACATTCCTCCATTCTCACGACATGACCTGTCCAACGTAGCCGCTGAATCTTTATTTGCTGAACAATGTCGATGTATGCGTAAAGCTCGTACAGCTCATTAAATCTTCGTCGTTACTCGCCATCGCTAACGCGCCAAGATCCATAAATCTTCCGAATAACTTTTCTCTCGAATATTCCAAGTGCCATCTCATCTGATTTTGATATTTTGATACGTACTAAGTACACTCCGTGGAGGCTGGTATGGAGATATTTTGTCTAGCTCAACTGCAACATAATAAAACCTGTTTTGTCATCGAAGTTTATTGGCCTTGATTGGAAAATGAAGTACTCGCTCAAAGCCAAATCTCAAGACTTAGTAATATATATAACTGTCAAAGTCAAAACATCAGTCCTTCAAGTTCATCGTAAGAGTTGTTACATTGTAGTACTGAAATATTTATGTATATGCAATCATTTAATACATACACATATCCGGCATTTCTTTTCACGCTTCGAGGTTTTTTCTTGGCTATTTTCTGCAAATGACTACATTCAAAAAAATTTGACTCATACATCAGTAACAAAGTTGCTATTCTTTGGCAAGGGATGACGGAAAATCATCAGCTAAAACGGGTGCATTACAAAGTATGTATTTATGTACATATATAGTTTGTAATAAGCTCTAAGTTATCTAATAGCGAAAAATTATTTAAATATTGCCAGCAAACACGCATCATTAAACGCTAAAAACTTCGTGTATTGCAAGAAGAAATACCAATATTTATGTACATACATATCGTTACCCACTTTTAAATATGTAAAAGGGTAAAATGTACTGTAGGGGAAAGAAATAAGTACCCCATTGAAAAAAAACTAATATGAGTAGTCACTTTCTTTTACAAGAAAGTGCGAAAAAAAGAACTAGTTAGCTTCGCGAATAACATGGAAAGCAACAACAAAAACTAATATCACGTTCAGACATAAAAATTAATTAAGTCAATTGGGCTTGATTGAACATCTCTAGATTTGGTGTTCAGACATATTTAATTTACATGGCCCATTTAACAGGTCGGCTTTAAGAGATATACCTACACACAAACACGCCGCGAGCTGAATATCACACTCTCGTGACCTAAATGTCAAAACTGCAAGGAGGACGAAATAATTTGACATTCAGCTCAAAACTTTTACCAATCGTAAACACGAATGCATGTATAGAATAAGCAGAAATAAAAACAAATTTGATAGGTGATGAAGAAGAACAAGAATTCAGCTGATCTGACGAACCAACCTGTTTAGTGGACCCTGACGCTAATGACATTTCTCTGATCATGACATTTCATTTTGCTTATGAAACAAGCTTTTTAACAGGGTTGCATGCAGAATTGTTCTTCACTAAAAACTCATTAATTTCTAATGAAGCATTAACTTAGTCAATTTTTGTATGGTAAATTGAGAATCATTAGGCTTGAAAATTGAATGAAGACTCTTAATGTTCAATTAAGGTTGTGTCTGAACCAAGGCTGCTCAACAAAATAAACAAAAAAAATTTGTTTCAATAAACATATAAAAAAAATATCAAAAATTTATATTGCTTTGCTGCTTATCAAAACCAAAATATTTCCGATTTCAAAATTATCAATAAAATTGTATCACAATTAATTTTGCTAATTTGATATCAAAACAAAATAACAAAAAGGATTTCGTTTTGTTTATGTTTGTTTGTTTGTTGCTAAGATATACATACATATGTATGTACATATGTATGTATGAATACATATTTATATGATAGGTTTTCAGTTTTTTTTTTATAGGCACAGGAAACAAAATTATTTTGGTAATCAATTTTTTGTTTGCAGCTGAAACAATATTTTTAAACAAATTTTGTTTCGGCGATTATCGAAACGGAAAAAATTTTGATAATTTTTTTGATTTTTGTTGAAGCAGTCTGAATTCTGTTAAATTTTTTATGCTTTTAAAATGAAAAGTTTCAACATAAACAAAATTATTTTTTGTTTATCGTTAAAAATATCAATAAATTTCAGCCCTGGTCTGAACATAACATAAGCTAGCTAGCGAGGTTAAGCGAGTTCAGCTGAAAGCGCTTAGCTATTGGTCAACCTAAACAGCAGTGTTGCCATGTAAAAGAAAGAAGCTATTGTGAATTGAGAACTTACACTTGCATAGATGCTTGTAGCATTAACATCAACCAATAGCATAAACATTAACCAATAGCATAAACAGCAACCAATCGTATCCTTTTATACATTCGCTCACCAGCGCACTCTACCGATAACTCCGGCTCAACGCAACCGAACTCTGCTGGTGAGCGACAAAAATTCAAATCCGTGAGAAACCCTCTAACGTGCAGTGCGTACATATGCAAAACTAAAATTTATGTCTAGCAAGTTGGGCGTTGCTTTGCAGATCGCTTAATAGAAAAATCGACTAGTGTACATTTGTTTGCATGTGTCCTTAAAATGCCAAAGCTAAGCTTTAGAAACCCCAACAGCATGCCAAGAAAACCATTAGAAACACATATTTTTATAATCCTCCAAACTAAACCAAGCACCCCATACTGGCAAGTATCGAATATGTCGATTTGCATGAAGACTATATACAGTGGCGGACAAAAGTCTACATACACCCCCTATTTTTGCTATATCACGGAACCAACAGCAATAAAAGAAAAAGTAAAAATGCAGTTTTATTTCAAACCTTTCCTTAACTACAATAAATAAAAGAAAACTCTATTTTAATAAGATATTAAAAAAATACTGGCGAAATTCACAAAATCAGTGCTGACAAAAGTGTACATACAGTACAAAACAAAGCTTTTCTCAGAGAGAAAACTTATCTTAATTCCCTATTTTATTATTATTTAGTATTTAGTAGGTCCTCCCTTTGCATTAATAACTGTTTGAAGTCGTCGTGGCATTGAGGCTACTAAATTTGTCAACTCCGAAGAGGTTATACTGTTCCAAGCCTCTGTTATTCGATCTTTGAGTACTGCTGCGCTAGAAATCTGGTGTTTTCTAATTTTTCGGTCCAAAATCTCCCATACATGTTCTATTACATTTAAATCTGGACTTTGTGGTGGTGTGTGTAATTGCCTTGGCGCATAATATAGTAACCAGTCCTTGACAACTTGGGCCGTGTGCTTTGGATCGTTATCTTGTTGGAAGATCCAACCAGCACCAAGTTCCAAATCATCCACCGAAGGCTTCAAATTTTCTTCCAACAATGATTTATATTTATAACGATCCTTAATACGTTCGATAAATGCTAATTTTCCAACTCCAGATGCCGCAACTGCTCCCCAAACCATTACGCTGCCGCCACCATGTTTGACGGTTGATACCAAATTTTTCTGATTCATTTCAGTATTTGCTTTCCTCCAAACTTTTGTCCTCCCATCACTTCCAAATATATTGAACTTCAACTCATCTCTGAACAAAACCTTTTGCCAAAAGTCCATTCCCTTTTCCTTATGTTTATTAGCAAATTATAAGCGAAGTTTTCGATTTTTTTCACTAATAAGAGGTTTTTTGCGTGGTGTTCTACTACGAAAACCGTTATAGTTCAGATATCTTCCTATTGTGCGTGCATGTACACACTTTTGTGTCATGTTTTCTAAGTGTTCGACCAATTTCGGAGCAGTGACTTTTGGATTTATGTTGACTTCTTTAAGTATAACGCTTACATCTCTGCGGGATAGTTTTTTCGGTCGGCCAGAACGCGGTTTATTTTCGGTACAACCATTACTTTTGTGGTTTCTAACTATCGTTTGTACTGTTGCGCGGCTCAACTTTAATAGTTTTGCTATTTCACCATATGATTTGTTTTCCGATTTGTGTTTTATAACTAAATTTCTGACATCAACTGAAATTTCTTTTCGCGGAGCCATTGTTAATAGTATAACGTGCAAACAAAAACTGATTGATGTAAGTGAATAGTTGCAAAAATAACAAAATCGATGGAAGAAACAAATAACGGTATTTTACCGTTATCACAACGCAGCGTAGAAGTGTGCACGACAGTAACCTCGTGCTGTATGTACACTTTTGTCAGCATTGATTTTGTGAAATTCGCCAATATTTTTTTAATTTCTTATTAAAAAAGAGTTTCATTTTGCTTATTGTAGTTAAAAAAAGGTGTGAAATAAAACTGCATTTTTACTTTTTCTTTTATTGCTGTTGGTTCCGTGATATAGCAAAAATAGGGGGTGTATGTAGACTTTTGTCCGCCACTGTATATATCCAACTAGGTATTCTCTGCTTCTACATACGCACACACATACATACATATGTATGTACAAATTTAAGTCAACTCAAGTCTGCCTGCCGCAATTTTGATTCAAATGAATTGAATTCAAGGCGATAAAAATAAATCTCTTCGCATCAGTACGGATGGCATCGCATCAAATCGCTGCAAACTTGAATATATTTACAATATTATGAGACGAGACAGTAGCAGTGACAACAGTTCTTCTTCTACGAGGCACTCATAGTAGACACAAATTGTCATCGCCAGCGTCATCGTGTGTGAGAGCTGCAATAACCAACAGAAATGAAAAAAAACGCGCGAAAAATAATAACAATAAAAATATGTACATATAATATACCAAGTTGTGAGTTTTCACCATGACGAATGGTAAAAAACCAAGTCCGTATACTTACGTGCGTGCATACGACATTCGTTGTAACTACCCCCCGGAACCCTGCAGTAGGGTGTATGTATATAAGCTAAAAGTAAAGTGTCTAGTAAGAATCGCCAACAAAAATTCAAATTTTTCAATCTCCCTAATGTGAATACTGAGAGCGCTTTTCTATGATTTTATTCAAAAATGCTATCCAACTACTATAGCTTTGTGCACTTAGATATAGTAAATATACATATGTATGTATGTACGTATATGTATATATAAATTTATATGTGTGTAAATTATGTATGTTATGTCAATTTATAAGTCAACTTGAGTGTTTGCTCATACAAATTTGCCACACCAAGCAACGTAGCCCCCGTCGCCAACCGTCGACATACACAAAAATGTATGAGTGCCACATTGTGTTGCACAAACTGGCAGTCTTTACATACATATGTGTATATTTGCCTCCAATTTAAATGGCAACCAGTGGCAATTCACTCATAGAGAAATATTCATATATTTGTTGTTATTAGGTGGATGTTTGTATGTACATATCAGTAAAAATAGAATAAGTGTCGCAGCGGTAGTTGGTTGTTGCTGATGCATTCATATTTGTCGCTTTGATTGTAATAAATTCATATGTAAGTACTCTCATATAGAGCATAATGAGCTATAATTCATACTATGATGTATATAACCACATACATACATACATACATATCGTTGGTCTCCTGCCAGAAACACGAATGTGAAATTTTTTCTAAGTGCGATGTCTGCTCTTTATCGGATATATATTGATACAATAACAATTAATATTTGTATATATGGTCAAGATTTTTGACTGCCACGTTACAATCGTACACTGTTTAACCTCATATCTCCGGAACCATATTATTAAAATGAGATCTTGTAAGCGCATATCGTGAGTCTCCCTAGAGGCATCATATTGAATGTTACCATTTCTCTGTAACTTTCGTAACTAAAATGTTAAGCCAAATTTCATCGGACTGGAACGTTACATAATTTTGGAAGTGTATTCCGATGTTACAGTACATTTTGCGAAAAATATGCGAATATAACCAACAGATTTTTTTGCTTTTTTTATATGTCTCATATAAGAGGTAAACCCACAGAGAGAGTGGTTCAGTGTACCTAAAAAATACATTTTAAGATGATTTATGAGCAATAAGGTGCGGACTGCCACGTTACAAGAATTTGTCTGCCACGTTACACGTACGAATTTTCGATACATTGTATGAACAAAGCAGTAAATAAAAATTCAATTTATTAGAAAAGAACATTTTTAAGTCTTCATTTTAAGTTTACAAATATCCTTGTTTGGATTTAGGAAAAGTAATGATCTTTTTGCTAATCGTTTGTATTTGGTGAGCACTGGATATATTTCTTATTGACTTTGTTTTTGAGAAAAGCTGAAAAACTTTCAACTCATCATTAACACAGTCAATTTGTTTTTCCGTAATTTCCTCAACAGAAATTTCGGATGCAGTCATATGAAATGCAAGTACAAAATCACATGCATTATTTACAACAACAGTAATGTGTTTTGAAACAATATTTTTTACGGTGGCACCTATTTCACCCACACATCCTTTTCCATGTGATGTTGCAAAATAGTTCCACACAATTTTAATTGCGAATATTTCTTCAAAGTGAATGATTAAACTTGCTATAAATTTGTTTTTAAATTGCGAGGATGGGTAAAATTTTTAACAGATGATACAAATATGTTACAATAGTTTCTTTTGTATGCGATAAGTTGTTTGATACGAATACTTTTGCTTTAAAAGTTTCGTTGTGAAAAGGGAAAGTTGTCGCTGATTCCAATGGGCTTTCTGCACCTCGTCTTTGGGCGAACGTACAAGTTAAATACTTGAGACTGCTCACGTTTATTAAAGCTTTATATCAAAAATTGCGGTGCCAACGCAGATATGTGAAAAATTAAATCCGTCAATAGTCCGTTTCGCTCTCGTCTTTCAGTTCGACTCACACAACAATTTTTTTCCATTTCATCCACGATACTTGCATATCGAGACTAACGTCACCCACCAAATCAGTCACCTTCGAAACAGTTATTCCAGCGCATGTATTACACTCCCCATACCAACAGCTCATTGAAGATGCATCACATAAAAATTGCATTAATAATAATAATACAATGGCGCTATTATAACTCTGACGAGTTTTATGGCCGAGCTTCTCATTCAAAATTGCATTACAAAACCGTTTTCATAATCTGGCACTTTGGGGACAATTTTGTAATTACTTTAGTTATTTATTAAGATATAAACTTCCCCAACAAAGTAAAATAAATACGAAATTATAACATAATTTACCATTTTACCCGGAGTCGGTTTTTTTACCATATGTTTTCAGTTCTGAATCGATTTTCTTAAAATGGACAATAAATATGTCAACTACCCCTTGCCATGAGAGGTGCCGGGTGCTTAGCGAAACAATGTTGCATATTCAACAAAATTTATATTTAGTTAATAAAATTTTAAATTTTTCCTTGCCACGTTACACATGTTTGGTCATTTTTTATTCCATATTTCCGGCTTTTTTTCAGGCTTTTTTTCTAGCGGCACCAACACGGGAAGAAGCCTGTTTAAGAAATATATAGTACAATGCATTATATAAATGCATTCCGCTCAAAAAAAAAAAAATATATGTATTTTTGACTGGAACGTTACACAAAATTTTCTACCCTAATCTTTTCAGCCAAACATGCAAACCAAAGACATTTCGCTCTTTATCTGGTTGGATTTAAATAATAACAATCATTTCCTAGGCCTCAAAGTGGATATAATACGAAATAAACCAACAGGACAGAATTTTATTGCCATTTTCTCTGATGATGAACTTCTTAAAAATTTTAAAATTCTGAGATAAGTTTACAAAGATGAAGAAATATCATATAAAAACATCTTTAACTTGCTGAAATTTACTTTTATCAGGTATTTTGCGGAATAAAGTTTCATATTAAACACCATTTTATATAATATTTCGACAAAAAAAATTTTTTTCTGGTTACATTTTTCGCGATCTTGACCATATGCTTATCTACATACAAGTACATATTATGTATGTATGTTTACACAAGAATTTATACCAATATTAATTGTTATTACATCAATATATGCCCGATAAAGAGCAAACATCCTACTTAGAAAAAATTTCACATTCGTGTTTCTGGCAGAAGACCGACGATATGTACATTCTTTCCGAGTAAATTTATTTGAGGAATTGTGTTGCAGCAGCACTAAGTTTGTGATGGATACAAGCACTAGATACCATGCGCATTTAGTAGGGTGATCCTGCTGTTCGTCTATTTGGGAACCAGCATTAACACTAAAAATAATGTCAGCACGGAAATCCAACGAAGAATCGGTCTTAAGCGCTACTTTGTACTAAGAAGATAATTGCAAAGTGAAGTTCTCTCTCGAGGAACCAAAATCACGTTCATCGTTCCAGTCTTCATGTACGGCGCAGAAGCATGGACAATGTCAAGATGCTATGAGATGGAATTTATGGTATTCGTGATAAAAGTTCTACGGAAGATTTATGATCTTGCGGCGTTAGCGAAGCCGATTACCGAATGAGACTTAGTAGTGAGCTATATGAACTTTAAGCAAACATCGAAATTGTCTAGCGAAAAAAAATTAAGCGGCTACTCCGGCCCAGAAAGTAGTTCTATCGAAACCGGGTAAAAGCAGAAAAAAAGGGAGACCTCTACTGCGTTGGAAAAATCTGGTAAAGACTGACTCGTTCTCCCATTGGTATTTCCGATTGGCGCCAGGCATTCCGAAACATAAATGACTAGCGTGCGAGAAATGGTTTGGTTAGAATGCATATTTTCATTTATTTGTATTCAATTTGCTTATTGATGCTCTTTCACCTTTTTAAAATTCGCACATTTTCTCTTTCGTCGTAACCATATCGACCTCTAGAATGCCACATATCTACACACACCTTCTGGCAAACTGGATCTTGGAGTAGGTGATGCGAAGAGTGCTGGGCGAAACGCATCGAGTGTATACTAATCTGACAATCGTTTTTCTAGTTTTTTAATATTTCTTTTTTGTTAGAAAAATAAATTTGGCTTTGGCTTGGCAGCATTGTGTTCCACCCTAATGCATAATTTGTATAAACTAAAGTTCGTATGCAAATTTATCGCGCAAAAATTCTCTTTGCATAAAATTTTGAAAATAAATCCAATCATATGTGCGCATTTTATTCGTCTTATGGTACACTTGGTTGGCTTGGAATAGTTGGCAGGGGGTTAATGAGACTAGCAGAAATAAGGAGTAAGTGCACACTTGTGTACGTACGTATGTACTAATAAAAAATATTTAGATCTTTCAAAAGTCTAAAGCATATAGTTTTGTAAGTACATGTGCACCCGCAAAACTAAATGTGCCATAAAAGTAAATTAGACCAAAGGAGAATGGACTCATATGTATGCCTTACACACATTCAACGCAGCAGCATTTGAGTCTAAATGTGAGTTATTAAAGTTTCCTCGTAGATATGGTTTAAAGTTTGTGGAATGCCGGAGGTGTTTGTGGCCAAATTGTAGAATAAAGCGGAGCATAGATGATTTCGAGAAGGAAAAAATACTAAAAGCTCCCATTCCACTATTCTACTACTTATCCTTAGAAAATCAAAAAGGCGTGCTGAGAAGATTAGCAGACTAATCAAAGTCGCAACGCTCAGAAGAAAAACTTCCTAAAAGAGTATCTCAAATGAGTTTCTTTACGGTGTTGCTTTGTAAACCTCAAACGAACTTAGTTTTTTATGAAGGTTAACGTAGTCATTTTAGCTGCTTTTATATGACCCTTTTTAGGGTGCCCGCATAGAACGATTTTTCCGCTTATTTAGGGCTCCAAAAAGAGCTCATTGCTGTGTCGTATAGCTTCTAAAAGTATGTTTTTTGGTCTTTTTGGCAAAGCAAGTATTTTCTTCAAACTAATTTTCCTTTTTTTCTAGGTATTCCTCATTTGGGATGGAGTTTTAGCCTGGAAATTTTAATAGTTGCTTTGAGTATTTGGTTCATACAAATTTAGTTTTACTGACATAGCTAATGGGTCTTGGAATCGGAAAGATATCTTATACATATCAAACTATGAAACAATGGTATGTGATTTTTATGTTGGACCTCGAACTAGGTATGTATGGTTTACAGACCTGTTCGTCAAATTAAAACACACATTAGCAATTACTATTAAAAGAGACTCTACACTGGAAAAACAACTTACTCAGATTATGGAAAAGTGGGAATCATTCGACGCTAAAGACATATTTTCATTGTCCTGATGTACAACTTTCTTCAAATCAATCAATAAAATCACGTTTTTCCATAATCTGAGTATTTTTTTTTTGAGTATATATAAATTGAAATCTTACAAGAGTTAATGTGCATTGAAGTTGAAAGATTACTATGTAGTGCAAATGTAACTAGTGTGGACTTTCATTACACTAGTCTTACCACGATGTTTCTTTAATATGGCAGACTTTGACATTTGAAGCGAAGTAGCGCATTAACGGGGTTAAGAACATTATTCCAAGAGAGTCTAGAATTGCTTTAATGTCCTAAATCCTGCTAACTTCTTTAATTAAGCACAAAATTCACCCGCTCGCTCGCCTAATGGGTTTATAATCGAAAAAGGTCTAAATAAACCAAAGACTTAAACGTTTTACAGCTTTTAAATTGTGATTATTTTCCCTTCACATGATCGCTACATGTCACATATGTACGTCACACATGTGCGCTGTTTCGCTACTCTTCCTCGTCCGAGTCTTCTTTTATAACTCTTTTTTTATTAGTTTTTTATATCACCTCTTTCTTCTGCCTCATGATTTTGCCATTTTAATAAATGAAACGTTGCAACATACTTTTGGCGTCCTTCTGTTATACTTTTAAATGCATTTGTATGTATGTATGTATAAATATATGTGTGTGTGTAGTAGATGATGCATTTGCTTTGATAACTCTTGGCTAGCATCTTCAACTGTCACAAAAGCTTAGTGTTGTTTTATGACTGCCTAAAAGCAAATACTTCACTTAAACTGATGAGTGTTGGTTCGTTCGTTTGGCTACGCCAATGAAAATGGAAATTTACGAGCAATTTTCCATATTAAAATGAAATGCAATGCAACACGTACATATAAGCATGATATACATACATATTTCAAGGCAAAAAACTGCATTTCGTGAAAAGTTTTACTATTTAGCGGCTACGTGCATACATACTTACATACATACATATTTGCACATATAGATAAATGATAAATTGAATGAAAACGTCGTGGAGGAGCGTAAAGATTGCCTGGTGCTTATTAATATGATTGGGCCTTGTATCAAAAATATTCTTGGGCCTTGAACCAAATCCTTGGAGCTTTTAGGACCAGAGAAAGCTACTCTTAAGCCAATAAACATACACCAAAGCAATGAACCGACTAAAGAGGCTTTCCTACACCGAAAAAAAAAATTTACTCATATTAAGAAAAAAATGGCATTGATTTGATATGAGTAAATTGATTTTGAGTGTATAATTCAATCCTCGATTATGACCAGATGCAAATGGCAATATCTCAGTTAAAACCAGATAAATTTTAAAGTTATTCATACTATCTCAAAAGTTGTTTTCTGATAAGAGTAAAATATGTACTAAAATCCGTCGCTATTGAAAAAATTTGCCCGTGTTATGCGTCTTCATGGCTGACTTGATTTTAAGGTTGCTTGGATGTAGCCATCGAAAATATTGTGCTTTTTTGTAGGTACTCAACTGTAGTGAATATTAAAAAACAAAAATTTTACAAAGGATTTTCCATAAAAATTTTTATTGGTGTAAATCATAGAATTTTTATTCATTGTAGTCTCGCATTCATTGTATGTATGTACTTTAGGAATGGGACTATTCGAATAAAAATTATTCGAATAAAAAATCATATTATTCGAGAGGTATTCGTAATTCGAATAATATTTAGTCGAATAATTTATTCGTATATTCGAATAAATACTATTCGAATAGTACTATTCGAATAGCAGACGAATTTTTTTCCGCGAATATTATTATTAGTTTATTCGAATAATATTTAATCAAATATTATTCGAAAAAAGTTCCACTACTAATGTACATAAATCTCGGACACATAATGGGTGCATCTTTTGCTCAGAACTACATACATGCTCGTATGTGTGTATTTTCCACAATAATAATGCACAATATGCATCAGCAAATTCGCCTTAAATGCATTTTATATATCATCTTATTTTTTTATTTTTAACTTTCATCAATAAAAGCAATAATAATTTAATATAAATACATTGTTTTAACTTCAACTGCTCAATTGAAAGATATTAACGTGTAAATATGTAAATATTTGTATGCATTGCAAATACAATAGATGCATATCTTCAATATATATGTACATATAAATACGAAATACGTATGAAGTATGTATGTTATCAGTTTCATATGCTCATATTCTGTTATTTCTTCGCCACCTTAATTTTGCACTCACTCCAAATCATCAATTCAATTTAACGATATTCAGCAGCAATTTGCGCAAAACTCGCATAATTTTCCATTTGCTCTGTCCGCAAACTATTTTATTTGCTGCTTCAAAATTATTCCATTCACAAACATATAGTACTTACTTATGTATGTACATATATACCCTGCAAAAAAGTTTTGCTTATTGTTGATAAATCAGGTCTAAATAAATAATAGCTTTAAAAAACTAAAAAACACGCTTTAATCTTAAAAATCGTACTAAAAATTGAGAAATAATTTAATTAGAAACAAAATGATGAACGAAAATATAAGTATTTAAGGAAAAGCGTGGGGTGCTCAGTATGTCAAAAAATATTTAAAATCGGTGTTTTTTTACTAATAATTTTATTTTGACTTTTTTGAGATTTCATATATCGTACTCTTTAATTTCGCAACTAGGTATATTTTTGTACTAGTTGTACGAATCGAATATTTTCATGTTCAAATATTATTGAGCACCCCCACGCTTTTCCTTAAATACTTATATTTTCGTTCATCATTTTGTTTCTAATTAAATTATTTCTCAATTTTTAGTACGATTTTTAAGATTAAAGCGTGTTTTTTAGTTTTTTAAAGCTATTATTTATTTTTAACTTTTTAGTGAAATTTTTCATTAACGGCCTTATTCCGGTGTGGTAACATAATTTACTTTACTGGTTAAATATAGAATCTGGTACTTTAAACACTCTTTTCGTATTCTGTCAGCAGAAAATTAAGTTCCACCTCAATACGTGGTAACATTTTGTTACCATTTCAGCCCGATTCCATTCCGTTCGTATGGAAACGCTTTGACAGCGTTACCATTTGTGCCAGAATACCAATTGAAAAGACGGTAACAATTTTCAGCAACATAAATTACCAGTAAAGTAATTTTCCGGTAACGCTCGGAATAGCAGTGTAAAGGATGTTTTATGCGGACGCAAGAATAAAAGTAATAAGTGAATATTTTAAAAATATAAATACACGCGCGCCATCTGTTGGAACATAGCGGTGGTTATAACCTAAGCAAGAAGTTACATACATACATACATACATACATACATACAGGTGAAACTAATAAAAGCGTGTTAAAAAGGAGTACGCTGGCAGCTCTGCTTCTGTTATGCACTCACTTTCTCTGCTCCTGACTTTCTAATACTTATTTAGGCCTTATTTCGCATTGCGGATAAGCCTTTGGAATAAGGTGTACTCTCAGCACAGGAAAATCAGCATTATTTTAAGCCTTACGCCATATAAATTTGCTACCCTTATAAGTTTTAGGCCTTATTTCAGAAGCCTTTAAATCTGATGTTTTAATTCTTAAATAAGGCTTAGATTTTTTGGTGGGTACATAGCGCACACACATTACAGTACACGTATAGATATTTATATATATTCACACGTTTCAGATCAGTTTGATAAATCAGTAGTTTTTGGGAATTAGCAGAAAGCTTCTTTCCGCATACGAGTTCTTAGTTGTTGAGGAAGCTTCGAAGTATACATACATACATTACTCTTTTCAACGTAATTATAATGGATAGTCTGATGTCTATATAGCCAAAGAAAATTATCCAACACGACGTATGTAGTTAGTGAATATGAATTGCCTCTTGCCATTTAATACCATGTCTCCACATAACGCGTTTCCCTCTTTTTTTCTGCACTCGCTCTCTCAATCTTGTTTCGACCTCAAAACGAGTGCCGAAGCTCTCCAATTTCCATACAAATTTCTAAGAGCGAGTGAAGATTGAAACACTTGTTTCGTTCTCAATCCTCTTGCCAAACGCGATGATATCGATGCCTTCTCCAATCTTGTATCGAAAATCTATCGAAATCTCACACAGACCAAAACAAAAACGCAAAAGTAAGCAAACATACAAACATTTAAGAAGAACAAGAAAGAGAAATGTTAAACTGAATAACGATCAGCCACCAGTGTTGCCAGAACTTTTCCAGAGTTCCAGCTAGATTATCAAAAAAAAAAAGCTAGAAAAAGCTAAAAAAAAATTGTTAAACACATCAAAAAAAATTTAAAGCTAAAAAAAGAAGCTAAAAAAATTACGAAATTACCCAGTAGAACTTGGAGCGAGATCTCCCCAAGCGAGAGCAGAAAAGTACTCTGTTTGATATCCTTTCCGAGCAATATCAAAATTTTTTCAGTTTTGTTTTATTTTGTTTGTGTTTATTACTTCCCTTCCTAGGACATACAATGTTAAAAGCGAGTATACAAAATTGTATACTTATACAAGAGGTACAGGGAGTAATGGAGTATCTATTGACTAGTACTCCCGGATTAATAAAACGATGATACCAAGTCCTACTGCGTATTTCAATGATTTATTAATAGGTGATTTCCTTGGGCAGTAATCCGGACAAAAAATTTGCAAGCAGCTGCAACAACAATTTTTTTATCCTGATGTTTATATGGATCAAAAAAATCTATTACAATCTATACGGACCGGAAATGGATCCAGATAAACACCAGGATAACAAAATTGTTGTTCCATTTGCATGCAAAATGTTTATGCGGATCTGGATCACAGCCAGGGGAACTCGCCTAATGTGTTTTCAAAACACACATAAATTCAAGGTCAATTTAACAGGTCGGTTCAAGATACATATACACATACACGTCGTGAGCTGAATGTCAAAATCTCGTGACCGAGATGTCAAAACTGTAAGGAAGACGAAATAATTTGATATTCAGCTCACGTGCGAATGATGGATAAACTCAGAGAATGAAGAATTTGACGAATTTTAAACGCGAATGCATGTATAGAATATGCAGAAGTAAACAAATTGGATAGCTGTCGAAGAAGAACAAGAAGTCAGCTTATCTGAAGAACCGACGTGTTTAGTGGAGCCTGCATAAGTTATTTATTTTCATATACTACAAATATGTAAATTTGTACTTCAAAGTCAATAAAAATAACGAAATGTTAAAAAAAATGTTTTACATTCAAATAATGGTAACTATAATGACTGTATGAATGTATATGAGCATTGAGCAGCGCTCATTTTTTGGGGAGTTTTAGCAAATAAAAAAGCTAAAAAAAAGCCAAAGCTAAATCAGAATTTTTGCAGCTAAAAGACAAGAAAAAAAGCTACATCTAGCTTGAAAAAAGCTAGAATGGCAACGCTGTCAGCCACATGGAGACAGGTTATTTAGCGAGATGTTTCCCTAGATGTTTCGCTGGCGAAACAAGTTATTTGGAGACGGGCTTTTAGATATTCAGTAATTCAAGCCTTAAGTAGGTATTTAAAATGAGTATAAAGTTTTGATGGCATTTGCCCAGTGATGCGCAAGTCTGAGATGTTTTTTTTTTCGATTCTCTCGTTTGTTCAAACCTCTCGAATGCTATTGATGATTTTCATTTGTAGTCGAGTACAGTTGCGAATATCCGTCGATCGAAGAAAAGCTAACGATTCCTCTCGCTTTCAAGGCGACCATAAAACATCTCGAACTCGCCCATCACTAATGGAAACAATTTCAGACTTTTAACAATCGCAAAAACATATTAATTGTGCTGTCGAGAAGTGAGTCAACTTTTGACTCGATTCGAATTTGCAACGCTGGCGATTATATCGATCTCTGACTTGTTCATCACTACAATTGCCTAACCACTTTATAATTTTTCTTGTTATGTTAATTTTTGTCAAAAAAAACCTTTAAAATATTATAAGCTTCCTCTTTAGCCACACCTTTTGAATTAAGCAATGGAGGAGAGCAACACGAACTGATTACAAAACCCACTTTTGAAAGCAAAATTTAGTTCTCAACTGTAGAATAGGTAGTAAACTCAACCTCCAATTTTTCAACCATTTCATTTTGCTCTCATGCATCATCTAACCAAATCTGTTTTTATTTCACCGCCCTCGTTTATCAAATTCGCATACCTGTTTGCAGCATAAAAAAAGATTAACTGCGAGAGCATTGGAATCTCGCTTATCTGTCGTTCGTTTGTCTCTCGTTACCGCATTAGTTTAAAAAGATATTGTCGCCTGTAAGTCTCTATGAGACAATAATGGGTAATATTTCTTTTTTATAACCGACGACTATTTCCGTTTCCACTTAAGGTGGATAAAGTAAACTTTACTAAAATGAAGATATGTGTGTACTTATGTATGTTGTAATACATAGAAGAAACGCTAAATTTGTGTAAAAAGTTCTTACGCATTTGAAAGTTTATCTGTATATGGAGTTGTGCGTGTTTAGTTGTATTTTATTGGTATTCCCCTGCAGCGAAACAGCTAACTAGTATGCCAAAATTGTAGTATATTAACTGGTATTCGTATGACAATACCATACCAGTTTATTTTGTCTAGTATTATACCAGTTAAATGCAGTTGAACCACAAACTACACCTTTTCCAACTGTATTTCGGAAAAGTGAAAATGTATTTCAGAAAAGCTCAAATTAATATCAGAAAACACCAAATGTATTTAAGAAGTTCCAATTGTATTTCAGAAAACCTCAATTTCATTTCCGAATAGCTCAAATGTATTTCATATTTTCCAAATATATTTCAGAAAACTACAAATTTATTTCAGAAAACCACAAATGTATTTCAGAATAACACAAATGTTTTCAGAAAAATTCAAATGTATTTCAGAAAAGCTCAAATTAATATCAGAAAACACCAAAAAGGTTTTCAGAAAACCTCAAATGTATTTAAGAAATTTCAATTGTATTTCAGAAAACCTCAATTTCAGTTCCGAATAGATCAAATATATTTCAGATTTTTCAAATATATTTCAGAAAACTATAAATCTATTTCAGAAAACCACAAATGTATTTCAGAATAACACAAATGTTTTCAGAAGAAGTCAAATGTATTTCAGAAAAGCTCAAATTAATATCAGAAAACACCAAATGGTTTTCAGAAAACCTCAAATGTATTTAAGAAGTTTCAATTGTATTTCAGAATACTTCAATTTAATTTCCGAATAGCTCAAATGTATTTCAGATTTTGCAAATCTATTTCAGAAAACCACAAATGTATTTCAGATTAACACAAATGTATTTCAGAATAACACAAATGTATTTCAGAAGAAATCAAATGTATTTCAGAAAAACTCAAATGTCAAACATGGAAGCAATCTGAGAACCGGTTGCCTGCGCATGTCAACCATGCAAATTGCGCAATTATCCTTTAACTCCATTTAAGCGCTAATTTATATAACTCGGGATGCGAAAATTTACTCAAAAATTATTCACTTCTTCAATCCCAAATAAATTTTTTTGTTTGACATCTTTCTACACGCATGTTATATTCTTGGGTTTTTTGAAGAAAAACTTGTTCAACATTTCATTCATAACAAAATGTAATTTTTACCGACTTTGATATTTTCTGAAATATATTTGGGTGTTCTGAAAAAAATTTGAGTTTTTCTGAAATACATTTGACTTCTTCTGAAATACATTTGTGTTATTCTGAAATACATTTGTGGTTTTCTGAAATAGATTTGTGGTTTTCTGAAATAGATTTGCAAAATCTGAAATACATTTGAGCTATTCGGAAATGAAATTGAAGTTTTCTGAAATACAACTGGACCTTCTTAAATACATTTGAGGTTTTCTGAAAAACATTTGTCGTTTTCTGATATTAATTTGAGCTTTTCTGAAATACATTTGACTTCTTCTGAAAACATTTGTGTTATTCTGAAATACATTTGTGGTTTTCTGAAATAGATTTGTGGTTTTCTGAAATAGATTTGCAAAATCTGAAATACATTTGAGCTATTCGGAAATGAAATTGAAGTTTTCTGAAATACAACTGGACTTTCTTAAATACATTTGAGGTTTTCTGAAAAACATTTGTCGTTTTCTGATATTAATTTGAGCTTTTCTGAAATACATTTGACTTCTTCTGAAAACATTTGTGTTATTCTGAAATACATTTGTGGTTTTCTGAAATAGATTTGTAGTTTTCTGAAATATATTTGGAAAATCTGAAATACATTTGAGCTATTCGGAAATGAAATTGAGGTTTTCTGAAATACAATTGGAACTTCTTAAATACATTTGAAGTTTTCTGAAAACCATTTGGTGTTTTCTGATATTAATTTGAGTTTTTCTGAAATACATTTGACTTCTTCTGAAATACATTTGTGTTATTCTGAAATACATTTGTGGTTTTCTGAAATAGATTTGTGGTTTTCTGAAATAGATTTGCAAAATCTGAAATACATTTGAGCTATTCGGAAATGAAATTGAAGTTTTCTGAAATACAACTGGACCTTCTTAAATACATTTGAGGTTTTCTGAAAAACATTTGTCGTTTTCTGATATTAATTTGAGCTTTTCTGAAATACATTTGACTTCTTCTGAAAACATTTGTGTTATTCTGAAATACATTTGTGGTTTTCTGAAATAGATTTGTAGTTTTCTGAAATATATTTGGAAAATCTGAAATACATTTGAGCTATTCGGAAATGAAATTGAGGTTTTCTGAAATACAATTGGAACTTCTTAAATACATTTGAAGTTTTCTGAAAACCATTTGGTGTTTTCTGATATTAATTTGAGTTTTTCTGAAATACATTTGACTTCTTCTGAAATACATTTGTGTTATTCTGAAATACATTTGTGGTTTTCTGAAATAGATTTGTGGTTTTCTGAAATAGATTTGCAAAATCTGAAATACATTTGAGCTATTCGGAAATGAAATTGAAGTTTTCTGAAATACAACTGGACCTTCTTAAATACATTTGAGGTTTTCTGAAAAACATTTGTCGTTTTCTGATATTAATTTGAGCTTTTCTGAAATACATTTGACTTCTTCTGAAAACATTTGTGTTATTCTGAAATACATTTGTGGTTTTCTGAAATAGATTTGTGGTTTTCTGAAATAGATTTGCAAAATCTGAAATACATTTGAGCTATTCGGAAATGAAATTGAGGTTTTCTGAAATACAATTGGAACTTCTTAAATACATTTGAGGTTTTCTGAAAACCATTTGGTGTTTTCTGATATTAATTTGAGCTTTTCTGAAATACATTTTCACTTTTCCGAAATACAGTTGGAAAAGGTGTAGTCATCAAAATACTCCAAAAGACAGCATCATACCAGTTTATTTTATCCAGTATAAAGAAATTTGATGAAGCCCAGCTAGGAAAAGCATTGCAATTGAACAAAAAGTGGTATTTTTCAAAAAAAAAAAAAGCAAAGAAATTGAAAAAACAGTGCCTGAATTTTTATACAATAAGTTTTTTTTTAATTGCTGAATATGTGGCTTATAGGGGCGTCAGAATAAATACTTTTCCGTCAATCCAGCAATCCGTTTAACTGACAGCATAGTGGAATTACATGTATATGAATGACGATCGACGCATTCAGTACTTCAACTTTGCCGTAAGAAATATATGAAATTGAAGTATGTGTCAGTTAAACGGAGCTGGATTGCCGGAAAAGTATTCATTCTGACGGGCCCAATAAGTTTTTTGTTTTTAAACTGAAATGGTACCTTATTAATTTTTTAATTTAAGAAATATTTTTAAGATTCCCGACGGCCTGAATTTTTATACAATGTGTCGTTTTGGTTTTTTAATTATTGAATATGTATCTTACGTTTTGTTTTTGCTTATAAAACTGAACTTCCACCTATGTATATCTAAGCAATATTTATTTTTATTGAATGAATGAATATAATGAATTACATATGAAATAGACTTCAAAATTTATTTTTTTTTTGCATACCTAAACTGGATTTAGATGCTAATAGTATTTTTCTAACCCATACGAACTGGTATTTAACTGGTATGAGCTTATGCAGAGGAAGACAATTGCCATTTCGTAGGACATTAACACACGAAAAATACCAGATGTTTACATGGGAAATTTACAGTCGGGCGAGTAGTTGACTCTACCCCACAAACTGGTATAATTCTAGTTTGCAACTGGTTACTTTCGCTGCAGGGTCGTTATAGTTCTATTTGTATGTATGTATGTATGTATGTTAAATGCATAATTTCTTAAGGATGTGGCATAAGTCAATAAACATTCTGCGAAAAGATATATAAAACCGTTGACAGAAGGAAATTACTTTTTTTGCTTAGTAAGTAAGTAATACATATGTACATAATTTATATGTGGGTTTTGATTAACGGTATGATTTATTGCGCAAATGTGGCATTTGAACTTTAAGAAAATTAATTTTATTGCGCACTAAATTAGTGAAGGGAAATGAATCGTTGATTTGTTCTATTTTTCCTCCTTTAATTTTTATATGAAATAGACAAGGATTTTCTGTCCACTTTTAGTTTAATTGTGTCATTTTACATACATATGTATAAAAAATAAATAATTCAGATTGTTCAGTGACCTGGTTGACTTTCTAACGCAGTATGATCTAAAAATATCCAAAGTCGCATACACATATGCATATGTATGTATGTTCCCTGTAGCTAATATGAGGGAAAGTTCCAAAATAAAAATAGGTAAAAAAACTTTTTAAGTTAAACGGTTTTATGTTATACATACATTGCAATGTTTAAGATAAATGTACTAAAAACCAAAAAATAATAAAATAGATACAGTCGTGGGAATTATAAACATTTGCATAGACTAGACTAAAATAAAACCGGGGGGCACGTCAATTGTCTACAAATTATCGACTTAATGTGCGATAGAAGAATCGTTTAATTCGTCGTTAGGCAGTTGGCCCGCAGACGGTGAGGAAATTACTTACTATTTTCTTGCTCATGGAAATTCCAATAGTTGTATACTCTATGTTAATAAAAGAGATGTTTCAACTAGTTTATCGTTGGACATTCACACGAGGAATCGTTTCACTGCGCGTAGTTTGTCTTTAATCGACAAAACATATGATAAAAGTACTACTCGCTCACCACTATGAAACCCTAAAACTCGCTTATAATCGAGCTTGCTAGCTTTTTTCCACATTCTAGCCCTACTTATCACACGTCCATCGTTGTCGGTTGAACAAATGCCTAATTATAGTGTAACATTACAAAACAAACATTTTAATCAACGATTGTAGACAATTGACGTGCCCCACGGTTTTATTTTAGTCTAGTCTATGCAAATGTTTATAATTCCCACGACTGTATCTATTTTATTATTTTTTGGTTTTTAGTACATTTATCTTAAACATTGCAATGTATGTATAACATAAAACCGTTTAACTTAAAAAGTTTTTTTACCTATTTTTATTTTCTAGTTTTTAGTTTTTATTTCGCATTCTGTTTAATTCATTATTATTATACGCCATTTAGTCTTAAACTTTGCAATGTATTTTTAACATAAAACCGTTTAACTTAAAAAGTTTTTTTACCTATTTTTATTTAAATAGAGCGACACACGCGCCACCTAGCGGCTCCAATTTTTTTTTAAACATTTGTAAATTATTTAAGTAATGCACATGCTAAATATCAGCCAAATCGGTCCATAATTAGGATTTTCAGTTTTAATTACCCCGATCTCAGCTCCACCTAGCGGAATTTTTTTTTAAGAAAATATTTCTTTTCAAGGTAGTAATACATACTTTTTGGTTGCTTGTTTTTCCGACAGGGTAGGAATATGATGTATTGTGGAACGATCTTCCGTCATCCCTTGTCAAGTTTGGTTTGGAGACAAACCGGTTTCGGCTAATATTCGAGAACGAAAAAAGACACTGAAGATGGCGCATTTTAGCCGAAACCGGTTTGTCTCCAAACCAAACTTGACAAGGGATGACGGAAGATCGTTCCACAATACATCGTAGTAATACATGTTCCGAATTTCAGCCAAATCGGACCATAAATGCGATTTTTGTAAATATAGCGACCCACGCGCCACCTAGCGGAATTTTTTTTTAAAGAAAATATTTCTTTTCAAGGTAGTAATACATGTTCCGAATTTCAGCCAAATCGGACCATAAATGCGATTTTTGTAAATATAGCGACCCACGCGCCACCTATCGGAATTTTTGTTTCATAATATTGCATTGTCATCGGGGTTATACATGCGTACAAAATTTCAGATTAATCGGTTGACAGGAAGAGGGTGAAATTTGAATTACTAAATTTGACCCAAGAATAATAAATAAAACAAACGAGCTAAATAAAACCGTTTAAAAACAACAGTTTAGAACTAGAGAGTTCACAACTAGCTTAGAACTGGTTCTAAAGGGATGCAGAGCGGGACAGTTTATTATTGTGACTTGATGAAAAATTTATGTTTACAGCTATTACTTTAAAGTTAAGCAACAGCAAATATCGCGCTTTAAAACGATGTCCCTGTATGTGCTGTATTTTGCTGGGTAGTACCAAATAGAACTTGGTTAAAAGACGTGCATATAACCAAAGTAATATTACTTGGCATTTGTAGGTGAATATGTATAATTCCGCCTTTTGTATGGTTAAGTTTCGAAAACTAGATACTGTATAATATAATGTCGCATTTATTTTCAATATGCTAATAGTTCTGCCGGCTGAGTATTATTTTTGTAAAGCGCGACTAAAGACCGACCATTTTTGAACTAATCCTGAAGTGCTTTCTTTTGAACTAACTCCGATCTATTGATTTATATCTATCTCTGTCCATATAGAAAGTAGTTTAGAACGCATTCCAAAGCTCTGCAGCGGGGGATAATTTTCACTTCGTAGCACATCGTCGTGTTAAAAATGGCAGTTGAAAGCATTGAGTTGGGATAGAATGAGAATCAAATCTATCTCTTTTTGAACTAGTTGTGCACTAAACTGGAACAAGCGCGACTTTCTGCAGGGTACCTATACATATTTACTTTTTTTCACTCACGTGCATTACATAATATTGAAGAATTTATCAGACTTCCAGTAACCAAAGGCAAAAAAAAACACACCAAACATCAGCGGAAAAATTAATTGTTTTACGTAATTAATCTATTTTAGCCGCATGCTTCTCACACATAAACACGCCAATCCAAACCCATCTACAAACATACATACATATGTATGTACATTCAAACATAATCACCTGCACAACTTAAGCTGACGGAAAAGCCAAGCGATCCATCCAAGCAATTACGCCTTCCCCAAACAATAAGTCAATCGGTCAAGTGTTGACTCCACATGAAAACGCCCATATAAAACAAAAAGACAACAACAAAGAGTACAAAGGAAAAAAATTAGAAAAACCTATGTAGGTGCCAAATTGTTGGAGAAAAGGTGAAAAGCACAAGAAAAGTAAAAAAGTTAAAAAAAAAGTACATAACTACGCTATTCATCATTTGAGTAATCAATCAATTTGCGAGTATTTGATCCAAAGCTGTGTAATGGAAAAACGAAAAGGCACAGCGATGAGTACCTAACACACGAAAGTGCCAGGGGAAAATATCAAATCTCCACTTTGCCATATAATCTACATTATTAATCAGTCTATTAGACACAATTTGTTCCAGATAATCGCTGAATCGCTTCAGCATCGCTGCAATTCATCAGGAGCAGCAAAAAATGCCAGAAAATAACCTGAAGTCCCATGGGAACTGGCTCAAAAAAGATTCAATGAATTATAGTACATATGTATGTAGGTTAGTGTTTTGAAAGCAGTTACAACAACATGGCTACACGGCACTTAATTAGCTCTCCAAATAATTCGATAAATATTTTGTGAGTCGACTAGTCTACACGGCCATTTGTTATGTAAATTGACAGTTCTACAACTTGTTATTTTTTGCTTGTCAGATTTCGATAGGTTCCCAAAAAAACATTAGAGACGGTATTAATTTTAGCGTAATTCATGAGCTACTTCAAAGCGAATGCGCTTCAATTGGGAAAAGGGTTCGCTTTCAAACTCTTTTATACGAATGATTCGGCATGTAAGTACTAATTCGAGAGAGAATTACAGAGCCATTTGACTTAAAAAAGTTTGTTAATTCTTATAATAAAACCCCGCTAATTTAAAAAACCATTAAAGCAACCAAATTTGCCAGCAAACTAAACACACACACAAATACACTCGCAGATATTTAGTACATTTGAGGAGATCTGGAAAGCTATCAACAACCGCCGCAATTCGGCGCATACAAATTTTACGAACCAAATTATTGGCATGTTTATTGAGCTGGCCATTTCACTAACGGTACGCACATATGTATGTATGTACTTACTTGTACATACCCTGCAGGGAACTCAATAACTAGTGAGCAAAATTTCCAGTTCCGAACTAGCGAAAAGGTGTCAAAAGGGAACTAGATCAATTGTAGTTAGACCCTCACTAGTTCAGAAGGAGTGAATTCAGTGACCATTATAAAACACACTTTGATTTGAATGCAATTTCGAAGTGACAAAAATTCTATGAAAATTTTTCGTTCGTTCAATTGCCGTCGGCTTTGTATATTTTTGTAATTCTGAGATGTTTAGTGAAGCATTTTATATAAAGAGTTTTCTATTTGCATCTTGTATGAAATGAAGTGTTCCCATAATTATGCTTTTCCGATCCCTCAGGCTTATTTTTAATATTTTTTTTATTTTATTACTTTTTAAATATTATTGTAAATTTTTATTAAATAAATAAATAAATATTAGTTAAAGAAAAAATTAAAAAAAAATTATGATCCACCTTGATACCGACAGGATTCGAATCCGCGCCCCTCAAATTGGAAGGCACATGCGTTAGCCAGTCGGCCATCGCGGCACTTGCATGAAGTGTGTCAAAGGCTGCACTTAAGCGACAGATGTAAAACTGTAGAATTTGTAGGTACTTGTAGCTATTTCAGAACTATCGAAATTGTGCCAATAAACGAACTAGTGAAAACTGTAGAATTTAGTACTAGTTCGGAACTATCGAAAATGTAGTGCAGAGAGTGACAATTGACACCGCCTAGGACATCGCCGTGTTAAATTCGCCAGTTGATAACATGCAAAAGAGATTTAGCTCGCACTGGTAGTGGCGAAAAATGCACTAGAGGCGACCTAGTTCGGAACTAGAGATTTTCCCTACAGGGTATGTATGTACATATGTATGTACATATGTATGTAATACTAACTTCCTTAACTTAAAAACGTCCTTAGCAAACCAACCAAACCTGTGCCAAGCCAAACCAATGCGAGCAACAACATTTTCACTGAATTGGATTGGTTTGGAAATGGGAGAATGCACACATGCACTTACATTAACACACACACACACACCTACCGGAATGCTTAACACGGAAATCTTCAAAAGTTGAAGAAACGGCAAAAGCAACTACCTACATACAGCACACGAACTCGATAAAGAACAACAAATGCAAACATGATGGCAACTTTAATCGATTAAAATAAATTTCCACGCCACTTTGGCGCCATCTAAAAAAGAAACGTAAGAAAAATCAAATGGCAAGGATGTCATAAGGTACGTATGCTGCCGCCAAGGAAGACACACACCCTTACTCTACAACTCGCGCACACACATTTATGTTTGCGTGGCAAATTTGCACGCAGCGCTGTATTTTTTATACTCAGCTGTACTAGTACACAGAGTATTATAATTTTAATCACATAACGGTGGATTGTAACAGAATGAAATAATCGAGATAGATATAGACTTATATATATCAAAATGATCAGGGTGAAAAGAGAAATCGATTGAGCCATGTCCGTCCGTCCGTCCGTCCGTCTGTAAACACTCTAACTCGCGCAAAAATTGAGATATTTTGATGAAATTTGGAATGCAAGTTGGTATCGAGACTGGGACGGTTGGTATTGAAAATGGGCGAAATCGGACCATGACCACGCCCACTTTTCCTATATAGAAAAAATCGGAAATTTGGTATCTCAGTCCCTAATATAGCTGGAGCGATAAAATTTTACCCACATGTTGAGCTCAGGCCCCTATGAAGAAATTTTATGAAATTTTGGAAAATGGGCGGTGCCACGCCCACTTATTAAGGGTCAAACATTGAAAGTTATATGAGTCATAACTCAGAAACCGTTGAAGATATATCGATGAAATTTGGTACGCGTGATTTACTCACTTATGGCGTTTTCTTTTCTGACAAAAAATGTTGCCCTTTAATATCTCAATTATCGAATTGCGTAACATGACTTTCTATAAAATGGCTGAATTTGTAGTTAATGGTGCCCTCTTACTTAGTCAGAGGACAACATTCGTTGAAATCACCACACAAGCTTACAAAATGGCTAAGAAAATCAAACAGGGCAACATTTTTTCGAGAAAAGAAAACGGCATTAGGCAAATGTTTTGACGGAAAATTGTCAAAATCGGTTGACGGCCACGTCCACTTTTATATATGTGTATTATAAAGTGACCTAATAAAAACATTTTAAGCGATATCTCTGTCAAATATAAAGATCTATCACTGAAATTTTGTGGCATGAGTCCAACTATGAACATAAAACGAAAACCACAAAAATTTTGTAAAATGGGCGGAGCCACGCCCACTTATTAAGGGGCAAACATTTAAAGTTTTATGAGTCATAACTCAGAAACCGTTGAAGATATATCGATGAAATTTGGTACGCATGATATATTTACTTAGGCAAATGTGTGGACGAAAAATTACCAAAATCGGTTGACGACCACGCCCACTTTTATATATGTGTATTATAAAGTGGCCTAATAAAAACATTGTAAGCGATATCTTTGTCAAATATAAAGATAATTCATTGAAATTTTGTGACATGAGTTCCACAATAGACCGGAAACATAAAATAGACAAATTTTGGAAAATGGGCGTGGCACCGCCTCCTTTTGGACAAAGGGATATACGAGATTTATTAGCCTTTAACTCGACAAATAATTGAGATATTATGACGAAACTTGGTTTATACACTTTTATAACTTGTGTTAATAGACACGCAAAAATTTATTGAAATCGGTTTATGACCACGCCTACTTTTTAACAGATATTTCTGGAATACCCTTTGGGAATTTGTAACGTGACATCTTTGTAACTAGAAGTCATAAAGGAATTAATTTTTGCACAAAGAATAATATTCATATGCTTAGTTGGATGACTGATAAAAATTTAGAAAATGGGCGTGGCTACGCCCACTTTATGCAGCACTCGCTTTATATAAAGTACACCGTGTTTCCATCAAACGCAAACAAACAATGAAAGCATACAGCTGAGTATCTAATGTTCGATTCCACTCGAACTTAGGCTTCCTTACTTGTTTTTTTTTGTAGTTGTTGGGGTGAACGAAAAAGGTGAGCTCCGAAATTTAACACACTTCAATTTGCAACTACGACAAGCGATTGTTGCCGCTCTGTTGTTGTTGTTGTTTTTGTTGTCCTTGCTGCCAGTTTGCTGTTGGCGCTTGCGTAAGTGTTCAAGTTGGATGTGTAGACAACGTTTAAATGAATGACTCTCATATCCGTTAGGATGCTGCGTTATATTGCACTCTGTGGTAGTTATACCGAAAAATGGCAGAAATTTGAAAAAAATAATTGATGCTTCATTCTGACGCACAATTCGTGATCAGCATGTCTAATAACACTGTGCGACAGCAAAAAATTCAGGAAGTATTTCAATCAAACCGTTTCCTTTATATTTTCTTACCATTATAAATATTTCAATTGCAATTTTTTCATTGTGCTCATCAGACTTCGCAGTTATTTTCGGAGAAAAAAGCTACTACTGCATAATAAGTAGAATTGCATAAAAGACATAACAAGGCAGCTTTCATGGCCAGATTTCGTACACTGAAAAAACCACTTACTTAGATTATGGAAAAGTAGGAATGATTTGGCGCTAAAGACATATTTTCATTGTTTTGATGTACAATTTTCTTTAAATCAAGTAATAAAAAATCACGTTTTAGTGTCGAGTCATTCCCATTTTTCCATAATCTGAGTAATTTTTTGAGTGTATTAATTTATGCCTTTCAAAAATTAATTGAGTTTAAAATTTTCAAACTTTACCCAAAATTTATCCAACGATGCTATCTCTTCCCCGAGTATGGCTACTACTCATTATGGGTTCAAATAATTTTTGATCGATCCGATCTCGCTTGTCTGATGGCGAATCGAAAATGCCAAATATGTTATAATTCGAATATTTAATCATGTAATTTCTTTATATACTTTTTGAATTTAAACTAAACTTGGCCACTGTCAAATTTTTAACATTTTCAAAGAGTTGTAACATTTTTAGACAAGTGAACAGTTAACAGGTTTCAACTGTCAAATAAGATATTTTTAAACATTCGTATTCAGCAGTAAAATAATAATATGATCCTACTACATACCTGCTACCTGAGTGTAAAAAGAGCTTAGTTTTAACACACTAAGCTTCAAGTTTCCACAAGAATTATTTGTGCCATTCTCAAGTCCCTCTAACCTACTGTGCCAACATTATTCACCATGCGTTCCGCAGTTGTTTATTGAAGCAATGCGTTAGCTGCTGCGCTGCTGTCACAACTCCAACTGCCCTTAACCATTCACATCCATATATACCAACCAGCCAACCAACTATTCAAGCGTTTAGTAACAAAAATAGCAACAATTTGCTAGCTATAAATACAACAATTAGATGTGTGTGGCAGTGTGGCAGTGGTTAGGATCATACATTTTCTTAACGTTACTCCTTTGGACTGCGGTCAGAACGGATACACATTTCACATCGAAGCGCTTTTTTCTTTTTATTTTCTTTGTTGCAAGCGCCTCTTGCCAACACGGATTATACTTTATGACCAGTACGTAGAGCAATAAAGGTCGTCAACGGGTCGAGTGAGATCCTGTGTGCCAAAACACACTGTCAAACACACACACAAATATGCAGCCAAACTTATAGCAACTACTTGGACAAGTTGATAACTTATTACTCCACTACATACAATTCGCACTTGAGCAAAACTCTCAAGAGCTCACTGAAGCAGTTAGTCAAGCAAGCAATCCATTTTGTTCGTTGTCCGCCTATTGTCCAGTTTATCAAGCTGGATTGCAAAAAAAAGAAAATAATAAAGAAATGGTTTTGAATAAGATATTAAGCGAAATGGAAGTGCATTTTTATACAAAATAGTTTTTCAGGTTGATGATCCAGTAGGAAATGAGTTGAATTTTCTGAAGTGAGCCACTTTTTTTTCGAAGTTGTACTATCTTTATGAAACTTTTTTGTATAGTTCACAACAACAAAAAAAGAAAATACGTTTGGCCCAGTTTTTCGAAATTCGAATTATTTTCAAAGTTATAGCTATCAACACTTTTCGAAGTTCCTCAGTTTTTGCCGATTTTCTCACGATTGGTCAAACCGATTTTGCTAAATTTTTACATATATATAAAAGATGATATCTTCTACCAAACTGCATTTCTTATTTTTGCAAATAATTTTTTTTGCAAACATTATTCGCAATTTTTATGTTCTGGACCACGGTCGGATGGCGCTTTTGTATGATGTTGTTGGGCATTCCATTAGTAACTATTAGCAAAAAAAATTTTGGGGCTCTTTAAGGGAGCGGGAGTTATGCATGCTTTAATTCATTATTCGTAGTACTCAGTATGTAAAAAAAAATTTCATACAAAAATAACAAGTCTGTTAAAAATGTAAGTAACTCCCGCGCCTTTAAAGTGCCCCAAAATTTTTTGTTTGCTAATAGTTACTAATGGAATGCCCAACAACATCATACAAAAGCGCCATCTGACTACGGTCCAGAACATAAAAATTGCGAATAATGTTTGCAAAAAAAATTATTTGCAAAAATAAGAAATGCAGTTTGGTAGAAGATACCATCTTTTATCTATATGTCAAAATTTAGCAAAACCGGTTTCACCAATCGTGAGAAAATCGGCTAAAACCGAGGAACTTCGAAAAGTTTTGATAGCTATAACTTTGAAAATAATTCGAATTTCGGAAAATTGTTAAATACGTATTTTTCTTTAAGCGTTGTGAGCCATACTACCCACTTTAATTAAAATACATGACCGTCGAAAAAATTTTAGGTGGCTCAGTTCAAAAAATTCAACTCAAATGTGAGTAGTAATGCATATAGAGGAGACCTGTGTAGTTCTCCAAAAATGGAATTGACGCATACAATAAGCTGTTGCCCGTGATAAATAATATTATTATATTTTTACCAATAGCCTTGGATGAAACCAGAAGAGGTCTTCCTATGGGCAATATAAATATAAATGGCAAGTGAATTTATTCGACTATAATGGCATTCTTTATTCAGATTGTCTTCCTTGTTCATCTCTGCAGTTATCAGAGCATTTTTAGATTAAAAACTACTTTTCAAAAAGCTGCAAATTAAGGATTTTTTTCTAGGGCTTTTACGATGCAATTTTTCCTCAAAAGACCCTACAAAAACTTAGCATTATCTTAATATAAAAGTCTTAGTTAGACAAAGTTAGATTTTTTAGTTGTGAGAATCCTCCAATACAAATTAAACTTTCCGTAAACTTTTTATAAACTTTTCCCGCTTTTCAAGCTTAAAACTGGCACACTTTTATACCATTACCTACAGGCTCATATACATATCTACATATGTCTAATAAACACACCTACACGTACATGCCATAAAGTGTTGAAATGATCTGGTTAACTTGAGCGGCAAACTTTCTGCTATATCTACTTCTTGCTTGGTCTTCGTCTTCGCCGTCGCCTCTTTCTATCCGTGTACGTTGTCGCATGAATTGCTCAATTATTTGTAGTCAATTTGCGAATTAGGTTTTGTTCGCCAGTAACTTTACTTACTTACTTAACAAACTTCAAAGTTATCGTTCAAGTGTGCACATAATTTCTAGAAATCTTTAGTAGTTCTTTTCTGATTTTCTTTCTCTTTAACAGAATGGGTTTTCCTCTTTTGTTTATATGTATTCCTAACTTTTTACTTGGATAAGAATTGGGTTAGGACATTCTGCTATATCTTCTTTATTTATGTATGCACGGTTGTGTAGCTATGTAAGTTGTGCAGAAGTAAAAGAGCAAAACTCAATTGGTTGTAAATAAGGACAATGAATGAGAAATTCTAACCTAAGTACTTATGTAGGCAATTTAATATGATTATTCTAATTTGCTGATGACGATATAGGACTACTTTAAGTGCACAAGTATGTACAATTTTATTTATGCACTTATGTATGAGCATAATTAAGTATATACATACACTCAGAGAAAAGTTGCATACTAAAAACAAGCTGTGTCGTACTTGAATTAAGAATTACAGAAATTGAGGGAAAATAAATCAAATTTAAGTTTCTCCAATCTTGAATCAAGAACGGTACTCTTGAAACAGGATAAAAATTTGAAAAGATCTTCGTTTAAGAATGGAATTCTTAATTTAAGCAGTGTTTTTAAAAAATACATATACATATACCATATGTATGTAATTTTCGAATGTTGTTATTTTTTTGTGAAAATGGAAAATTATTTATTAAAAAAAAAATTACAAAGCAAGATGGAAAAAGTATATCATAAATATATATGCATAATGCATATGTTCCATTGGACGAGTGCCAGGCGTATGCACGTATTGACGAATCAGGATGGAACTCGTCGATGAGTACTTATATACATAGTATGTATGTAAAAACGCTGCGCTTAAATTCGGACCAAATAGTTCACAAAGCGGAGGACGACGAAAGCCTGAGAAAAATTTGGGGCCGTTTTCTCATATTTAAAGGGTGAGTTATCCGGTCGAGTTATGTGCCCGATCGATTTGAGTGGTTAGACCCATTTTTTATATAAATTTAGGTGATTTATCAACTAGGTTGACTTAGCGCAATTACTCGAGAGTAATTTTTATTTTTACCTAAAAAAGTTACTCACACGGCTCGTCATACGAATGTTTTGTATGTGGTTTGTACGGAAATATAACAAAATTTATTTGTAAAAACAATATATGTAATTGCGCTTAGGAATCCTATTAGATATGTAAGTAATCCTCTTATGATGGATATAAAAATAGGTGTTTCTACAGTTGGATCTCGGACTAGTATAACTACATAAATATGTGCTTGTTAACATATAATCGGCAATCGATTATAATTTAAGTTTTTATAATAATTTTTAATTTTTATCTTTTATTTCAGATTCTCAAGATTATTTATCAATCGTAATATTCAACGCAGTGCTTCCCTCCCCATTTCGTTTCTGAAGTAACTCTGGGAAGCTGAATTGTTGATTTAAAATCTTTTATTACAATTAAATATCTGTAATAGTTATAGTTGTAGTTATAGTTATGTATAACAATATCTGAATATATAAATATTTTTGGGTTTATAATATACAATTTTGTATGTAATGACTGAATTATATATTATATATATTACTATATATGTATGTATGTAAATATCTGAAAAAATCTGAAAATAAAATACAATACACAAAAATAACCACTTTTACGTTTTATTTTTGTTAGGTGGGTTAAAAATTTCGAATTTTGAATTTCGAAAAAGTGGAAAATCAAGAATAAGTATTCTTAAAACGAAGTTAAAAATTCTACGCATAAGAATGAACATTCTGAAATCAATCATGGGCAGTGCTGAATATGAGTTTATATAAGCTTATTTCAAAACAGAAAATTCTTAATATAAGCGTTCTAAAAATGAGAATATATTCTTGATTTTAGCATTTTCAAGCTTAACAGACTTTCATAACGGTTTCGGCTTGATTCAAGCCCGCTATACTTAAATTTAGGCTGCTTTTTCCCTGAGTGTATGTACATATATGTATGATAACTTGTTTGAGTTAGATAAGCATTTCGGCAACTCATCTAGACAGTTTTCTCGTTGAGAAGGCTTAAATTCATCAGTTATTAGATTAAGCCGCTTAATAAATTCTGCTGAAGGGCTCTGTTAGACAATTTTTAGTTTTTTCAGCACTTAACATCATATTAAATGGTCGTTCTTAGGGTGTATATTCTTTTAATATAATTTACAAATAGATCCGAGTTTATTTATATATATTATCTACTCTGAAAAAAATACCCGTAGTTAAACCAACAACTTTCGGCTGTTGAATCTCCGTCTTTGATTCAACAGCAAAAGTATTTGATTTTACAGCAAAGTTTTTGATCCAACAATTTATTCAAAAACGGGCGTTGTTGATTCAAAAACTTGCTTGCCTTTAAAAAATTTTTTGTGAGAAAATATTTTTTTGTGAGAAAACCAACAAAAAAAATAATGATGGAGAGAAGATGAAGAGAAAAATCCAAAAAAAGTTTATTTTTAGCAACAATTTTCTCCCCGTTGTTGATTTAAAGGCAAAAGTATTTGACCCAACAGTTTCCGTTGTAAACAAAACTAATGAGAACAAATTTTTTTAAATTTTGTTTTTACAATGATTCAAATAATTCATGGATTCCTTTTTAGGAAATGGAAGTATAAATAGGTTACTACAATTCAATATAATGTTGAATGTTCCACTATGTGATGATTGGATAGAATTTCAGGTTGATGTCATGGTTCGAATCCGGAGGAGAATATAAAATAAAGAAGAAAAACGAGTGGAATCGAACATTAGATACTCAGCTGTATGCTTTCATTGTTTGTTTGCGTTTGATGAAAACACGGTGTATTTTATATAAAGCGAGTGCTGCATAAAGTAGGCGTAGCCACGCCCATTTTCAACATTTTTATCAGTCATCCAACTAAGCATATGAATATTATTCTTTGTGCAAAATTTCATTTATTTATGACTTCTAGTTACAAAGATGTCACGTTACAAATTCCCAAAGGGTGTTCCAGAAATATCTTTTTTAAAAAGTAGGCGTGGTCATAAACCGATTTGAATAAATTTTTGCGTGTCTATTAGCACAAGTTATAAAAGTGTATAAACCAAGTTTCGTCTTAATGTCTCAATTATTTGTCGAGTTATGGGCTCCGAAATCTCGTAGATTCCTTTGTCTAAAAAGAGGCGGTGCCACGCCCATTTTCCAAACTTTTTCTATTTTTTGCTTCCGGTCTATTGTGGAAGTCATGCCACAAAATTTCAATGAATTATCTTTATACTTGACAAAGATATCGCTTAAAATGTTTTTATTAGGCCACTTTATAATACCCATATATAAAAGTAGGCGTGGTCGTTAACCGATTTTGGCAATTTTTCGTCCAAACATTTGCCTAAGTAAGTATATCACGCCTACCAAATTTCATCGATATATCTTAAACGGTTTCTGAGTTATGACATATAAAACTTTCAATGTTTGGCCCTTAATAAGTGGGCGTGGCACCGCCCATTTTTCAAAATCTCACCAAATTTCTTCATAAGGGCCTGAGCTCCACATGTGGGTGAAATTTTATCACTCTAGCTCTATTAGTGACTGAGATACAAAATTTCCGATTTTTACTATATAGGGGAAGTGGGCGTGGTCATGGTCCGATTTCGCCCATTTTCAATACCATCCGTTCCAGTCTTTATACCAACTTGCATTCCAAATTTCATCAAAATATTTCAATTTTTGCGCGAGTTATCGTGCGTAAAGACAGACAGACGGACGGACAGACGGACGGACGGACATGGCTCAATCGATTTCTCTTTTCACCCTGATCAATTTGATATATATAAGTCAATATCTATCTCGATTATTTTATGGTGTTACAATCCACCGTTATGTGATTAAAACTATAATACTCTGTGTACTAGTACAGCTGAGTATAAAAATCAAAATAAGAAATAAAGATAGCAACCAGTGAATGATAAGAAGGAGAGAAGAATATGAGAACAAGCGGAGTCTACATATTTGCAGTTGGGACCCGGGCGGAGGGAAGATGAAAAGTAAAATGCAAACAAAAATTTATTTTTAGGTGAAAATTTTTTCCAACAATCTCCGTTATTGACTTAAATCAACAACGCTCGCACCTTTGAAACAACAACGGAGCGTTGTTGGGCACATTTCAACTGCGGAAAGTAGTTGATTTAACAGTGAAAGTCTTTAGATTTACAATGTTTTTTTTTTCAGAGTATCTATATTATTAATACGCTAGCATAAATTTTGTTCCATCTTCTCCGTCGAAACTACTCAACCGATTTTAAAACTAAGCACACCATTAGAAAGGTATTGCTCTGAAATAGAACTGCGCCAATTTTCATGAAAATTGGTTGGAAAATGTGTCCACAATCGTCGTTGGAAAATTGCCATGCGGTTGTTGTTGCATGCTTTTGCACAACAGAGCTGTATCAATGCGCAAGCACACATATGTAGCTGTCTTTGTGCGTTTTCACCAAACTTACCATGCAATTCTGAACATGTTTGGCTGGATGTGGTGTATAGTTTCAAAGAAGTAGAAACGTAAAAAGGTAGCAAAAGCACTACAACAAAAACATAAAGTCAAGTAATAAGAAGGATAAGAAGGAATAAGTAGGAAAGAAATTGAGGAAAGAAAAGATCAGAAATAGAAATAAAGAAGTAAGTAGGAGAATTTGGAACACCAACAACATAATAGTAGCAGTGACAGTAGCAACAAACAATTATACAAAAACTATAGTTGCATTTTAGTTATAACTTATAAGAAAACATCTAGAAAAACTGTCGAGTTTCGACAGTAGGCAGCACTCTAGTACCTATGAATAGACAGAAAAGCGATTATCGCTGTCGCATCCATGTTCAGAGCAGAAGAGGCAGATGAGGTGGTCTTATGCATGTGAACATTTATTCCTAGCATCAATGACGGCAACACCATCTATCTGTACAATGAAAACAGTTACAGAATATATGTATCTCTAAGGGCTGTTCCGAGCCCAATTGAAGGTTCAGCAGTTTACTAAAAGGCATTTCAATGCATTAAAAGCAGATATATATTTTGATTTACACCAAAGGTTCCTTTCCATTCCCCTTTCCAAATATTGATTCTGATTTTCGTCAATCACATTCAATATGAAATGATGGGCGAACATTCACAAACAAACATGGCTTTGTCATCGAGTTCAAATGCAAATTATGCAGAAGCCAAGCCGATGGTGCATTTGCATTGATTTGCTATGCAAATTTATTTATTGCATGATGCCTATTGCATAAAATCATCTAAACATATATATGTAGGAACATATGTATCAACAAATGTAATATGTAGGCATTGATGATGCAGCCAAAGTATTTTGTAATAAGTTTTTGGGGAAAATTTACATCTCTTTCTTGTAAGCTTTAAGAAATTTTAAAGTAACGTAATTGAGAATAAATTTTTTTTTATCCATTATCCCTTTATCCTGTACATATGTATGTACATCGACACACAGCAGAGAATTTGGTAGATAACAGCAAGAAAAATCCAATTAATGACTGCAAAAAAAGCAATCTATCTCAATTACGCCGTGTAGTAATCGTACCGTATTTGATTCAAGCACACATATCCCTGAATGTATGCACATAAGTATGTACATATGTACATAGTTGCTCAGCAGGCTGTCCAAAAAGGACTCTAGTGTAAAATTTAGTGTGTGAATTGGAGCAATTGCTAGCATATGTATGCCTGTACGCTATCTTGTTGACGCTAGCACATGGATACCCACTCATATCAATGTAAAAAAATATAGTTACCCTACAGGGAACTCAATAACTAGTGAGCAAAATTTTTAGTTCCGAACTAGCGAAAAGGTGTCAAAAGGGAACTAGATTAATTGTAGTTAGACCCTCACCAGTTCAGAATGAGTGAATTGAGTGACCATTATAAGAAACACTTTGATTTGTATGCAATTTCGAAGTGACAAAAATTCTATGAAAATTTTTCGTTCGTTCAATTGCCGTCGGCTTTGTATATTTCTGGAATTCTCAGATGTTTAATGAAGCATTTTATATAAAGAGTTTTCTATTTGCATCTTTTATGAAATGAAATGTTCCCCTAATTATGCTTTTCCGATCCCTCAGGCTTATTTTTATTTTTATTTTTATTTTTATTTTTATTTTTATTTTATTACTTTTTAAATAATATTGTAAATTTTTATTAAATAAAAAAATAGAAAAAATATTAGTTAAAAAAAAATCATCAGCCAGTCGGCCATCGCGCCACTTGCATGAAGTGTGTCGAAGGCTTCACTTAAGCGGCAGATGTAAAACTGTAGAATTTGTAGGTACTTGTAGCTAGTTTAGAATTATCGAAATTGTGCTAATAAACGAACTAGTGTAAACTGTAGAATTTAGTACTAGTTCTGAACTATCGAAAATGTAGTGCAGAGAGTGACAATTGACACCGCCTAGGACATCGCCGTGTTAAATTCGCCAGTTGATAACATGCAAAAGAGATTTAGCTCGCACTAGTAGTTGCAAAAAATGCACTAGAAGCGACCTAGTGCGGAACTAGAGATTTTCCCTACAGGGTAGATACGTTTTACAAAAAATTAGAGTAAAGTGTTGTAGCTTTAAGTGCAATTACTTTCGAACTTTAAGGCAAAAACAAAAGCAAATTTAGATTTTTTTAAATTTAATAACAATTAAGTACTTTTCATTTGGTATCGACTTTTAAAATACATAGCTATCTCGTTTATAAATACTAACTAAATTATTACTATGAGATTGTCTTTCCATCCAGAAAGGACTGAGGAAATGGTAAAATAGCTCAGAGATTCGATACACAAAATATGTGTATGCTTAAATGGAGAACTTAGAGCCCGTGCACAATTGACTTCTACCTCGCTTTGCTTCAGAGTTTTGCTTTGACAGCTTCATTCAGCATGTGCTTTTCAAAGGGACATGTTCACAATTGAGGTGAATTGAGTAAATCAAGGTATAAAGTTAGCTATGTTTCAACTTTTTACACTTTGACAAACATCTCCCCTTGTGTGTGTGTGTGTATGTTTGTATATCTACACTTATTTTAGTGATTTCGTGCAATTTGGTGAGAAGTGAAGAGAGAAAAGTAAAAAATAACATTCGAATAAGCAGAAAAAAGCATATTCCACAAATAATTTACCAAAAATCAAATTTATGAATTAAAGCAAAGAAGTGAAGTGGAAATTGTCAAAGTGGCAATTGTACCAATCATCTGGAATTTCGCTTTGCTTTAAGGTTTTTTCTATCAAAGTTGGAGCAGACAAAGCCAATTGTGCACGGGCTCTTATGCGCCAAAACTTCTGCATTTGAACAATCGCTAGTTAACTAGTCCAACTTAGTCGATTTTCAATAGATTCACCTCATGATTCTTTCCATTTCGCTATATTTAGATGGATCTCTCTCTCTCTCTGCCTCTGGCACTTGCAAATTATGAAAGTTATAAAAATGGCATTCTCTCGAACACACATTCACTTAAATTTAACATTGAATTAATTTTGACTTATGATGCTAGTCCTTCACACATAAATTTATTGTCCTCATATTATTGGGGTTAATAATTTCATCGCCGCAAACACCAGTCGCATCAGCAACATCAGCGGCAGCAACGACAGCAGTGCCAGCTTAATTTAATTTCTCCATTTTCGACTTTGATTGCTGCGGCAAGGATAATCGTATTCAAAATAATACTCGTACATACATACTACATCAAATATTTTATATATTACAGGACAATATCCCACCAAAAAACTCGATGACCGTGGAATTAAGAGAGTAATCCAGAAAAACCCTGGCAATCGCTCCCACATTCGTTGATAGAATGCCTGACATTAGCATGGGCTTGTCATTGGAGGGAAGGACTTGCCCACTGCATTACCGCCGAACGAATAAATCACGCAATACCGCAAGGATACCTTACAGGGAAGCAGAGAAAGAAGGCGAAAAATGTAAGGCATGATGGAAATTTCCACTGGTATTTATTCCAGTTCATTTTTCGCGCTCCATTCTACTTTGCATTACGTGGAATGGGTAATGGAAGCTCATTCCACTCTGCATTACTGGCAATGCGTGAAAGAAGTGATGAACTCGCCAGATGTTCCATGGCAAGGCCTTCTATCATGCCTGACAGGTAATAGCAATGACCAGATTTTTGCTGGGATGTACCCGCACGTATTCATTTTCATATACATACAGACATGCATATGTATGTATTCTAGTATTTACCCTGCAAAAAATGCGATTAATCCGGGACGTGTCCGGGATCAATCGCAAGGGAGCATGCGACTAATACAATTTTACATCCCTTTATATGGAGTGAATTGTTCGCATTTGTTCGATCATGTCCTATGAAGAGACTAATAAACCGAACGGGTACAAATGTAGATCAATCGCTTTCATCCCCAACGGGTACAAATGTAGATCAATCGATTCCAGCACGAACGGGTACAAATTTAGATTTTTCCAAGTTGTTCGCCAAGGCAATTTTTAATAACAATGTTTAAAAAATTGTAAATGTTCATGCATATAGTATACATAAATAAAGATTATATAATGTTTTACTTTTGAAAAAAAATCTCAATAAATAAATTTAAAAAATTGTAAGTTTGAGTATGCATTATATGAGCGTAATGTAAAGGATTTTTTCATAGAATATTTTAGGCAACATTTTGTTAAAATTATTATTCATCATTGTTATTAAAAGAAAGGGTGTTCAATTCGTTTTACCGGTTGCTCTACAATTTTTTAAATACATTGCATATTTTTGTAAAATTTCTACATTTAAAGAATCTAGATTTGTAGCCGTTCGGAATGAAAGCGATTAATATACATTTATACCCGTTCGGGATGAAAGCGATTAATCTACATTTATACCCGTTAGGGAACAATTGGGCTACAATTAGTCTACATTTATACCCGTTCGGGAACAATTGGTCTACAATTAGTCTACGTTTATACCCGTACAGGAACAATCGGGGACTAATTGTGGACCGATTGTTCTCGAAAGAGATCAATCCGGGACAAATATCTTTCGGTTTTAATCGCATATTTTTTTGCAGGGTACATATAAATATGTATTTGCATATCACCACGTCGTACTATAGCAAAGGCAAAAGTTTTGATATTCGAGCTAATGAAAATACATATGTTTGTATGTACATTAGAGCGTATCGCAAAGAAACAAAAATTCGCCGTTTTCTTTTTCGAAAACATTTCTGGAAAATTTTTAATTTTTTTGGACACCACTACACGGAGAAAACTATATGGCTGTCGCATCCATATATATGGATAATCCTGTCTGATCCATAAACTATGGATATCATATCAATATAATGTGTATCACATCCATTATATGAACGTGACATCCATAGTTTTTGGATCAGACAGGATTATCCCTATATATGGATGTGACATCAATATAGTTTTTTTATATCTTCGATATTTATGGTCCGATCCCTAATCTCTTTGGCTTGAGAGGAGGATTTCTACTTTATAATTGTATTAATCATATGTGCGCCATTGGGATCACTTCGATCACTTAGTTTATACCACCTTAATGTAACTTTGTTAAACGTCGTCAAAAAACATTAAACTATTGCAAAAGAAATATTTCGATTGATTCAGTACGGTGAACTTGTTTTTGTCCATTGGTGAGACGGCCTAATATATGTACATATGCATTTTCGAGTATGTATGTAGTTTGTAGATAACATAAAAACCGTTGCAGTCAAATATTCGTGGCAACATTCGTTTCATCACTAAAAACAAAAGAGGAAAGCCAGGCGCGGATCCAGGATTTCGGCAAGGGGGGGGGTTTTGAAAATTTCTTTTTTTGGAAGATGTTTTTAAGGGCAGACGCTGAACATAAGTAGATTTTACGAATTTATGCGGCCAAAATTGAAAATTTTAAAATTGGTGCAAATACAAAATCCAAAATCGCTCTGCGTTTATAATAGACCGGGCGATAAAAAACCGGTCTTCTCGGCTTTTATAGACAACGGGGGTGTCTCTGCCGCTAGTCGAAACTTATTATTCTCCCACTTTTTCGATTTTTTATTTTTTACGTATTTTAAGTAACCCATTTTTAAACGTCAATATTTTCAGTTTTAAGAGAGTTATCAAAGTAAACATCATGGATTCGAGTTCTTCAGGTAAATATCATTATTTATTGAAGAAATCGTCAACCTAGCATAATAAAAGACCCACCATTTTGAAGCTTTTAAGCATATTGGCCTTTCTTGAAAAAATATTGTTAATTTTTTAATTCAAAAGCATTTTAGTTATATTATCGCCTCCCGTCAATTTCTCTACGGAAAAATGCAAAGCCAGAAATTATCAACAATGGGTCGTATTAATAAAAACGAAGCAAATACTTTTACTCAAGATTTTAGAAATTTGACATCAATTTGTATGAACCAAATTTCAAAATTTGAGTAAAAGGTCTCAAATTTTAAGTAAAAGCAAATGCTCAGCTTTTATTAATATGACCGAGTGCATGATCCAATAATAATGGTCGACGCAGCAGAGGACGGCTATTTTGTTTTTGGAAAAGTAAGCTGTCAAATTATCGTCTTTTGTTTTGATTTTGCCCTCTTGCACGTGTTATTCCTGGAAATAGCTTGTGTGTTCGCTTGTATGTTCGCTGGCGTTTTTTCTGTTTTTGACAGTTTTATCTACGGCCGTTCAACGGTAATCGCCTATTCTCTTTTCAGTGCAACGACCATATAGAATTATTGGATCATGACCGAGTGGATTAAAAATTGGCCTATTTGGAAAATTACCTGCTTTCGTATTTTTAGTATTTCCAATTTTTCAAAGTCAAGGAAATACTTATCATAAAAAGGGGCTAGGAATCCTAAAGCTACATTTTTTAGAAGAGTTTTGAGTATGCAATTTTGCAGCTCATTCAATTTTAATATAATAATATGCAACATTCAACTTTTTGAAAATTTTCATTGGCTTTTCGGAAATTTTAATTGGAACGGTCTCACCCTACACCCTACAGAAAAAAACTTATAAAATCGACGGAATTTTTCACAGCATTGAGAATTTAATTTTTTACACTAAAATTGGTTGGCTACATAACAGTACACTTAGAAATCTCCTCAAAATCTTCTATAAATTATGGCCTTGCTTTGAAATTTTTAATCCACTTTCAGAAATTTCTACGATTTTTCAGATTTTTTCCATAAGCTCAGAAATCCTGCTTAAAACAATTTTTATTGAAAAATTTTCTATATTTTTAAATTAAAATAAAAAAGTAAAATTTTCGACAGAACTCTTTGAAATAAATTTAAAAACTTTGGCGTATGATTTTTTTTTTTGAGTCACTCTATATATTTTTCAATAAAATCGACTTTTAACTCAAATTATTAAAAATTTTGCATTAAACAAGCAATTTGGAATAGATGTAGACAATAAAATATTTTTGGCCGCATAAAACTTGAAAATCTAGCTATGTGCGCTGGTGAAAATATGGACTAATACCACCTACTATTATTATTCTATAAACTAGTTGCGCCATTTCCCGCACCTTAAAAACACCAAATTCAAAACACTCCAAATTAACAATATGTATGTCATCACATAAAGTGCAGGAGATTTCAATTGAAGTTCTAAATAACATGTATAACGTATGTATGTATATTTTTGCATTGGTACGTGGGAATGAGTATCGTATGGTATTGGTGGCAAATTGATCCTCAATTTCACTTACCCTTGCATTTAAAGCCAAAATAAATAAGAATATATGTATGTAGTACTTTTTGGTTATATTTATATTTTTAATAGAATTTTTACTTTATTGAAGTTCTTGTGTTTATATACTCAAATTTTTAAAAGATTAATTTAAACAAGTATTGCGAAATGCCTCTGAAAAAGGCAATTTCTCCAACGATTCAGACATTTCTAACCAAATTAATTCTGCACAATCCCGATAAAAGTAGGGATAAGAAAGAAAAGAAAATAAATTTGCGATTTGGCAATTTGCGAATAGCATTTGACAAATTTGACTTTATCAGTTTGGGAAATTTGGGCGCAGAATCTATAAAGGCATTAATTTGGGATCTATGATAAACCACAAGGGGGGGGTTTGAACCCCCAAAACCCCCCCCCGTGGATCCGCCACTGAGGAAAGCCCACCACAAATGATGCAATTGGGGCAAAAGATCTGTTGCTTTTGAGTGTGTGCGGGGTCGGCAATGGAAAAAAGCCAAATTGAGACATGGAAAATTTTAATAAGCCACGAACGATTGAAAAAAGCAAAAACCACAAAATGTACATACCTGCATATGTAGGTACATATATGAATGAAAATTAAATAAAAGAAAAAAACACCTCATATCTCGCACAAAGCACAAAGGCGCGAAATTACATTTTTTTGGCTTTACATCTTCTTTTTTTTTTAAGCAGAATGAAAGCACAACGATACATAAATATGTTGAGCGCTTTTTATGCCTTTTGGCTACAATCATAAAAATTGGAGGCACCGCAAAAACTGAATTTGCATATAGGTACATACATATGTAGTATGTTCAATTGAAGAACAATCAACAAATGAGCTCGCTTTTTGGTAAAAAACAAAAAGTGGAAGAGCTTGTAGCAGTCAAAGTCGAATATGCCGAAATTAAAATCTCCATTGTTTGTCAATTGAAACGTACACAAGCCCACGTACATACATACATACATACATACATACATATGTAAGTTCAGCGGAGGCAGATATATGTATGTAGGTATGCCTTTGCATTTAACCTTTTTACTTGATGTGGCAGCAGAATATTTTTGTGGCACAAATCGGGGTGGACAATTGTATGTGTAATGTACTCCTGCACCAACTTTTTTGCAAATGTTTGCTCCAGCCTGTTGAATGCGCCACAATCTCGTCATAACCAAATTATGAAAACAGTTTTTTTGTTACATTCATTTTTGGATTACCACTCAACTCTTTTCGCATATAAATGAAGATTACGAAAATATACGGCAGGGGGGCAATTAAAAGCGTCATGTGTGGATGATGCTGATATCTGCACATCAAATGTCAACACCCTATTAAGGGTGCGCACGTGATACATATGTACATATGTATGGATGGATGCAATTTTATGGTTTATTAAATTTACAAAAAAAAAATTAATGTAACATATTGTGCAATTTCGAAAATATTTATTTAGCTATTTGTATTTCCATGTGCATTTGCATGACCTGTGATCAACAACCACCATGATTATTCTACTATGTACCTACATACACATGTAATATGCTAAGATAGTGTATTTTCCCAAAATTGTATTATTTAAACTATTCACTCTAATTTATCGTTAGCTGTAAGCTTTTAAAGTACAAGTCCCATTTATAATAAAAATAATTATCGCATCATATTTCCTCTCTAAGATATGTCACATGATCACGATATCACTTAAACACGTAGTCACTTTTAAAAGGAGCATCACACCTACTTATTCGTGAACATTGTGACATTTGCCGTATTTAAACAGAATTTGATATCTACAAGTTGAGTTTTGCTTGCACTTGAAGCTTTTTTAATTAGTTTTTGCGGTTAAAAAAAGTTATAGCTTAAAAAGTTTATTCAAATTAGTATTTTGGTTGGGAAAATATAAACAAATTTCGCTCGTACCCAGTTAATTGTCGCACTAAAGTGGCATATCTACATACATACATAGAAAATAGCAAACATGAGAATACACCAGCAAATTCACTACAATATTTAATGCCTCTAAGGTCTCCACTGGCCCTTATTGAGCCCCTATCCTCACTCCAAATATATACATATCAAGCATGCATAGCTCGTATAGTAAATTCATTAAGCCTCTCACAACCAACACCCATCGCATTAAATTCATACCTCGGATTTGCAGCAACTCAGTGACACTTGACCGTAAAAAATATTTAACAATTTAATCGCACAAACTCACCATCGTTACCCGGAGTTTGTACGCCGAGTTTTAGTTGCTGTGTGATGATGCAATGATGGGGTATCACCAAGTGAACCGTTGTAATTTGTCTAAATCACATCAATGCCAATAATGAATTAGTTCACCCTTAGCTGATTTGCCGGTCAGTTACATGTAGACGATGTGTGAATGAGGGGGTAGGTAGTGGGTATGATGACCGATAGATGGGAGATGGATCGTCCGATTATACTTTCCAAACAGTGTGTGTCCATCAATCACAATTTAGCTAAAGTGTGGACATATGTTGGGAATCAGTAGTTACGTTTTTATTGTTCTTTTTTTTTTGCGTAAGGTGGGAGTGAATACACATACAAATTTATTTTGGGAAACTCTTACCCTGCAGTAAATTTGTGTCACTGCTGAAGGATCAGTGATGATTCTTTGTTGAATATTCATCACTGTCGTCATAGCTCAGTATATTTTTATTTGTTTTTATTTTTTTTTCTGAGGAAAGCAAACCATTTATATGAAAAATTCAGCAGTCTTTATATGAAAGTATTCACTGATGCCTCCTCGTCATAGGTGAATTGCATCAGTGATTCATTGAGGATTCATTGCGGATTTTTACTGCAGGGTAGTTGGATGTGCTTAATACATACGAGTATGTACTTACATATGTATGTATGTATGTCTGTAAGGATTAATGAAACTTGGCTACCCCAAGCAGCGAAGGAATAAAAACTTAAACTTGGTGATGTTTTATGGAGCCGGGGCAATAATTTTCAAGTTAGATATACCCTGCAGTAAAAATCCGCAATGAATCCTTAATGAATCACTGATGCAATTCACCTATGACGAGGAGGCATCAGTGAATACTTTCATATAAAGACTGATGAATTTTTCATATAAATGGTTTGCTTTCCTCAGAAAAAAAAAACAAAAACAAATAAAAATAAAAATATACTGAGTTGCATATATATAGTACTTCTATATTGATAGTATTCTATCTGTGCAATGTGTAAGAATTCATCCAAAAATTTTGTGCAACTGGCAGTTCTGCGCATGCGCCTCAATTACATTTAATGTCATCTGTGAATATGTGTGACAAATACATTCAATTGAGTTCAGAGGCATTTGAAAAAAAAATTGAAAGGCATCATTGTGTTCTAGGGGGCTTATACCCCTTTGATTTTAGTTTTTGAATTTGTTTATAATTAATATAAGAAATTTGCCACATTTATTTTGGGACCCAAACTTTTGTGAATTTTTGTATGAAAATTAGTGGAAATGTTCTAGAAAAATCTATTTTCTATGCACTCATATTTTTATGAATCGCGGCCGAAAGCGTTCCATGTTAAAAAACTGTGGTCCGATCCATGGGCATTATATCAAAAAGTAGAATTTTGCCGTTTGAGGGTTATGTTTGTAAAGTATGTACGTTCAAAGGCCGCCAGCACGGTGATCTAAGCAAAAGTACTGCGAATTTATAAACTGAATAACAGGAAAATTTAGACAACGAACTTTTGGACACAGCAACATATGAGGACCAAAGTTCGGACTACGTTACTCTCCAAACCGACCTCAACAGGGAACTACAGGTAATAATATAACAAGACGGATGAAAGAAAGGACTACGAACCAATCGCTGTATGTTCCACATATTTACAGCGGATAAAAGGTGGACGGGTGGGAGCTGCAGTGTTTTTTTCCTGGAGCAGACTGGCGGTCACATACTAACAGGGCACTGTCATCCCATCTCAAGATGGGACTGGTGCAAAGTCAGGCGTACACGGCATGCATCGAACCCGATGCTGACTATAAAGCCAAAAATACCAGCAAGCTAAAATACTAGAATTAAAATTTTATTTGTATTACACTGTGGAACAAATTCAGGACAACAAAAGTTAACTCGGTTCTGAAAGTTGGGGGTGAAAATAGAGGCTAAATTAGAAGACCCGTATCGCGGCGTTTGCTTAGGTTAGTTCGAATTTGTTTTTAATCGACCTTTGAACTTTGCAGGCAAATGCCGATTTTCAGCATATTGTTTGTATGGTTTTTTTGCTATAACTCGTCGACTAATTGAGATTTTTTTGTTGGAGTAACAGCAAACGAAAGAAAATTAAATTTCCTATACAAGGGGTCTATAACATTTTTCTCTACCTCTTATAGTTTCTGAAATATTGATAATTCAATTTGAATTTTTTCGATTTTTTAAAGAAAAAATTGACTTTGTCAGGCAATATCTTTAAAACCAAAATTTTCACCTTCGGTTTTACTCCCTTGCCTGAAGCTACATTCTATTAGCAAAAAAATAAGCTATCAACGAAGAAAATCCATGGTAAAATGGAAAAGTTATAGGCGATCATGTAAATACAGTCAAGTCGGGCAATGCATTTAGCTTATGCTAAATTACAAAATAGTCCTTTCAATTGTAGCGGCAATCAAAATAATGGACAGTGCACAGGCAGCCTTAAGTATCTCAGCGCCACTAAAATCACTCAATCAAAACACCAAACACTTTCTGCGACTAGGCAGCACTGTCAAGCACCGAAAAGGGTGTGCATGCCAGCGTAAAAGCGAAACGGCGATAAATTGGGTTGGAAAGGCAATTGAAGTAACAAAAAAGTAGCAAATCATATGAAATCATAAAATCAGATCAGCATTTATTTTAAATTGTTAATAAAATTTACGGATATCTGCACGCATCGAAAGGAAGTTTAGTAATTATAAAAACAAAAATCATAAATAGAAAAACACCAAGCATCAGAGAAAAAGCGGTATTTTCATCATCGGCATTAGCAGCAATCTAATAAGAAAAAAAGTGGATTAGGAAAAACAACAAAAGATTTTGGTTCTGTGTGGAGCAGCCGCTGATTGAGTGTGTGAAGGAAGGTATTGCAGACGTTGGAAGGTAATCATGTAAACGTTTAACAAATAGAAAAAAGACATGTAGATTTATATACATTCATATGTATTCTTATGGCATGTGCCTGTCTTATGCAAAATGGTAATGGCAATGTGTCCAGGGCCCTCACTCTGTAGTTCGATTCGAAAGAAAACTCGTTCGCTTTCGAATTCTATTCCATATATTCTATACAATACGAATGTGCTTTCGAATCGAATTTCGCGTTCTAATAGAACTACAGAGTGAGGGCCCAGATTTCCAAATTGCTGTTGAAAGTGCTTTTGGTTACTGATACTATTTCCTATCGATTCCATATACCTAGGCCCTTAATCTTTTCCTAGTTGTGCAGTCACTCCGCTTTACTTTTTAGGTCAGTGGGGAGGTTAGCGGGTGTATTAAAATCAAAATATTCATTACGAAAATAGCTGCTTGCGGCATACTTTCATATCTATCCAGTGCGTGGCCGCCCCGTACAACAACAAAATCTATTTCGGTAGTTGTTCCGCTTTCATGATTTGCAATTTGTGTACATATGTATGTATGGACATTTGTGTGTCGCCGGCGTGCTCTTTTGCCTTTACCCATTTAGAGAAAACAGATGCCCATTCCTTTGCTTTCGGCTTTTGTTCTGTTTAGTTCTATGTAGTATCCATCAGACATTAAGCTAACAAGACAGTGTAGTGTATGTATGAATGCGTTTAAGTAGATCTTTTTTTTACTAAATACTCTGCCCACCCATGCACCAAATGGCCATTCACCAACAAAAGTAACTGTAGCTTTTTGTGCGTATATGATTACACTCGTGTTATTATTTAGACACTTACCAAGCGAACTATGCAGACACATGTGTATTCTGTTTATACGCATTTATGTTTGTATATAAAATTAATAAAACACATTTTTAATTGTCTTTTCGCTTCCTCTTTACTACCGCAGATGTCGACAGGAAGGCCAATTAAATGCGTCGTCGTTGGTGATGGTACGGTTGGTAAAACATGCATGCTAATTTCATATACAACAGATAGCTTTCCCGGTGAATATGTGCCTACAGTGTAAGTGTTAAACAACGATACAAAATAAGAAATTTCATAATAATTGAATTCTTGCTTATTCCCATTTCCCTTTAGGTTCGACAATTACTCAGCGCCCATGCAAGTCGACACAATACATGTATCATTAGGCTTATGGGATACGGCGGGTCAAGAGGATTACGATCGCCTGCGTCCGCTCTCCTATCCACAAACCGATGTATTTCTTATATGCTTTAGCGTGGCCAGTCCTTCTTCGTTCGAAAATGTTACATCGAAATGGTATCCAGAAATTAAACATCACTGCCCCGATGCACCGATTATATTAGTCGGTAAGTTGAGGGAAGCTATGCATTCGCTTACATGTACATATCTATAGGAAGCTAATAACACTGCTCTACAGCCAAAAAATACTCTGAACGCGACCATCCTATCTATATGTAAAATCGGTCTCTGATTCCGAAAATCGGGTTCATTTTTAATTCTATGGGAAGGTTTTTGAGATATCGGCAATTTACCGTTATTTGGCCAATGGGTCCACTTAATCCAGTATATCTCTTTAACACAGTGAGCTATCTTCCTTAGGGTGACACCAAACGAAAGAAAATTAAATTTCCTTTTTACGGTTCCTATAACATTTTTCTCTAACTCGTATAGTTTCTGAAATATTGACGATTAAATTTGAATTTTTTCGATTTTTTACGATTTTTTGAAGAAAAAATTGACTTTGTCAGACAATATCTTTAAAACCAATGTCTTCACCTTCGGTTTTACTCTTTTACGTGAAGCTCCATTCTATTGGGAAAAAGATAAGCTATCAACGAAGAAAATCCATAGTAAAATGGAAAAGTTATAGGCGATCAAGTAAATACAGCCAAGTCGCGCAGTGCCTCTGCACGGGTATATTCTATGCATGTTATACCCGTAAATGCGCTGTTACCTACTGCGCTGCCAATGTGCTGCTACTGCAGATGTGTAGGGATTGGTATAATATGCATAGAATATACCCGTGCAGAGGCATTGCGCGACTTGGGTGTATTTACTTGATCGCCTATAACTTTTCCATTTTACCATGGATTTTCTTCGTTGATAGCTTATCTTTTTCCCAATAGAATGGAGCTTCACGTAAAGGAGTAAAACCGAAGGTGAAAACATTGGTTTTAAAGATATTGCCTGACAAAGTCAATTTTTTCTTCAAAAAATCGTAAAAAATCGAAAAAAATCAAATTGAATCGTTAATATTTCAGAGACTATAAGAGTTAGGGAAAAATGTTATAGCAGCCATGAAAAGGAAATTTAATTTTCTTTCGTATGGTGTCACTCCAAAGAAGATAGCTCACTGCGTTAAAGAGGTATACAGGATTAAGTGGAGCAATTGGCCAAATAACGGTAAATTGCCGATATCTCAAAAACCTTCCCATAGAATTAAAAATGAACCCGATTTTCGGAATCAGCGACCGATTTTACATATAGGTAGGATAGTCACGTTGAAAGTACAGACAAAAAATTTCATTTTGTGATCCAGTGTAATTTTTATTTAGGCACCAAAATTGATTTACGCGATGATCGTGAAACGCTCAGCGCATTAGCCGAACAGGGTTTAGCACCGTTAAAACGAGAACAAGGTCAGAAGTTGGCGAATAAAATACGTGCGGTTAAATATATGGAATGTTCTGCACTCACGCAAAGAGGACTCAAACAGGTATCTATAATGCGTTTGTTGCCATTGCATCATAGAATTCACTTTTGTCATAATTTTGCTTTAAATCACTGAGCATACACAGACTAATTATAGAGTGTCTCCCAGTTATATGTCCTGTGATGAATTCTATGATTCGAATAAGATTTTAACTAATAGTCACTAAACAATTTTATATTCACAGGTGTTCGAAGAAGCAGTGAGAGCTGTGCTAAGGCCGGAACCGCAAAAGCGACGTCAACGAAAATGTATAGTTATGTAAGGATTAGCTTTTCTATCATAGTGAAAACCCCAGGCATCAAAAAAATATACATAAGCCACTGTCATACATACCTAAGAGGGCAAAACACTCAAACCAACACACATACACGTAATCAAGGTGTCAACTCATCTCTCAAAACAAAATCAGCTCGAATTTTACGAACAAATTTACAATAAGTATAAAGTCTACACATTCAAATTAATATATTAAGGCAGCGAAAGTTTATTGTGAAATCATGTGCTTTTTTTGTATTGTTTTTGTAAAGCGTTAATATTTCATAAGGATTCCTTTTAAAATTCTAAAAAAATGCACAATCTAACCGTAGAAATACATTATACAAAAACATGCCGCAGATGCTCACTCATTACTATTATATCATTCAACTGCTTGGCATGGCTTAAAAAAGTCTGATGTTTTTTAGATTCGAAGTAAAAGCACTTAATGCTTATATAAAAGTAATATTTTGCCATTTAATTTATTGTATTTTAAAATGTAGTATTTCGCAGCTAAATTGCATTGTGCAGCTATTCTTTGAAGCAGTATTTATGTACATTTATGTACTATATGGCATATCCGTAGTTTCCTGAAACCAAGATTTTCTTAGCTAAAACTTTAATTGGATAAAGCAAAAATAGCTATCTAGTCAATTGATAAATGAGAAAGCAACAAAAGTTTAATAGTGAAAGAGTGAATGCTAAAATGTGCACAAAAAGAAAAATGCATAATGTAAAATAAGATAAAGCATAAAAATGTAAACTGAATAATAAATGATGGTTGACAGCGTATGCTTACGAATAACGATTTGAGCTTAGACAATTGCAATTGTCAGTACATAGAAAACATATATGGATATGTGAGGGAGAAGTCTTACTGAAACCCAGTTTAGTTAATGCAACAATTTTAATTTTTTTGTTTAATTTTTACTTTTTCTTTTTTATTATTATTTTATTTGTAGAATCATGCACAAATGTTAATATTTCTTATTCCAACTGCTAACAAAGAAGTTTTGCATTTATTGTACTACATATTTCTCATCTTCCATCTCAGCTAAGCAATGAGCTATTTCACAAGTATATACATATATTAAATACTGTTATAAGCAAATTGATTTATATTCTATCACTAGTATATACATATATCATTTATTGGTTTGTTTGAAATATATATACATATGTATATATGTAAGTCACAATTGAATACTAACTACTGTTTTTTATTAAAAATGTATATTATAGTAAACATTAATCCTTTTTATTTAGCGTTTTTTATCTACATATTTATTATATCATGTATGCGTATTAGAATTTAGTTATTGAAAAACAGTTACTACATAGCATGTGAAAATGTAATTAAAAAAAAAAAACAATTGCAAATTTGTAACTCGAATTAATTAAAAAAACAAATTAAATGCAATCACAATTAAAAAAAGTTTAACAAATTTTACTTAGTCTATCTCCTTTATAACTTACATAGCATTCACAAAAACCAATCTCGTTCACTGATACCTACATACATTTTACTCTGGATTTATAAACTTTTTACGTACGACTTGCATACAAATTTTTGAAATCATAACCTCAAAAAATTTTTGAAAACTTAATTATAAATGTTATTTGTAATTTTTGTATGATTATAATGTAAAAGAGGAATACGAAAACATATTTACTTTATATAATAATGTATGTAATAATAATAGTAAAAGAGAAGATAAATCAAAAATTAATAAAGATAACGGCAGTGAAATATATTTAATAATAAAAACAAGTGTAAAAGAAATAAAAAAGTTACTGTAAAATGAATCGAGTATATGTATATACATACACGCATATATTAAAATGAATAAAGTAATTTGAAATGAATAAATGTACTATATTCTTGTAAGAGGGAGGGAAAAAAAGGAACGAAGAGGGGTACCTGCCACAACTTTCTAGCGCTAGTAGCGGCTGTCGGGTTTGAGATATGGGAAAATCATAACAGCCAGCAGGTCTTGGATGATGGCAAATTGTCATAGTTGCGATTGCTAATCTTAATTCAGAAGTGGAATAATAACTAGGCGAAATCACAACGAAATGGTAGTATTAGACAGAGCTGAGCGATAAGGATTACGATTACAATATGATTACGATACATTAATCGTAATTTAAAAAAAGATGAAATTACGATTACTCTAATCGTAATTGTTACAAAAATAAGTACTACTGTAATGACGTATTTTGGAACGATTTTCCGTCATCCCTTGTCAAATTTGGTTTGGAGTTTCACCAACAAGTAATGACTACTGTAATCTTAATTTTGAAAAACTTTAAATTACAATTATTGTTATCGCAATCCTTATCGCCCAGCTCTGGTAGTAGAGCATATTTGGTTTGATTTACTTCTCCGTGAAGCAACTTACCTTGCACGCATTTCACTGTACAAGTCGCTGGCAAAATGCGCAAAATTTTTTCCTCTGTAGTACTTACATTTTTGGTTTAAATACACATATTTTCTCTTAAAAAAAAGTTAGAAGATCAATTTTCTTTTCTTTAACCTTTATTTCAACAATAATGGTTCCAATAAAATAACATTTTCGTATGCAAATTCAGTGAATAATATGTATGTATGTATGTTTCTATTTTAATTTACTAAAATTGTATTCAAAATGATGTGACATTACTACACTCGCTTCTCATGCTTGTTGAGGTCTCCTTTGCAGTTGCGCAAACGATTTTCACAAAATACGATGCTTTTATTTTACAATATTAATGTGAGTGGGAGTGGGTAGGAATGTAAAAACTTGTACGCTTCGGCATTACACTTCATCAAGAGCATATCTTCGTATGCTTATGTGAATAGCGTTTTCCACGACACTCAGGACTGTGTATGTTCATTCAATAGCACAGGCCGACAAGAAATTTGACCATAAACCAGACCATACTTTCCTAAAGGTTTTCGATGCGCTGAGTTCAAATCTGGACGCAGAATTGCTCTATCACGTGAGGATTTTGAGATATCCTAACCTAAATGTGCAAAAAACACCGTTTTTGCCCATTTTTGAGGTTATATATAAACGACAAATAATTTTTAAAAAAAAAAGTTCACACATAGCATCTTAAAGAAGAAGTCTTTCTCTTACGAATGGCGTTGAGTTTGCTCAAATATCTTTTTTTTTCGCTAAGATAGAGCAATTTAAAGTTTATATGAATTAACGTAGGTATGATGCAGTAGAACACATACCTCTTACGATAAGTCTGCAAATTTCAATTGCTCCATCTTAGCGGAAAAAAATATATTTAAGCAAACTCAACGCCATTCGTAAGAGAAAGACTTCTTCTTTAAGATGCTATGTGTGCTTTTTTTTTAAAAAAATAATTTGTCGTTTATATATAACCTCAAAAATGGGCAAAAACGGTGTTTTTTGCACATTAAGGTTAGGATATCTCAAAATCCTGACGTGATAGAGCAATTCTGTGTCCAGATTTGAATTCAGCGCATCGAAAACCTTTAGGAAAGTATGGTCTGGTTTGTGGTCAAAAAAATCGGTCTCATTTTGTCGGCCTGTGTAGTTAGTGTAATTTCGTTGTGGCTTAATATGGAAGCTCATTCACTTCGTTTTACCTCCATCGACGTACTTAGTATAGACGGAAGGGTTTCGGATGTATGGCTTGTCCTTGCTTCCTCTTTGGTCCAGCACTTTTTGAACGTTTACGTTCCGAATTTAGCGATGGCATTGAGACGGAGAGTACAAGGCACTCGGCTGGCAGCGACATGGATGAGGTAATTGTGGTAGCGCGTTGCATTTTTGGTGCCTGCCACTGCTGCGCTTGCATTAAAGGATTATTAAGGAAGAGAGAGAGGTTGAGTAAAGTAGAAAGAATGTTGGATGAAGCAATAAATTAATAGAATGTACATAATATGACATTTTCGAAATCTTAATTTGTATATATAAATGAAATATGAAAACTTACTACTTTAGCGTGTTGCACCAAATTGTTTTATTACCAATAATTTTGCAGTTTTGCCAAATTGTCATTTGCATTGCTTTGCTATTTTGTTTATAAAATACTAGGTATGTATTTCGTTGATGTACAAGTTTACTGGCTAATGGTGATATGCGCTTAGATACTAACTATCGTTGAAGAAGTGTAAGTGAAATGCTCAGTCTCTAACTAGAAATTGCAAGATAATCAATTACTTGTAATAGATAAGAAAGTGTTTTCGTATATAAGATATGTAGATATGTATATATATGCATTACCCAGTAAGCCTAAAAAAGGTGAAGAAAAAGCGTGTGATTTGTGAAAAATTTATTACTTTTATTTTATTTATTTGCAAATTCTCTGCTACATACAATACATATTTCAAATGCACACCGATTTTATATTTGTTTGCTTATTGTTTTCATGAATGGTTACAATTATGTATGTATGTATGTTTGTTTCTCAAATACATTATCAATTACATTACAGCGTAATTTTGTTGTGTTGTTTGATGAGAATATAATTTCAATGAATATTTGCATGTATGTAAGGTTGTTTTTCTTTTTTTCTTATATGAATTTATGTATGTAAATTTGGAATTCCATTTTAATTTGTTTTGTTTTGTATATTTGCTGCTGTAATAAATATATGCAATTAATACTAATACATAATAATAATAATAAAGTTTTTGTTTAAATATTTGCTTGTCTTTTTGTTTTTTTTCTCATTATTTTATTTTTTTGTTTGGTTGTAAATACGTAATGTAATGATTTTGTTGTTGTTATTAAACTTTTTGTTTTATTTTTTTCACTAATGAGACTTAACGTGCATAATTTAATATTTAACTCTGCTGATTTAAATTTTCATCGGCACCAGTTGTTGAAGTCGTCATGGATGGCTGTGGACTCTGCATTTATGTAAGAAGAAATGATGCAAATAAGGAGAAAAGTTAAATAATAATATATAAGTAAACACTATTAGCACCACAAATTAAAAAAAAAACACTTAAACAAAACCACAAATTAAAAAAAAAAAAAAACACTTAAACAAAAATGCCTACTAATTCAGCAAAAATCTATGTAAACACACAAAGGGAACAAAATTTTATGAAAAGCACATTTAGAACATAAGAAAATTATTAACGCAGCGACTTGTTTTATAAGTATGTATGTGGAATGCTATATGGCAGGTCAGCCTTTATAACATGTCTGCACGGAACATAATGCGCTCTCATTATAGTACTTAATTCACTCTACCAATCGTCATTCACCCGCCGCGAAACACATGCAGAATCGTGATGAATTCTACACTCAGGGAAAAAGAATTTATATTTAAGTCTAGCGGAGTTGAAACCAACCGAAAACGTCATGAAAGTCTGTTAACCTTGAAAAATTCAATGAAAATGCTATAATCGAGAATCTACGAGTATTCTTATTTTAAGAACGATACTTTGTTTTATAAATATTATATTAACAGTGTGCAGTTTTGAAACAGGCTTATGTAAACTTATTTTAAGTACAGCACATGACTGATTGAAGCCTGCCCTATCTTATTTTAAGAATAGGTCTGTTCGATGAACACGCTAGAGTACTCTAGCGCAGAAAAAAACGTCCGACGAACAGTTTTTTGCACTAAAATCTTCCCTTTCGAACTGGGGTTTTTTAGTGAGCACGAACTTATAATTACTGCACTAAACTAATCCATCTTCACAGCTCGTGTAAGTTAGTGCAGCATATGAAAACAGCTGTTTTTGATGGTTAAGGTGGCAAAATAATAGAAAACCAAAAGTAAAGAAAGTAAATTCAAAAAATATTGAATTTTTTTTCTCCGCATGGTAGATTATATTAATTTTTAAGCGATGTGGATAACAATATTGTAAAAGGTATAATGATGCGATTTTCTCCTTGAAAATCGTTTTATAATTCAGATGAAAACACATTAATCCTGAGGAGTTGGTACAGACCGAAAGCGTGGTCAAATTCGAATTGGGAAAAGTTTACGAGAGAAAGCAAAACAGAAATTGTGGAAGTTATTCTATCAAAAATGGAAAATTTGTGTAAATTTAATAGCTATAAATTTGAGCACTGAGAATCCGAACCGAACAGACCTAATGCTTATACCCATATTTAGAATATCATTCTTGAATCAAACATCTTATTCTTAAATCAAATTTTTTCAGTTTTTGTTTAAAGCTTGTATGAATTAAATTTAACTTATTTTTCCTTAATTTTTGTGATTCTTGAATCAAGTTCGAATTTAGCCCGCAACTTTTCTCTGAGTGTATACAAAATTTTAACAGCAAACTCTCTCAATCGAAAAGCATATGCTCTGAATTATCCCACGAATTATCTACTATTTTTTTTATCGGAAATCTAGCAAAATCTAACAGAAAGACCAAAAACATTTAGCAACGAACACGAACAAATGAATATCAACGAAGGCAGAACAAGAATTAGTGCTGTCAATCTGTATCTTTAATGATCGTAGACGATTCATTTCAAGAATCACTTATGCAAGTATTTGGAGAGCCATTTATGTGCCGTGTAGGCATGCTGCTAAATATGAGAATTAAAAAAAGTTGACATAACGAGCGAGTAATGAAAAAAAAAATATTTAATTAATGAATGGATTAAACACCAATGCTTTTGGGGTGATCTAAATATGTATGTATATGCTATTGGTTGGTATAAGTAATTTTTATGACATTTACTATAAACATTTATAAATTTAAAATTTGTATGTATGTAAGTATGTAAATGCATATATGAATATTAAATTTCTTTGTTTTTTTCTGGTTCATGTATTGAGCGCAAATGAGGGTCCATGGATCGCAGGTACAAAATGGTCGTATGTTTGTATGTAGTATGTATGTATGCAGTTATTTTTAATGGAAATTATTACATTCATTTCACTTGGTTATATTCTTTAATATGACGCTTTAAAATAGTTAATCATTTTAAAAGTATTTTTAGCTTTGCTTTTTATTTCCGTTTAACATTTATTTCTTACTTAGTTGCTCGAATTTTTAATTTTAAGCATTAGCGTTAATTAGTCATTTTGTAATTTTGTAGGAGATTTAACAGTAAGTAATTTTACACTTCGTGTGGTGTGCCAACAAAAGCCACATTTATAGGTATGTAAATAACTAATTTCTTTCAACTTACGTTAGTTGTTCTAAATTGGCTGATTGAAGGCTTGCTTTTTTTTTGTTCGGTATTTATTTTATTTTTGTCGTGATTGTTTTAAGGACTATCAGTTCAATAATTTCTAATCAGTAAAACGTATATAAATATTCCTATAAATATAAATAGTTAACTTATTTTTGTATTTGTTATATAAATGTGCATTTTATTTTATTTTTTTTCCTCCCATAAATAGATATACATATATTTTTATATTACTTAACCAACTAACTAGGGACGTAACTTTCTTTTCCACGTTTGACTACTAGTTTTACTTTAACTTCTACTAAAAAAAATAGCGCTTGCAGCTGTACGGTAACTCATGTAATTAATGAAAAAAATAAAAATAAATAAATAAATACATTTTTGAAATCAAGTCTCTCTAAAAAACACTGAGGGCCGTTTACTCAACCTCTGATTAACGCTAACCACGGTTAAAGTTCGGTTAAACATCATTATCGACTTCATCAAACCATGTATTTAACATATGGTCGATAATGCAGTCCATAGCTTAACCGGACCTTTGTCCTCCGGTTAGCGTTAATCAGAGGTTGAATAAACGGCCCTAAGCATCTATGTAGAGCGTATGAAAAGTTTTCTCGGTTTCTCTAATTTGACTTAGCGTAGTATAGTCTAAATTCATTATTCGTCGCAAACAAAGTCTGCTCAGAACGTGAGTAAAAATAAAAAAAAAAAAAAAGAATCGGTGAACAAATAGTCGAAGGGATTTTAAAAACCGTTCCAGACGACGTAATGAAAGTCGATACCTTTCACTCTCTGAAAGTACTTTCGTTGTGTCTTCTGGCAGTACCTTTAGTTTTCTTACACTAGTTATCGCAAATTTCTTTTCCTAACTCCTCAATATCTATGTAGTCTTAATGTAGATATAAGTAAAAAAACCTTACAGACACTTATCTCAGACATAAATAGTTGTTAATTATGTATAAAAAATCGGATGCACTCAAAAACTAAATATTTTCTTTCTCTAAAATTGCTACCTCAACAAAAATTGCCAATTCTTTTATCCATACATTTTCAAAACGGTCTAAAGAAATTTGCTAGCCTACAATTGAAATTAATTTTGTAATCTTCATTATACACCTTAACATTTAGTTAATTAGTTGTATGTTTTGTTTATATGTACATATATAAATAAATTATACGTGTGAGTAGTCCACTTTCAAACAGGGCAATGTGAAATTTTTTCGATTTTGATGCATTGTGTACCAGTATTTAAAGGCGTATGTGCATTAAGAATTTATTAGGAATTACTTCCATATTCTGAAAAAAAAGCATTAAATCTGTCGACATTTGAAAGAACAACCTAAGTAGACCTAGGTGCATTTTCAGCTTTTTTTTTTATCATAGATATACATTTTAAAATACGCTTCTTTCCGTATAATCGGTGTTACGATATCATTTCGGGTGCAGGAGATATGATGAATCGAAAATCATCTTAAGTCTATATATATTCACAAATGCTTTTGCCAAAGTAACTTAACTTAAGATAAGATAGAAGTGATAAGAAAACTTGCAAGAATTCTTCTTGAAAAATGAACCTAATTTAATTTAGGTGGCATATTTTTTTCAATATGCTTTTGAAAAACCAACCTAATTAGCAACTTAAGTCGATTTTCTATCATATTTCAGTTTGCCAAATGAACTTAATTCCAATTAGGAGGCTAAAATTCTATAAAATTTTGATGAAGAACAATTTGAAAAAAGAACCTAAATTGAGATAAGTTGGTGTTTTTTTCAAAAAATAATTTGGAAAACGCACTTATTTTGTTTGAAATTCATTTAAATAAAAACCGTTACGCCAAGAAATAAAAATTCAATTTAAAATGAACAACAAAAGATTGGTTTATCATGCCACGCTCTTACTTCTATGAAAATATATGATGGAAAGACTCTGTGCACTTGCAAAACTGTTTTTTCTCTCCTGTAAAATTGCGAATTTGGGCTTAGGTTGCTTTTCCAAATATCCACAGAAATATTAATACATTTTCAAAGGTCTCTATGATTTAATTTATACACTTTCGAAAGTCTCTATCTGAGAAAGGTTACTCATACGCCTAGGTATACATTGGTGTAAATATTTTACGTTTCAGCTTCAAAATTAAAAATCACTGTCTCAGAACTAGCTAGTAAAATATGCAAATAAAAAATATTCAAATAAAATGGAGCTTTATGCCGTAGTGTTTTTTCTAATTTGTGGCTTAAAATGAAAACCTCATATAGCTCTGTTTGAAAGTGGAGTACTCATGTAATCTTTAACATTTTTATGCATGTAGCATGTGTATAGGAATGTTTGGAACATTTTAAGTGCTATTATTGTATGCAGATTATAACTGATAGTTTGGAAACCATTCATAGGTAACGCCGACTTTTACACATTAAACTTCTATCTTCTACCTTAAATAATATACTATATAATGAATTAGAGTTTCAACGCATTAAGGATGCCTGAGTTTTGCTTCTCAATAGCCGAGACATCACAGGCATAATAAATTTTGAGCAAATTCAATAGTTTTTATTATTGGCTTTTTTTTTTGAGGTCGAAGTTTTAATATTTTTGAGCCCGTTTTAAATTTGGAAAGTTAACGCTTTAATGCCTGCATTAACATACATATATGTATACTCTAAACTATTTTGAGCGCAACAAGAAATTATAGACTTCTTTTGTATGTTTTTTACGAATATGTTAATTTGTATGTAATACACCTATATTTATGTACATATTATGTAGATATAATAAATTCTTATTTGGCATTAAACATTGCTTAACTCTTCTTTTACGGTTGTAACAGCATACATATGTATGTACATATATAACGTAGTTATCCTGATGTAGAAAGTTTCTTCGAGAAACTGCCCTAAAAGCATACAGTTCACTTTATAATGTCTCAAATCAAGTTTTTGTGCTTTGTTCTTTGTTGCATTTGTTGTTTTTATTTGTGTAATATTCGAATACTTAGTGTTTGCTGTGAATTCGTGCGTTTCGTTATTTTGCTTCAAGCAAGCCATTGAGCTAAGATTTACAGCTTTTTTGAGTTTTGCTTTTTTGGTTACTTAAAGGTACAAAATTGAGTTATGATAATTTAGCAAATTTATGTGCGTGTTTCATAGATTTCTTAGTGTTGATTTTGTTGTTGGCTTTCTTTCGCGTGTTTGATTATAATTTAGTTTTTGCTTAGCATAATTAACTTAACAAATATATGTATGTATGTATTTATATATAGTATGTGTATGAATGTGCATTTATGTATGCATATTTATGTAAATATATGTATGTATGTAAATAAATCAGTTATTTTTTTTTTTAAATAATTTTTTAGCTCCTGCTGTTCATATTGGCAAAGCGCATATAGCACATTAATATTACGAATGAGTTAATTCATTTAAAGAGCGATTGAAATATTTCATTACACACACAGTTTGAATTGCATAGGCCAAATTCTAGATGGATGGTGGCTATAAGGCGCCCCTGCGGGAACTATAAATAAACGTCAAAAAAGAGAAAGAGAGAGAGAGAAAAAATTGGGAAATAGAAGAATGGGTTTCTTTTGTTTGTTGCTTGTTTGTTGCTATGCATAATTTAAAATGGAATTGGTTCTTTTCATTAACATAAAAAAAGTAATAATTAAATGGATAAATGATATTAATAAAACAAACCAAAATTAGCAAATAAAATATTGAGTTGCTATAAGGAAAACGTTTACGGGATATTAAAATATAAAATCCAAATGTGTTTGCTTGCTGTTTCAGGTTTATTTTCATCATTTGATAACTTAAGAAGAGTTATACCGAATTTCAATCAACTAACCTCAAACAGACGGACATGACTTAATCGCTTTAGCTCTTCATTCTGCCCATATCAGTATATATGTATTTATACTAGCAAATACCCGTCCCGCTTCGCAGCGACGAAAAAAGTATTTCCATTCCCCTTACCTTTCTCTTCCCTTTCCCTTTACCATTTATTTTTGTTCCCGTGTTCCTTTTTTGTTCTTCTATCCCTTTCTCTTCCTCTATCGCTCTCTCTAACATCTCCCTATTATTTTTTCTCTCCTAGTCCTTCTCCATATATAACCCTTTCACTCTCACAATCAGTATATACCAACATGGCTCACAAACATTCCAGAGTCACTCGGTTCCACGTTTTGACCAACAGGAACTCTGCCTAGGCATTTCAGTGAAAACAGCTCTATGCTGAAGCCCTGCTCAACACCTTTCATTTGATACCAGTATTGCTCGAAGACTTGCTGGGTTCCACTGGGCCCATATTTGGGACTGTATTCCGGGAAGCTTACACTTTTTAAAAATTCTATATGCCCTATTATTTCATATGATATGAATCTACTATTAAAATTTCATTAAGATCGGTTCATTACTTTGGGTGTGTTCATAAAGGATACACACACAGACACATTATAATTTTTATATAATAAATATGAGCCCCTTAAAGTCGAAGTGGTGTATATTGAAGAGTTTGTGCCGTCAGCTAATAGGAGCAGCTGTGACTGCACAAGTAAGTTCTACTATCTTTCCAGTTGTTATGGGAACCATGAGTAACACCGTCATATTTTGGAGGATCTATCACCAGGATAGTTACATACAATAATCGTCCTTCATATCAAGGTTATAACAACATTTTGGAATAAATAACCTAATATAAGTAGTGCTCATTTTTTTCGTATTGAACCAGCGAGGTCGGATCGAACCAATAATGGCTTGTAGCCATACTCTCCAGAGGTTTTAGTTATTCAATATCCCGTAGACGCATCAAAAAATTCACGTAAAAAAAAAAAAAATAAATATTTAAGGGCAATAAAAGAAAAAATACAAATTAACAAAATCAAGACTGAATAGTTCCAATAATTAATTTCACAATCCAATCTGTTGTGGGCATTAGTGCTGGAAAACCATCGATAGTGGTCCCATCGATTGACCATCGATAGTTTTAAAGGCAACCATCGATAGTATCGATGGTTTAATATATGTACGTGGGAGGCCCGTTAGAGGGAAAGGTGGTACTCAAATATTTAATGCACATATACAGACATGTATGCATGTCTGTACTTACGTTCTCGTATTTAAAAGAAAAATATAAATTTTTATTAGAAACATATTATAAAATTAATAAAAAACCAAAGTTTATGTAAAAAGTTCAATACAAAAAATAAATCAATAACTAATCAAAGTAAGAATACTACATACACACATTTGTACGTATACAGTTGTCCACAAAATAATAGGAGAGGCGAAATCAAAACCTAAATTGCTCAATTCTCAGTGAAAAAAACCACTTTATTTGCAAGTTTTTTTCATAAAATTATTCACTAATCTTTTATTTATATATTCACAGCCCACATATTCCAAACAAGTACCTTAAAAATTATAAATCTCAGTTTTTTTGATTAATTTTTTTAACAGACGTTATATTTATTTACCTAGTAAAATACTGTCGATGGTTTAAAAAAAACCATCGATAATCGCTAGGGCATCGGCCCCATCGATAGTATCGATAGTTCAATCGATGGTTTTCCAGCACTAGTGGGCATTATTAGTTTTAATATTTATCGATATACGTTTTTATTTGTTTGTGCTATGCTAAGCTCATGTATTAAATGAATAGCTAAATCTTTGTTTTGTTTTTTTTTTTTAAGTTATAGTTAATTATGTTGCAGTCGTTTATGCGCGCAATTATTTTTAAAAGTTATAACAATTGTTAATAATATTTTAAATTCAAAACTATTTTTTATATTTTCATTAGCAAAAATTTACAAATGCCTATGTTTTTATAATTTTTTAGTGATTATGCTAAGCTTTTGATTAATACTTTAACTAGAACTCTAACATTTGTTAATTATTTTAAATACATAAGTACATAATACTTTATCTCTGCAATTGCCATGGTTTATGTGCTTTTTTTACGTACAAAAATGTTTGCATACGAAAGCTGTGAAGCATGCAAATATGAAAAGGATACGTGTGTGTATGCATATATGTATGAGTGTTGCTTGGGCTGTGTCGATGTGCTTGTGCACTTGTTTTGATACGAAATTTCGAATTTTTTTATTGCATTTCAATGAAAATTAGCAATGGAGCTTTATGCAAGAACAGCGAAAGCCAGCCACTTAGTGCGTTACAGGGTGCTCAATCGAATTAAAGGTAGTGTCTTTTACACAAACAGCTGAAGTGAAATAAGATGCAACAGTTTTTTTGTAGTATTTTCTATACCCAGTTACACTGTGCGTTTAGTTGAAAAATTTTTTTGTATAGCCAAGTACATTCAGCTTAAATGCCTACTTCGATAATATAACTTTTGTTATTTTTTTTTTTTTTGTTGTTTTTGCTTTCAACAAAGATGACGGAAAAACCTTGCCAATATATAACATGCTTTGCTTACTTAAACAGAAAAACAAACAAGACTCTCTGTGTCTTTTCTAAAACATTTTTCTCTTTTTTCCAAAATCCCTGCCAGATTTTGTACTATTTGACATGAAACAGGGTATAAAATGCCTTCAACAAAAATACTTGTAATTTCACTGTTGCATCCTAACCTTCAAATGTTTTTCTTTACTTTCATAACCCACAAAAGTAAAAGTTCTAAACCAACAAAAAAAAATTATAATAATAACTAAATATTATTTTCTACGATGAAATAATTTTACTCAAAGAAAAAACCTTAAATCTTAGTTACACTTTAAAAAAAAAAAAAACAAAAAAAAAAAACAAAAAAACAACTGCCAATCTAAATAAAATCCTAACCAAAACTAACTTTTAAACAATTACTAATCACAATGGTGCTTTTTACCTGTGTCGAAGGTGTCAGTGCAATAGAATGTTCAACATTTTTCAAATAGTCCTTATCGTCAAAAATTCTCCTCTCTCCGCCACCAGGCTTGTGCTTAATATTATCCAACGAGCCCACTTTGCTTTGTGCCTTAAGTTCTATCTTTTGTGTTAGTATCTGAAAAGTAGTAGGTAGGACTCGTATTTTTCAATGCATACGATAACAACCCATTACGCATGTAAGTAGGTACTTGCAAGGTTAACGATTATACACACACACAGAAACAAATTACAAACAAAAGAAAAGACATTTTGCTGCCAGAAAGTGGCGTAAAAGTAGAGTTTGAACAATATCTATACGTAAAGGACATAGACAAAAAATGGATAAAATTGAAAAGAAACAAGTAAAAGCGCGGCTGTCTTCGGCCGTACCGAAGATTTCATACCTTTCATGAGTGCGGAAATGAAAAGTTGCCTATGTATACATAGCCTGATTTAGTATAATTTATAATTTCAATTCTGTTGGTTATTTATGGAAGGATTTATTAGAAAAAATGGTTTCTGGGCTATTTAAATGGTTAAGTTATACCACAAAATGTCCATATCTGAACAATCGGTTGTAGGGGAGCTATATGATATAGGTGTCCGATCTGGACAATTTTCGGTAACCCCGTTTGGGCCCATATGGGTACAAATACTTTAAAATTTCACGCTGTTAACTGTTAAAATGGAGGAGTTATACACCAAAATGTGTATATCTGAATAATCGGATGTTGTGGAACTATATGTTATAGTGGTCCGATCTTGACAATTTTCGGTAACCCCGTTTGGGTCCATATGGGTACAAATACTTCAAATTTTTCACGCCGTTAGCTGTTAAAATGGATAAGTTATACCACAAAATGTCCATATCTGAACAATCGGTTGTAGGGGAGCTATATGTTATAGTGGTCCGATCTTGACAATTTTCGGTAATCCCGTTTTGGCCCATATGGGTACAAATACTTCAAAATTTCACGCCGTTAGCTGTTAAAATGGAGGAGTTATACACCAAAATGTGCATATCTGAACAATCGGTTGTAGGGGAGCTATATGTTATAGTGGTCCGATCTGGACAATTTTCGGTAACCCCGTTTGGGTCCATATGGGTACAAATACTTCAAAATTTCAGGCCGGTAGCTGTTAAAATGGATAAGTTATACCCCAAAATGTCCATATCTGAACAATCGGTTGTAGGGGAGCTATATGATATAGGTGTCCGATCTATACAATTTTCGGTAACCCCGTTTGGGCCCATATGGGTACAAATACTTTAAAATTTCACGCTGTTAGCTGTTAAAATGGAGGAGTTATACACCAAAATGTGTATATCTGAATAATCGGATGTTGTGGAACTATATGTTATAGTGGTCCGATCTTGACAATTTTCGGTAACCTTGTTTGGGCCAAAATGGGTACGTCTACTTCAAAGTTTCATGTCCTTAGCTGTTTAAATGGGCAAGTTATGCACAAATTACATCCAAAAATTTCATGTATATCTGAATAATCGGTTGTTTTCTATATGTTATAGTGGTCCGATTCGGCCGGTTCCGACAAATGATCAGCTGCATATAACAACATACCTGTATTCCGAATTTCATTCAGATATCTCAAAAATTGAGGGACTAGTTTGCGTTCACACAGACGGACGGACGGACAGACGGACAGACGGACAGAAGGACAGACGGACAGACGGACATGGCTTAATCGACTCAGCCCGTGATTCTGATCATATCGGTATATATTTTGGTAGGTCCCCCACGCTTCCTTCTGGTACTTTCGACAAAAATTTTTTGGCACTAAGTTATAATACCATTTCATTCTCATGAAAGGTATAAAAAAAAAACCTGCGTAACAGCCAAATTGTGCAGAGAGTAGTGCGCATAGTTTTATTAAAGTAGTAGATATTAGCTAAATTTTCAAAATTCTAAGCGTAGACAATTTACTTAAAGAAAATTTAGAAAAAAGTCTTACGAGCATTTAGCTTTACTTTTATTTACCTTTAAACTACACACGCTTTTATTATGCTTTGTTTTTTGCTCTCAACATACGAAACGAAATTTTTAAAAAATTTTAATAAAATTTTAAGGTGGACGGCGTACAAAACAAATAAACATAACAAGGGTATGTTCTTAAGTTGACAACAAAGCAACAATTAAGAAAAACTACTTACTTCCTTGGTGGGTGCGTTCTCCTTCACGTTTGGCGTTGTCTTATATTTAATATTAATATTAAAATTAAAATTAATATTTTTTTTATTTTTTTATTATTTATGGCGCGTTAGCAGATATGAAAAGTATTTATTATTTCGTTTTTAGTGATCCAGTTTGTTTCATTCAAAATGTGTGTTTAGTTTTTAGAACATAAAATGCAGAAAAAGAGAAGAAACAAAATGAAGTACAATAAAATAATTTAAGAAGTGATTAAAAAAAAAACAACAAAACTATTTAAAGCCATTGCAGCTCCATTTTTTCATTAATATCATATATTTTTACAAATGCATAAACAGCACGAGAGACTACATATGCATAAAACACCGAAGAAAATGTATTGCCATCGCAGCAATTTAAATTGCTAATATTTTGATGAGCTAGAATTATCATTTTTAATTTTTGTAATATGAGTAAATTTTTTGCTATGTATTCATCGCATATAAAACGTATTAAGTATATAAAAACCATTTGATTCTTCATGTTGACATAAAATTACTTATTACTATAATAAGTACTAGTATCGCCGGTGCTCGAAATTCGACCATGCAATTTATTTGTTCAACTTTGTATTGGTACAAAAATTATTCCTTTTCGCGGAGATAAGCAACACTTTCCAAATTCTCGTTTTACCGCAACACTGATTTGCCCTTTTGATCACGGTCCGACGCGAAATCATGGTCAAAATCAAGGCAGATCTAGGAAGGTAGGCCCGGTGGTGAATTCAGAAATTTCCCATGTATTTTGTTATTGTAATTGGTAGAGTGTAATGTCAAAATGATATTTCGCCGTAGTTAAAATCTGAATTCGCTTGGGGCTCGTCCATTCCTATTGGCCATGATGTGAATTCGCTTTGATTTTGACATTACACTCTACCTTTGTAAATAAAAAAAGAAGTTTTTCAATTCGCCGCCGAGCCTACCTGTTAGATATACCTTGGTCAAAATTAAAATTATTCAGTGTGCTCTCCCGCACTCTCTCTCATTTTTCGCTTTAATGGAAAAGCAATAGGAGATATTTGGCCGCGTTGATTTTGATCTGAGCGTAAACTGGGCCAATGCATATAAAATAGAGAGAGCGCTTTTAAATTAAAGCGACTCTTCAACTGTGTTTACGATATTTCTGTGGACATTTGAAAGAACAACCTAAGTCGACCTAGGTGCATTTTCAGCTTTTTTTATCATAAATATACATTTTAAAATACGCTTCTTTCTGTCTAATCGGTGTTACGATATCATTTCGGGTTCAGGAGATATGATGAATCGAAAATCATCTTAAGTCTATATTTTCCACAAATGCTTTTACCAAAGCAACTTAACTTAAAATAAGATAGAAGTGATAAGAAAAATTGCAAGAATTCCTCTTGAAAAAAGAACCTAATTTAATTTAGGTGGCATATTTTTTTCAATATGCTTTTGAAAAACCAACCTAATTAGCAACTTAAGTCGATTTTCTATCATATTTCAGTTTGCCAAATGAACTTAATTCCAATTAGGAGGCTAAAATTCTATAAAATTTTGATGAAGATCAATTTGAAAAAAGAACCTAAATTGAGATAAGTTGGTGTTTTTTTCAAAAAACAATTTGGAAAAAGCACTTATTTTATTTGAAATCCATTTAAATAAAAACCGTTACGCCAATAAATAAAAATTCAATTTAAAATGAACAACAGAAGATTGTTTTATTATGCCACGCTCTTACTTCTATGAAAATGTGTGATGGAAAGACTCTGTGCACTTGCAAAACTGTTTTTTGATCTCCTGTAAAATTGTGATTTTAGACTTAGGTTGCTTTTCCAAATGTCCACAGATTTGTAAACACGTTTACGATATCTATTTCTCTTAACTAAAAATTTTATTTATTAATTATAAACAAATTAAATAATTTATAGAAAAAATTATATGCTTATGCACTGCTCCTGACTCATACGAACACATCCATATCAATTTTATGTGGATATGAGTATGTTAAATGTGCTAAACAGCCTGGCAATTGTTTGTATGTATGTATGTATATATAGATTTCAGATACTCTTTGGAATAAGTATTAAAATATAAGATTTCTGAATCAGGTATAAATATATAGCAATATAAATGTTTACTTAAGTAGTACACGAATTCAACTGTTTAATATTTTTATATACTTAAGTTAAGCTTTAAAAAAATAACAAAAAAAATGTATAATTTCCTTTATGTTGTTGTTTTTCCGACGTGGTAGGATTGCGGTGTATTGTGGAATGAATTTCCGTCATACCTTGTCATGTTTGATTTGGTTATAAACCGATTTCGGCGATTTTCCATCTTTCGTCCGAACGAATGAAGATACTAAAGATGGCACATCGCCAGAACCGGTTTATAACCAGATCAAACTTGACAAAGGTTGCCGGAAATTAGTTTCACAATAAATTTTATATACTCTATATTGTGTTTGTATCTCGTCTGTTTTTTTGTCATTCCATTGTGATCCATGGACCCTCGTAAAGTTTTACTTATGTATGTGCTTTTCAAAAAAAAAAAAAAAAACTACAAGAATAAATTATTTTACATACTCGTATAACTTAAATTTAATACAGGTTTTATAATACATATAAGACTTTTAAGATTTAGTAGCATTATATACCGTTCCTGAGCCTAAGAACCTAAGGTCTTGATATATATGTATACGTTACGTAATAAGGCGCAAATTAAAAAAGCTTTTGGAATTTTATTAAAAGGTCACTTGAAAAAGTTTATACTCGTAATACCAACAAATAAACAAATCTTCCTAGTCTATTACTCAGATAATTAAACAATTAAGTGCTCAGAGAACATTCATAGGTATCATGAAGAAACATACTTCCCACAAAACCTTTCTTTCGAGTCGCGAAATTTTTTCACCCATATAATATATGTAAATATATTCCTCGAAAGTTCTTTTATGAAACTATTGCCGAGAAAAACTTTTATTTTTTTAAGGGTAAAGAAAGCGAAAATCACCCTTGGTTTTTTGAACAGAATTTTGCTCAAAGCAATAGCAACGAACTAACGACGCGATCACCCCAAATACGTACCTCGAGAATACAAAACTAACTACATATGTATGTATGTGAATAGTTTAAGCGCGTTTTGATATACATATAGATATAAATAAATACATACTGACATAGTAAAAATTGCAATTAAATTACTCAATTAACTGGAAATAAGTTCAAACTACATATATAAGTATTTCATAGCAAAGCCAAGTTTAAGTAAAAATGTGTATTATCAATAATCAAAGTCAATCAAACCGATTCACTTGGGCATGCAAAATTTGAAATTTCACAAAATTAATGCTCGAGCTGTTTAAATAGCATAAAAGTTGTTGAAATTCATGCTATTTTAGTCAAAAAAATTCTTGTTAAAAAAATACATACATATACATGCAGTCAAAAGTTTTACGAAATATCATACTTAGATATGCATTCCGCTGAACGCCTGACCTGATCTCTTCAAAAAAAGATCAACTACCTAAATAAAAGAAATGGCTTAGCTTTTCGTGAGCATCTTACCTTAATATCACCACCGCCGGGAATGTGTTTCACATTATCCTTTGAACCGACTTTCGGTTTGGCCTTCTCTTTGAAGTCCGTCTTAATCGTTTCGATCTTCTTATCGCCACCGCCTGGCTTGTGATTGGCATTTTGCAATGAACCAATTTTCGATTTGGCATTCCATTGTAGCTTTGTCGAAATTATCTGTTTGTTTTTTTTTTTTTTGCAAGATTTCATATGTAAATTATAAAAAAATTGCAATAGTTGCATTTAATAAAAAATGTGAGACTTTCAATATATGTATGTAGATTTAATTGTATCGAGGTTCTAGGTCCTAGGCATGCGTATGGCTTAATACCAGCAATTTGTATTTGTTCACAGAGTTCCAATTTTAAAATAATACCGTAAATTTTCCATAGAGTTCCAATTTTGAGATAAAAAAATTTAATAAAAAATTAAAAAAAAAAATGAAATTCATTTCCTATTTCAATTTTATTATTTGTTCTTCCGCATTAATTTTGTTTAATTTATAGATTGCTGTAAATGGAGCGGCGCGTTATGCAATGTACGTAATAAATCAACCGATGAAGTAAGACATGCGAGTACATATGTACAAACATATGTACATACCTAACCATGTTTAATGGTGTTCGAAATCATAATTTAGAAATCTAATAGCTAGTCAACTGTGAAATTGCTTTGACTTGGGACAATTTACGAGTGGTTGTGTATACATATGTACGTATGCATGTATAAACTTATTTATGGTATCTACTTATGTACAAGATCGTGCATTTTAAGTCACTGAATTCTCAGCGGAAGTTCAGTTTTAACTTAGGACGATCATCTAGCCGAAATTATACTCTAATTTGAGATATACTTTTTGCATTATTTTGATCAGATAGTCTTCGAAAATATAATGTTAAAATAGATGAAGCTTTTTAAATTACATAAGTTAACCACGATTAGTGTTTAAAGAGCCAGACCCAGAGCCAGAGAAAATTATTATCATCTACTCGTTCTGAGTATGGATAACATTCAGCTATTTATGAACAAGCTTTCACAAATGTACATAAACAAATAAGTTTATACAAGAAAAATGTATTAAATTTTCAGAATAATCTAAATTTGCGAAACAGAAGCGTGATGGAGCCAAGTTCCAAATTTGCCAATAATTTAATACGGTGTCGATTCTAGAAATCGTTTTACTTAAGTATATAAAATTACTTGATAAAAATAACATGCCAAATTTTACTGCTATTTTGCGTACTTAGTATGTATTTTATTATAATTATGAGTATAATGTCGCTAAGTTCTCTGTTTGAAACTTATTATACTTTACCAAGTACACTTACCTTCTTTTCACCGCCCCTTGGTGTATACTTGTCATTTTTCGCCTCAATTCTTGGTGCGGCTTTAATTTCAATTTTCTTACTCTCAATCTTAACATTACCACCACCTGGCTTATAACCAGCATTATCCAATGAACCAATTTTAGAGCGCACGGCTTTGAGATTTGGTGATGGAGCGTTGCCAACTTGTATTTTATTCATTGGTACTAAAAATGAAAAACAACAAGATCATTATGTATAAGAGATAGCTAAGGAAAAGGAACGAGCTCTTTACAGTTTTCTAATATTCTCTCTCACAAGAGCTAGCGTGATTATACGGACTTTGGCTAAAAAAACAGGACAGAATCACAAAAAGCATTCTAAGAGAAACTATCTAATTATATCTATCACATTTGCTTTATATCTAAGTTACTACACAAACCAGCCTTAGGAATTCAAGTCGCACAGTTAAGCTAAGTATATGACCTCATTGGAGGGTGTAACTTCCAGTTTCATAGAGACAACTTCTCCAACTAACTAAATGTAAAGGCCCAATGCACGCTTGCTTTGCTTGCTTGGCTGTGAGAAATGTCAAAATTATTTTGAGCTCTACTAAAATGAATAAAAGTTGGCCAAATGTCAGCTTTACTTCACGCGCTAGAAGCGCTGCATAGTTTCGAATTGCCCAATTCTCTATTTGACAACGCTTTGAAAGCTTTGACATCATTATTGACAATTCAATTTCCAAAATGGCTGCTGATATTAGGCATTAGGTGTATTCCCTAACAGAAAATTATTACAAATTATTAAAAAATTGTAAGAAATATCAACTTTTCCCATTTTTTACGCAAAAAATTTGCAGAAGAAGAAAAAACTCTCAAAACTTGTTCAGCACTTCGCGTCAACATTTTAGGGTTGTTTCTTAGGAAACTACCAGCTAGCTGTCAAGTGAAATGAAAAGAGAAAAATGGAAAGAATTACGCTCACAAAGAGCAAAACGGACAGGAAATCAACGGCAAAATTCTAAAAATTAATTAATTAAAAAATTATTTTAATGCTATTTTTGCATTTAATTGTTATTTTTTTTTTTTTTTTTTAAAAAAAACATTTCATTTTCATTATTTCTATTTTGAAAATTTAGCAAAATTAAAAGTAATAAAATCACATATATGTATATTATTTTATTTTTTAAGAGCTGTTTCTTAATTTGGCAGCGAATAATTTCAGCTAGTGAAAATTTTACTAGCTGAAATTTGGAGCTCTCTATAATTGTTACTCTCACGCTTTGGATATCATTCTGCTAATTTTTTTATTCAAAAAATAATTTGCTTGGACAATTATTCATAGCTAGCTAATGAGAGACAAACCTTTTGTTTTATTTCTTTGGATTGCCGATTCAGTTAATTAATATGACAGCGTTCAAAGCTACCATTGGGCTATAGAAGCTTTCAAAGTAAAGCAAAGCAAACTGAAGCAAGCAAAGCCAGAAAAGCAAGCGTACATTGGGCCAAAACCTTAAGGCCCTTTTAGTCTAACTAAACTGCTACTCTAACGAATACTCATACTATGAACTTTTGAAAACAGAAAAAATACATTCCCTGCGACTATCTGTCTCTCTCTCTCTCTCTCTCTCTCTCTGATTGTGTACAGATTGCCTAATATATCTTACAGCTTATTATTAATTTTCAGCTAATACCTTAATCCATTAGATACTATGGCTCTTGCTATAACATTCCAAAATAAACCCACCTTTCTTAACTGGCTCCGGTTCGGGAGTTTTGAGTAGCAAACGATTACGCGATGTCGAACGTGATTTGGTTGATTTGTTTGATGGTGTTGCGCTCGGTGGACGCGAAGCGCCTATTTTCTCGCCCTTCGAAGTTGTGGATGTTGGTGTCTTGGCCGGTGAACTGGGCGATCCGGGTCCGTTACGCTCCTGCGTTAATAAACAAATTGAAATCTTTATAAATATGTATTAAGTTCTTGTTATTTTGCATATTTTCAATATATGTATAGCAGTAGTTTCTTGCATAAATTTTCCATTACAATTGAGCACTTCGAATCAGCTGTAATCAGCAAATTTATATTTTCGCGCATTTTTTTATTACTTATAACTTGTTTTTGTATTATTTATTTAAAATTTTTTCACATATATTTTTAATTGCATTAATTCGCTCTATTTTATAGTTACTACACCGCTTTTGTGCACATCGCCAATTCGACTAATTTGAGCATTATGACTTTGACGAGGACGAATGCGATGATTTTGCAAAGAACTTTCAACTTTCTACATTGTTTTATCGATTCAACGACAAAACACCACAACTCTGGCAAAGTGTACCAGTTTCGGTATTTTTATTTTTAGTGTAAAAGGCAGTTGAATTGAAAAAAAAAAGTAAAACTACAGCAAACAATAATATGAGCGAAAAATGCGAAAAACATAAATAATATTCCCACACACCTTGGTCTCGCTCTTCAAGGCTATGTAATTGGATTGTCTGCTCGCATTTGGGCGCTTTCAAAGTGATGAAAAACTATAGAGAATGTACAATGTAGTATAGGCCTCCTTTATGTCATTTCATTCATTTATGTATGTACATACATACATACGAGGGTTGTTTTATAACATACATGTACAGTAATTTTGAACTCAATACTGCCTACGTCACTACCATCTCTTAAAAAACCACTGTAAAGGTTTGAGCAACTTGCGCAATTTAGTTTTTGTTTGAGAGCTTTTTTAACCCGAAAACCTCGAGGGTTTTAACAAAAATGGAAAAATTGAATTTAAAAGAAACAAAACAAAAATCTAAATTTTTCACTTTCTGAAAATACCTACTTTTTTGCGTCGTCTGGCTGTACCCTAAGCATTATTTTATTATTTCGTAAAAAACCATGACGGAAGTGAAGAAAAGGAAGTCAATCACACCACACCAGAATAATATAATATAATATAATATAACACCAGAAACCAAGGAACAATCAAAACAAAGGAAGCCAAAGTGGGTATGTCGGCCATTAAGGCTATGGCCACAGTTTCTTGGGATGCATGAGGTGTCATTCATATCGATTATCTTGAAAAGAGTGGTAAACAATAACCGGCGTATATTACTGACAGCTTATGGACAAATTCGATCTTGAATTGAAGCAAAAACGATCGCATTTTTTTCAAGAAAAAAAAATTTTGTTTCATCATGACAAAGCACGATCGCACACATGTGTAGGTCACCATAGCAAAAGATCATAAATTAGGTTACGAATTGCTACCTCACCCAACATATTCCCCAGATTTGGCGCCCTCCGATTATTTCCTGTTTCCAACCTGTATAAATACCTGGTTGGTAAGAGATTTGGGTCAAATGAAGTGGTCATCACAGAAACAAATGCATATTTTGATAGCCTCGAAAAATTCCACTTTTTTGGAAGTACTAAAAAAACTGGAAAACGCTGGAGTAAGTTTATCGAGCCACGTATAATGCGCTCTTGCCGAAAAAAAATAATTTCTCATTCAAAATGTCACAGACTTATCAAAGAACCCTCGTACATACATACATAGTTCTCATCGATAAACATTTGTTCCAAATTATCCTTCAGAAAGTTTGTTTGTTTCTTTCTTTTCTTTTTAGTTGCTTTATTTCATGTAAGTTTATTATTATTTTTTGTCTTGCGCGCGAAGTTAAGCTTTTAATGTTCAAATATAAGGTACCGCAGGCTGTAAAAGGCGTCGGATATTTAAATGGAGCTTGTAATCTTACTACAGAAATTGATATAACTCAATTATGTATTGGTTGACTTTGGTTTATTTGGAAGATCGTCGTCTCAGACCCTTTTATTCCACCAAAAATTGGCTGTCAACCAAAAAAAATACCCTCTCAAAGTATTTTATAATGCAACATTTGAATCACCATGTTTTTTTCAGGCCTTTTGTTTGTTTTTTTTTTAATTCACTTCAGTTGTTTTTTTTTTCTCCTTTTTTGCTGGCAAAGTAAATCTTTGTCATTAGTCGTGCAAGTAGTACAAGTTTTTTGACTTCACATACCCTGTAAAAAAGTGTGCGACGAGTCTCTAAAAAGATTTGTCCGGGAGCGCTCTCTTTCGGGTACAATTAGTCTACAATTGTTCCCAATTGTACCCGAACGGGTACATATGTATACTAATTGTAGACGAATTGTACCCGAAAGGGTATCAAACGGGTACAATTAGTCGCACAAATGGATGTGTCGCATTTGCTACCTGTTCGGGTACAAAACGGGTACAATTGTGCGCTTTTGCTACCCGTTCGGGTACAAACTGGGTACAATTAGTCTCTTCATAGGACATGCTCAAACAAAAGAGAACACTTCAACCCATATAGAGAGATACAAATGGGTAGTAATCGCATGCTCCCTTGCGAGTTGTCCCGGATGTATCCCGGAGTGATCGCATTTTTTGCAGGGTATGTATGCTTAAGCACCCATGAACAAGCGTCACATACAAATTCACATATCCTTTTCGTGTCAGTGGCAAGGTAAAAAATAAAAGTTTCCGATCAACCTGCTGGGGTGTGGTGCATTGAGGAGCTTTGTATGTACATATGTATTTATGTATCTATGTACTTATTTATTTTCATATCACAAAAAACAGCTGTTGGAATTTACACACCTGCTCAAGCGCTAGACTAATAACTGAATTTATTGATAAGCCTGTTTCGAAAAGGCAAAGAAAATAATTACAAAGTATGTCAATGCTTTTATAAAATTATTATATTGTTTACTGCACAGCAGTTACGAAAATTTTTGCAATTTGGGAACTTAGTTGTACCGCCGCTGAGATCGCTCGTTTATCACTGAACTCTAGAAATTGACTTTTGGTGGAAGTTTGCGATACTTTCCAAGCCAAAGCAGCTCGCTCGCTCATCAGCTCAGCTGCTCTATCTCTTTTGGCAGGGTCAATCAAGCCGTCATATATGGATTCTTACTTATAACACATCAATGCATAAGTACATGTATTTGTATATCGCATGTACTATGTACAATTAAGTAAAATATTTCGTTTTGTGTCTTATGTGGGCGGTTCCGTTTATTGAAGCGTGGCGCCACCTTTGTGGTGTTGGTTAAATATATTTACAAAAGTCATCATTCTCCATGCTCATCATAACTATCAGCGTTTTAGGTCGAAGCCAAATGTATGAGCGGCTTTCTTGTATAAATATATCGTCGGTCTCCTGCCAGAAACACGAATGTGAAATTTTTTCTAAGTGCGATGTCTGCTCTTTATCGGGTATATATTGATATAATAACAATTAATATTTGTATATATGCTTATGTACATACAAGTATATATTATGTATGTATGTTTACACAAGAATTTATATCAATATTAATTGTTATTACATCAATATATACCCGATAAAGAGCAGACATAGTACTTAGAAAAAATTTCACATTCGTGTTTCTGGCAGAAGACCGACGATATGTAATCGCGCCTCTCTTTTGGATTTTCTTTTGTTTTATTTAATAGTAATATATTTATTTTTTATTTTCAACCTTTCGTTCTTATTCCGCTTACCAATTATGGGTTTGTTTAAAAAGGCAAAGAAATTAATTGATAATCGTTAACGTTTCCTGGATGTAATTTCCCAGCCAATCAGGGACCGAAAATAATTGAAATACTTATGCAAGAAAGACTAAGTTTGATTAAAAAAAATTGGAATTAGAGTAGTAGTTAAGTGTTTTTAGTTTACGACAAGAAGTATGCTTTACAAGTGGCAAGCCCACGCTATACTTATTAGCCCTTTCATTCTATAGGTGGTCGCACCTTGTTTGGAGGTAAACAGTTTGAAATTTACGAAATTTATTTTGTTTTTATCTACTTTTCGTTTTTTTTGGTATTATTAGTGTAGTGTACACCGCATGTGATAACAGCCTTAACGAACACCGAAGGTGAATACAACCTTAGAAAATACCTATCGGTAATTCGATGAAAACACAGCATTTTCCCATCTCTATAATTCGTTCCGCCATTACGCACCTCGTGTGCAATTATACTTTACACTAACCACTTTTATTAGTTAAGCGAATATACAAAAAAAAGGGCAATTACTACCCAAACCGTGCACCTCTATTTATTTGGTATATTACAATTAGCAATTAAATTGCTTTTGACATAGCTTCCGATAGATTTCGAACTTTTATATCTTTTCGGTGCATTGGTAATTTTTGAACTTAGCCGGTGATCAGCTTATAAAGGATTAAACGAGGAATTTTTCCGAGCTTTATTCAGGTATTGATTTCAAACCACAGAGGGGGCATATTGGAAGGGAGGACAGATTAAACTATATCCATACATATGTTATAAGTGAAAGTGAAAAATAAATAAAACTTATGTCTTCGAAGGGGTCGCAGGCTTAGTTGAGTACTCCACTTTCAAACAGGGCTATGTGATTTTTTATACATATATAGCCACAAATAAGAAAAAACCACTACGAAATCAAGCTCTATATTTTTTATTACCTGAAAGCTATTAAACATAGCTAGTTTTGAGACATGTGTACAATTTTGTTTTCGAAAGATTGGCATTTCATTGTTTAATCTACTGCTTTGTGTTTTTATAACAATCATGAAAGTTTTATATGAAGGAAATAACAACCCCTTTAAATCCCCCTTCTGTTTTTTTTTTGTAATGCTACTACAATTTTACAAATGTGTGTGTGACATATATTCACATATACGACTTTTGCTTGTGTTGACGCATGCGCACAAATTACATATGCAGTCAGAAACGAGTTCACCGTGACCAGAACTGAAACACATTGAGTAGGTAGATAGGTTGTTAGCAATATAGAAGTATTATATATATGAATTTATAACAATTATTACACCACTGTGTGCCTAGGCGTATGAGTAACTTTTTTCCAGATAGATAATTTGGAAATTGCTTAAATAAAATCATAGCGACTATTGAAAGTGTATTTGTATTTAATGCGATTTTTTTTTTGTTTTTTGCCAGAATAGGAAGGATTTCGCAATAAATTTTTAATAGACATTATAATATAATAATACAATGACGCTATTATAACTCTGACGAGTTTTATGGCCGAGCTTCTCTCCCAATTCGAGGTGTGCTCCTTTTTGTTTTTCCTATTAATTGGGTGGACCTACAGTTTTATGCCGGCTCCGAACGGCGAATGCATTTTTTGTGAGAAGCTTTTTTATGGCAGAAATACACTCGAAGGGTAGCTGCCCACTGCCGAGAAGTGACCGCTGTTCTTAAAAAACCCAATAATTGGATTTTTACTAATTACACTCAAAAAAAAAAATTACTCAGATTATGGAAAAATGGGAAATGATTCGGCGCTAAAGACATATTTCCATATTTTGATGTACAATTATCTTTAAAACGTGGTTTTTATTCCTTGATTTGAAGAAAATCGTACATCAAAATATGGAAATATGTCTTTAGCGCCGAATCATTCCCACTTTTCCATAATCTGAGTAAGTTGTTTTTTCAGTGTAGAAACATTTTTTGGTGTTTGCTCGGACTGTGGTTTGAACCCGAGACCTCTGGCATAGCAGGTGAGCACTCTACCCACTGCACCACAGCGGCCACGTGGACATTATACAGCTTTAAAAACTGGTACACAATCCATCAAAAACTCAAAATCGAAGAAAATTGCACATAGCCCTGCTTGAAAGTTCTCAAATAAACAAATGCGCTTATGGCTTACAAAAATACTCACAGGGTTGCTCAGAGAGAATAATCTTTATAATTAATCATTCAATTTTGCTCATAAAGGCGAGTTCAGAACTTTTTTGCCATGTGGTTGTTGTTGTGCTTTCGGAGTGTGAGAGGAATTCCGAAAAGTTCTGAACTATTTTTATTAGTTAACTCAAATTCAACTTCTGAACTCGAACGATGAATCTGCGTTAACTGTGATTTAACTAATTTGTAAATTTCAACGGTTTTTGTCGTTTTTTATGTGAAACTCACCTTCTCTTGAGTCGATTCATCAACACCACTATCATTGTCACCTTCTGCAAATGAAACAGAAAACATTTGTAAAAAAAAAATAGAAAACTAATCATGCGAGAAAGCATAAAGCGACATAAAGAAATTGGCTTCAATACTGGACAATGCGTTAAAATTTAAAAGCATGTGAATATGTTTATATATTTATGGATATGACCATATATGTATAATATAATATAATACATAGCAAAGTATGTACATATGATTTTTTGTCAAGAGCTTACTGCGCACATTCCTCCTCATGCCCATCTTCTCCGCCGCTGCTGCCTCTCCTCTATTACTCAGCACTTCCCTTATGCTCGACAAGCCCTTCGCCGCATTATTCCCCCCATTTACCTCCGCCCTACGCGTAGCTGCAAATATTTCGCCCATTCCATATTTATCTCTAACAGAACCAACTCTATCAGCTTCCGTTAAAGCGGGCCCCATTGGATCTTCACTGAGATTGTATGTTTTACGTGGAGTTATCGCTTGTCCAATTACCACATCATCATCATCGTCATTGTAATTCGAACCGGATGAGGGGGGACGTGGTGGCGGTATTTGTTGTTGTTGATATTGTCCGGATGGTTGTTGATATTGTTGTTGTGGCTGATATGTCGACTGTTGTTGTTGTGATGGTTGTTGTTGTTGTTGATATTGTGGTTGCTGCTGTTGCGGCTTTTGTGGTGGCTGTTGTTGTTGTTGCTGCAGTGATGATTGTCTTTGCAGTTGTTGAGCTTGCTGTGGTTGTTGCTGATGTGGTGGCCGTTGTGGTGGTGGCTGCTGCTGGCCACCACTCAACTGTGGCGCAACCGCGGTTGGACGTGGCGGAAATGGCGGCCGCGTTGGGGCATTACCAACAACATAAGGATTTTGTGATGGTGGACGATTCGCTGGCATTTGTTGTCCTTGGGGCGGTGGCGGTGCACCACCAGACCATGGATAAGCGCCAGATGGACGTTGTGGACCTTGTGCTGTTGGACTCATCGGACCGCTATTGACAGCATTGCCGCCAGACGGACGCATTTGTACGTTTTGTAATTGTAATGGTGGTGGTGGTGGACGCTGAGCGCCGACCGTTGGTGCTCCAGGTGCGCCACCAGTATTCATGAACAAATTTCCACGGCTATCGGTGCTGCGCAAAGGTGGTGGCATTTGTCGCAGCGGCGGACCGCCAGGCGCCCCAGGCGCTCCAGGCGCACGTGGTGCTCCCGGCATGGGACGTGGTGATGGTGGCATGCCGGGGTTGTTGGGATATGGCGGCCGTGGCACATTGGTAGGTGGTGGTGGTGCTGGCGGTTGTGGTCGTATCTGCATATTTATGTTTCCGTTTTTTTTGGTTTAGATTTATGTGATTTGTAATAAATTATTAAAATTTATATATAAACACACATTTAGGTTTGTATGTATGTTTGTTTACTACCTAGAAACTACTAACTATTGGCCCCCAACCAACCGCAACTAAATGCTTGTTAACCATGAAATTCCTTCAAAGACATTATGCTAAACGTTATCATGCATAATTTAATGTATTCACATTTATCATTCATTTTCGTGCATGCCTACTTTTCTCTGTTGTCACCGCAGTTAACAAAAAATATTTATTACATGCATACATACATATTTATTTAGGCATTAGACTGTACAAGTACGGAAATTCCACCGAGTGGAAAGAAAATCATATTTTTTAATTGCAATTGGCATCACTAAATTTTGGAAAAAAAAACATCATACAAAAAACATCAAAAAATAGTTCTTTCTTTTCGAAATTTCAATACACAACTAGTTTCAGAAAACAAAAATGTATGTACATTAGATGAGTTTTTTTTAGATATTCCCTCCGGCACCGGAATATGAAAATAGGATGTTTTAGAGTAAGTAAACTGAAAAAAAAATTTCGCTTTTCCAAAAACTGGATGGAGCTACACCGAAAACCGCGCAAATTCCCAGAATTTCAAGGTGAGTTTAGATTTATGTATGAAAAAAGTTAGGATTTTGCACGAGAAAAGAATTGATATCCACCCATACGTAGAATTAACCGCTAAATCGAATGACGTATTCAGTTTTTTGGTGCACTACCCAGGGAAGGTAATATCGCGGTCTAAAGTGATCATTTTCTTTTTTTCTCATGAATTTTGAACTTCTTGCCCTATACTCTTCCCGAAATCGGAAATAATTTTTTAACTAAATCGCACGGTAGGCTGCCTTATTTAATGCGCTTTCCAGAAATGTATAGCTATTAAAAATCAAATCGAATAAAATTTGGATGAGTTCATCAAGTTTAAATGAAGTAAAGTCGGTTATAAAAGGGTAACATACCTTAAAATTTCTTTTTTAACAATTTTGCTCTTGAAGGCGGTTTTTTGGGTTATTCGTGATTTTTTTATGTGGGTGGATAACTCTACAAATTAAAAAAAAAAATACAAGGTCGAGACCGTGGATAACGGACAAAAAGTGGAGCCGGATGGCGCCAAAACATTTGTGGGCAATATGGGTATCAAAATAAACATTTTCCGCAGCCTACCGTGTGATTTAGTTGAAAAATAATTTCCGATTTCGGGAAGAGTATAGGGCAAGAAGTTGAAGATTCATGAGAAAAAAAAGAAAATGGTCACTTTAGGCCGCGTTATTACCTTCCCTGGGTAGTGTACCAAAAAACTGAATATGCCATTCGATTTAGCCGTCAATTCTTCATATGGGTGGGTATCAATTTTTTTTATTGTGCAAAATCCTAACTTTTTTGAGACATAAATCTAAACATACCTTGAAATTCTGGGAATTTGCGCGGTTTTCGGTGTAGCTCCATCCAATTTTTGGAAAAGTGAAATTTTTTTTCAGTTTACTTACTCTAAAACAACCTATTTTCATATTCCGGTGCCAGAGGGAGGATCTGGGAAGGTTTAAAGAATCCCATACAAAAAAAAAACTCATCTAATGTACATATGTACATTAAACTCTTTTTGTCTGTAAAGTGAGACAGACTAATATACATACATATGTAGTGTATACCTATATGTATGTACATTAGCCCAGGACGATTTACTAACCTACATATATCGCGCCATCGAAATTCGGATGCCTCTTATTTTTCTAGGTAGAAAACTCTTCCATGACATTTGCCTAAAATTAATTTCGATCTTCCGGAATTTGATTTTTATGGACCCAGACGGATTTCTGAAAATCAAAAATGGACAAAAATCGCTAAGTGTACTAAGTGTGAAAACTTTGTTTGCAGGAGAAGATCTCAAAGTTTAAACTCGATATGAAACTTCAGTTCCATGCTAAGTATATCCTCGCTTGTAAAAAATCGTAAGAAAAAATAAAAACTTGCTACGTTGTTTTTGATGGCAAGCTCTCAAAGTTTTTATTCCGTAAAAATCACGAATTGTATTATGTGTACACTTTTGCTTATAACTTTTGATTGGATTGTCCGATTGATACCAAAATTTGACAGCATACAAATTGAGACACCAAAAACGGGAAAATGTACTAAGTCAACTTAGTGCAGTATTTTGGAATAAGCGGAAAAATCCAATTAGCTCATACAGCGATGGTAGATGTGATAGCTATTTCGAAGAGGTTCAATGCCTGGTGTGCTCCCGAGAAGATGTCTGATGATGAAGAAAGTGGTTTTTCTTCGAAATAGCTATCACATCTACCATCGCTGTATGAGCTAATTGGATTTTTCCGCTTATTCCAAAGTATAAAAATTAAAATTAAAAAAATAATAATTTCGTGCTAGACACTAACATACCCAATAATGTTAGTACAGTATTGTTTGGAAGCATCGATATGTACATCAAATTCAAACTAAATTTTATGCTCATATAGTCTGATTTCCGGTTTTGGAGGCTGAATGCACCAGTAGTACTCTATGGCGTATAAGTAACCTTGAGTTTTCTAAGAGTTGAGTAAAGTAAAAAACAAATTCCAAACAGAATAAGTCCACGTTTTGGGGTATAACTCTTCGATTTTTGCAACTGCTATTTTGAAAGTGCTGAAATTTTGTATTTGGAGCATTTACTGTACACAAAGTGCTGTTAGCGAAAAACGTCGATAGCGGATGACTATAACATGGAGATCCCATACCATGATTTTGGACTAAAGAAAAAAGAGATGCATTCTAGTTATCCTATAAAGGAAGATAAATTATAATTTTCAAATATTGTTATTATATTCAGTTTAGTTATTTTTAAGTAATTTGCAAGACAATTTAAGATATATTTTATGCAGTTAAAGATAATTGCGAGAATATGCCATTTTGATCATTCAGCTTCCAAAACCGTGAATCAGGCTATATCTCGAAAATGACTCAACCGATTTTAATTCCTATTTCATATTTGAATTCAGCATACAAATTTGGTTGAACTTGATGTGCATATTGGCCTGGTTAGTTTTTTTCGATTTTTGTCCATTTTTCATACGTTTTGGTGCATAAAAACCAAATTCCTTTACATTAAAATTAATTTAAGGCAAATGTCGTGGAACAGTTTTCTATTCAGAGAAATGGCGCGATATCTTTTAATTTCGCTCGATACAAATCGTCCCGGCCTAATGCACATATATAGTAGATTATGTATCTCTATTCTGTCTGTTTGCATTTGCCAACAACCTATTTAGGCGAATAAATTTGTTTATATTTTAATGATATCGTCTTTCATATTACGCTTTTCGCTTCCTGCTCAAATTCGACGAAAGGATAATAGATTTGACCTGAATAAAGAATTTCAAAGAATTTCGGTTGTCATCAGAGTTGAACGAATAACTATAAATCGCTTATTGATTCAACAAATGTCGCTTAGGGTTTTGGGTGTTTTTTTTTTGGTACGAATGTCACAAACTATTTGTTGTTGTATATTAAATATTTTGTATTGTAAATGTGCCTTTAGTCGTTTAGAATATATTTGCAATTATTTCAGTGCGCTGAATGGGTTTTTATGACGAAATGTCAACATAAGTTAAGAGATATTGCACTCGTACGAGGATCTTATGCAAATAAATAGCGCAATTTTTTGCGAACATACATGGGACATTCCAGCCAAAAGAGGAAAACGACATAAAATTTAAAATGCTACTAATCATTCCTATTAATTCAGTTACCTGTAACTAAATGTGTATATTTGCCTAATCTGGTAACAGAAATATGGAAAAATATGTAAAAACCCAAAATTTTTGTCCATAGAACTTTGACTTCACACCTAACTATTTTGCGGAAAAAGTTTGGTCATGTTTGCATTGCTATATTAGCTATATTTTCATTTGTAAAAAAAATAGCATGTCATTCAAGTAAAGCAGAGAAAAATTTAAATAATTGCATCCCAAAACTTAAAAAAGGATATGTGATTTTTGCGTATATCTTCATATAATTGATTCATATGGGGTGTCCCAGGAGTCACACGAAAAGGCATAAAAATTGGTCTGGTAACCTCAGGTATGATCCTATGAAACTAGATATTTATGAAAGTAAGGATTAAAAGGCTGTTCATCGTCTAAATACATTTTTTAAGTTAATAGGGTCATACTATGGTTTCTAGACTATTTTGAAATATGTCCTAGGAGTCACACGATTCTGAACTCTAATGTATTAGGGCAAACCTGTACTTAAAATAGAAGATTCTGGAACGAAATTTTGAAATGTTTTTAGTTTTTATTATATAGTTTTAAATAATTGTTTCTAGAGATGTTGAATTCGACTTGTTTTAAATAAATATCACTGCTCTACAGCCAAAAAATACTCTAAACGCGACCTTCCTATCTATATGTAAAATCGGTCGCTGATTGCGAAAATCGGGTTCATTTTTAATTCTATGGGAAGGTTTTTGAGATATCGGCAATTTACCGCTATTTGGCCAATGGCTCCACTTAATCCTGTATATGTCTTGAACGCAGTAAGCTATATTCCTTGTGGTGACACCAAACGAAAGAAAATATCATGCGCGACTTGGCTGTATTTACTTGATCGCCTATAACTTTTCCATTTTACCATGGATTTTCTTCGTTGATAGCTTATGTTTTTGCTAATGGAATGGAGCTTCGCGTAAAGGTAAAAACATTGGTTTTAAAGATATTGCCTGACAAAATAAATTTTTTCTTAAAGAAATCGTAGAAAATCGAAAAAAATTGAAATTGAATCGTCAAAATTTCAGAAACTATAAGAGATAGAGAAAAATGTAAATTTAAATTTCTTTCGTTCGGTGCCACCTCAAGGAAGATAGCTCACTGCGTTAAAGAGATATACAGGATTAAGTGGAGCCATTGGCCAAATAGCGGTAAATTGCCGATATCTCAAAAACCTTCCCATAGAATTAAAAATGAACCCGATTTTCGGAATCAGCGACCGATTTTACATATAGATAGGATAGTCGCGTCCAAAATACAGACAAAAAATTTCATTTTGGGATCCAGTGTATTTAATCAGAACTTTGAAGTAAATATAAGTATTATTTTGCATTCACTTTATTTTTTTCATTTAATTGGCTTGGTTTCAATTCTGCTGGGAGAGATTTATGAATAACTTGTTCAAAAAGGGCTAAAACAATAATAAAACTGATTTCAATAATCTAGTATATTACATGTTTCACACTTGTCCCAGGAGTCACAATTTTAAATATTGAAAATAGTTAATTGAATTTGAATATATAAAATATTTTTATAGAATATGGTACTATTCAGTATGTTTTTTCGACCATATACAAATTGTAGGTGAAAGTTGAATAGTTGAACTAAAATTCGTATTCGTGCTCATAAAGGTGCAACAAAGGGATTTTTCGGTGTCCCAGGAGTCACACTCATTTACTGAGTAGTTACAAAGCTATTTGTTATTATTTAGCCAATTCTGTTAATGCATTTGTTGTATTGGATATTTATCCATGTCGATAAATATATTTCATATCAATTAAAGTCCCGATGTCAGTTTTATAATTCAAAGTTGACTAAGCTCTGGAGTCAAATGTCCCAGGAGTAACGATGGAATGTCCCACATACATATGTAGCTGCTGTCTATAAAACAACGTTTAATATGCAAAGAGGATTCCTGCGCATGTGTGTGAACTATTTTTCTGTTATTTACATTGATGAGTTCATCTTTTATTTGCACCTTTTTTTCACACTCCTCTCTTTGTCTTTGATGCTTTGATAAATGAAGAAAGGGTCATTCGACAGCAACTTTGCAGTTTCAATTTATTCTGCTTTTTATAACTCTAATAAATTTATATGAAATGGTCTCTAAAGCAAATTCATTTTTGGAGATGTCACATTAAAATTTGGCATAGAGTGCGATCGGAATATTCCGTACGGTATCAATAAAATATATGTATACATATGCAACCGATTGTTCAGCTATAGCCAATTAGGGGTATAACCTCTGCAGTTCAACATCAAGGGTTCATGAAACTTTTGGTGTAGGTACCTACATAAACTGCAGAAACTAACTGAAGAGCAGACCATGTTAAAGGTTCATTCATGAGAGGTTTACAGGAAGTATTCGACGACCGCTGCGGCTGTACTTGTTTCTACTCAACTTAGACGAACGTGCAGACGAACTTAACCCTTTCGATCCTCTCTGCAAAAGTTGGACCGAAAGGGTTAAATATCGCTAGCTTAGAGTGCAAATTGTGTAAGTCCTTTTTTTAACTTTGTAGGAGAGACAAAAAACAAAAAATAAAAAAAAATTCGAAATGAAAAAAAAAAATTTCTGTAAAGCTGATTCCACATAGAACTTTGTGTTGCGCTACGTGACACTTTCTGCGTGACAGCTGAGATTAAAGCTGATTCCACATAGAACTTTGTGTTGCGCTACCTGACATTTTCTGCGTGACAGCTGAGATTAAAATACATATATCTATATGAGGTTTCTCACATAACAAAAAGTAACGCAACGCCGAAGTTACGTAAAGCACAAAGTTGCCCAAATCTCAACTTTTGGGGGCGTTGAAATTTTTTTTCGGTTTCACTTTAATTCAAATGTAAATAAACAAATTTAAATTTCACGCAATTGAAAAATAATTTAATAGATTTTTATTTTCTTATTTACTTTTTTGTAAATAAAGCGGAGAATGAGAGATTTTTCAGAAAATAAATATTTTTTAGGTGATGTTGCAGCGTTCATTGTGGCATAGGTTTTCAGTTTTTCGTTGTTTGACATAGAAAGCGGCTTAACGCAAAGCGGGAAAAGTTTTATGTGGAATCAGCTTAAAATACATGTATCTATATGAGGTTTCTCACATAGCAAAAAGTAACGCAACGCCGAAGTTACGTAAAGCACAAAGTTGCCCAAATCTCAACTTTTGGGGGCGTTGAAATTTTTTTTCAGTTTAACTTTAATTCAAATGTAAATAAACAAATTTAAATTTCACACAATTGAAAAATAATTTAATAGATTTTTATTTTCTTATTTAGTTTTTTGTAAATAAAACGAAGAATGAAAGATTTTTCAGAAAATAAATATTTTTTGAGTGATGTTGCAGCGTTCATTGTGGCATAGTTTTTCAGTTTTGCGTTGTTTGACATAGAAAGCGGCGTAACGCAAAGCGGAAAAAGTTTTATGTGGAATCAGCTTTAATGTAAAATTTTGGACTTACATAATTTTCTTCGTTTTTTGGACTTACACAATTTGCGTATCACTGAATAACAACGAGTAGAAATATGTCAAGTATCACAGGCTTGTTTAGCGTGGTGCGTATTTGATTTTTCTAGCGTTCTACATAAAAATACACTTTTTCATAAAAATGCACTTAAACAGTTTGCACTCTAAGCTAGCGATATGCAGCATTTGTAAGTCAAGCTATTTAATCTTTTAAATTATTATTTGTGTTGGGTTGGAAGTTTCCATTCTTAAGAAAAACTTTTCTTCCTGTTTATTGGTATTTATACAAGCATTTTGACAACTTACCGCCTCTGCATCACTCATTTTTTTAAGACGTTGTATTTAAATTTATGGCTCCTTTTCTTTTCTTTTTCGTTTCGATATTTTTATGCTTTTTAAACTTAAATTTAAACTCAATCCACTTTACAGTATGTTTGCTAAATTATTTACGCTTACACCTTTACTAAGTGCATATTTATTCTGGCCTTTTTACATCTCATTGTATATTCAACAGCTGCATTTAGCACCATACATCTTAAGACAGAAATACATGAATCGTCTATTTTCAAAAGCGGCCATCTCCACTCAAGTCGTTTGTGAGAAAAATGCAAAAACCTGCTCTTAAGAAACCAATGGCTAAAACGATTTGTGTTTATTATTATTATGGAGTAATCTGACTTGAATATGGCAGGCTTTGGTTAAGAAATTGTTTTAATATTAAATACAGGTGATGTTTTAGAACTGGATCTTATACCTAGCTTAACAAATTAAAACTTTTGAGATGGTCGGTTTTGAAAATGGACGATTCACATATCCTATTATACATTCTCACTAAACTCTTCATTAACAGCAAAATGCCTTTCCATTTATTACGCTAAATTTACTAACCCATACGACCTTTTCTGTTTATTTTTAACTTTGAGAAAATTATTGAAACATAGCGCTATTTACGTTAGAAGACAGTGATTTACTAGCGTTTATTCGAAGCACATTTATATAAATAATGTTGCGTCGAAAAGTTACATGATTTTCTAGTATCATATATGTATGCTAAAATAGGCCATAAATTATTCCAAATGTTTTTAACCCTCTTTAGATTTTTAAACGCTTATTTACAGTGTTTGACTCTAAGGTGTTATTGAGGTCTTCGCTCACATAGCCGTTCCGCAACACATCTTTACAACTACGCACAAAAGCGAAACAATTTGTTGCATTACATAGAAAGGGTTAAGGATAATTATAAACAAGTATAAACATATATCTATGGCACTAGAAATAATTAGGGCACGCTCTTATTTACACGTGCCTATATAAATAAACATATCATCCCAATTTTATACACAAACCTCTAAGCCTTAATTGAATTTAATGAGTATGTAAATGTGCACGCCTATTCTGGCCATTAATACTCAATGAGCAAACAATTCCTAATGTGCTTGGAAACACACTTGTTTTAGCCTAGAAAACTTGAATGCAAAACATTTCCGTTTTATAGCTGTGTGAGTGAAGAACACACACATAAGTATACACACATACCCTGTAGGGAAAATCTCTAGTTCCGAACTAGGTCGCTTCTAGTGCATTTTTCGACACTACTAGTGCGAGCTAAATCTCTTTTGCATGTTATCAACTGGCGAATTTAACACGGCGATGTCCTAGGCGGTGTCAATTGTCCCTCTCTGCACTACATTTTCGATAGTTCCGAACTAGTAATAAATTCTACAGTTTACACTAGTTCGTTTAATGGCACAATTTCGATAGTTCTGAACTAGCTACAAGTATCTAAAAATTCTACAGTTTTCCATCTGCAGCTTATGTGCAGCATTTGACACTCTTCATGCAAGTGGCGCGATGGCCGACTGGCTAACGCATGTGCCTTTCAATCTGAGGGGCGCGGGTTCGAATCCTGGCAGTGTCAAGGTGGATGATAATTTTTTTTATTTTTTTTTTTTTAACTAATATTTTTTTATTTATTTATTTAATAAAAATGTACAATAATATTTAAAAAGTAATAAAATAAAAAAAAATTAAAAATTAGCCTGAGGGACCGGAAAATCATAATTAGGGGAACATTTAATTTCATACAAGATGCAAATAGAAAACTCTTTATATAAAGTGCTTCACTAAACATCTGAAAATTGCAGAAATATACAAAGCCGACGGCAATTGAACGAACGAAAAATTTTCATAGAATTTTTGTCACTTCGAAATTGCATACAAATCAAAGTGTGTCTCAATTCACTCCTTCGGAACTGGTGAGGGTCTAACTACAATTGATCTAGTTCCCTTTTGACACCTTTTCGCTAGTTCGGAACTAGAAATTTTGCTCACTAGTTATTGAGTTCCCTGCAGGGTAATGACAGTGTTGGCTGGTGTTGCACCAACAACAATTCATGTTGACAATAAAGTTGCAAGTTGTGGAACTATTGAAACTTTTACAAAAACTTTGCTATTGGTAATTTACATGCGATTTTCTATTTGCAACGATTGAATAAGAGAAAAGAATGCGCAATCACAATTGTAAATGTTGCAGAATTGGTGTTAAATTAAACGCGCTCAAAGCGTTAAACGTTACCTTTTTCAGTTAAGTCAGGGGTGTCCACAAAGGCATCTACATACATATGAAACTCAGGAGAGGTGTAAAAGTGTTTAAAAGTTTCTCCTCACTCTGCGAAATTGCTGCTCTAGTAAAATAAATTCAATCAGCTGTTTTCTTTTGTACGCCACACATACATACAACATTGTGTGCTAGAAGGAGACAGCTGGGATACTCTATCACTTTTCATTGGCATTCTTCAGCTGATTAAAAGCGCAATTAACGCTATCGCCAATGGCAGAGAGGGCAATAAATGTTGCCACACTTACATCTCTGTAGGGTAGGGTTTTTGAGAAAAGAAATTGCACCCACTTGACAAAAGAACACAGTAGGGTTTTTAATGGGAAAGGCTGAAGGCGACATTTTAGTACACAAAAGAATGATATTTAACATTTACTAAACAGTTGCAGTTCAGCAACCGAAACATATCGGCAACCTGCAAAATTAATTGCATTTTATTTCGACCTGAAGCCAGTGCAGCTAGATATATTACTAAACAGTAAAATTTACATTAAGAAATTTCCACATGAAATTTGACATCACTGCTTTATAGCGGCAGATATCTGCATATGAGCATCTAAAATTGGTTAAGGTAACTGTATTGTATGTATGTGCGCGATATCTAATACGACCACCACAAATGGCAGCGAATTCTCGGGTTTTATTTGCAATGCATGAAATGAATTCAGTTTACGCCAAAGTTTTCAACGCCATTGCTGCCGCAATTGACTTGTGATAGTAATCGGCAATGTTGCGCTGGCTGGTAGCAAACCAAGTAAGTACACTGAGACTCAATAAAGGGTGTGAAAAACGTTGATAGGTCTTGTTGAAATTCATTTGAGCTTGATGAACGTTCATTTTTCAATATTCTGCCAGAAGTAATTGCGAGTCTAATTTAGTTTAAATTAAAGTTTTTCAAAAATTTGAACCAGAACTGACTAAGTAGATACCACCATTGAAAATTCGGAGAGCTATATTGGCGGCCCTGCCATAAGGCTTAAAATGCGGTCATACAGAGCAGAGCCCCGCGGAGCCACTTGGTTTTCTTATGCGATCGAAACGTATGTGCATGTGGTAACCGAGAATCTATTTGATTTGTTCCCAAAATTTTCTCCATCTCCAAACGCACGCCTCCAATAGCAAAAACAAAAGTTCAATGAAAACATTGGCCATACTTGTCACAATTGCTCCCAATGGACATGTTAGTAAGTAAGAGCCTGTAAATTTCGAGCAACTTTTATCGGAAATTGGTTTCTACCCTCACTAGCTCGAGATTTGAAGAAATTCATTAACGTGAGCAACTGTCTAAAAGCGTTTTCTTTTATACTCAAATATGTTGCCATTTTCAGATGCGAAATTTGCTAAAGGTTGCACTTCGCCCTGCCAAATGGCCGCTTTATCTGTCTGTGCCGCTTTTTCGTAACTAATTTATGTGCAATGAAAAGAGACCGACTTAGACTGTCTTTTGTTTGCTACTGCCCTCCATGAGGGCAATTGTCTACACCGATGGCAAAAAGTGTTGCACTTTTTATGGGTAGGTGAGGTTAGGTTAGGTTGGCCAGGATACCTTTCTCTAGGGTTGCCATAAGTACTGATTTGATCAGTACAATACTGATTTTTCGTGCCCCGTACTGATGGTTTTAAAAACCTTAAGAAATACTGATTTTTTGGATTTTGTACTGATTTTTAGGCGGCAATAAAGAAATTCATTTTTATCACCCTGCACTGTTTTTACTTTTCCAACTGTTTTCACCTATGAAATACGGAAATATTTTCGTCATCGGCGAGAGGTGGTTACGCTTAAATCGATGATTAGAGCGCACGTACACAATATAACACATTATTACCCCGAACAATCGGCGTGCTGGGTGCTTGTTTCACCCAGCAAATTTGATCGATGTGAGAGTCCGAAAATTCTCTCACTCGTCGGAGTGCACAACAACAATTACACGTTGCTCGTCGAGTATTGTCGTAAGCATAACCACGGCATAATTGTTATGCACACCGATGGGTGAGAGAATTTTCGGACTCTCACATCGATCAAATTTGCTGGGTGAAACAAGCACGCAGCACGCCGAGAACATGATTGACGATACGGAAACAAAAACAAAATGCCAGTAATAAAGACGGGTTTCTCCGCATATATTGATTTTTTTTTTTTTTGAGAAGGCAATGTACTGATTTTTTCGGGAAAGGTATCTGGCAACCCTACCTTTATCCCTCACATAGACCACGTATGGGCTTAGTATTGCCAATATCGTATTGGAGGCGTTGTACTAAACTTGGAATGCAAGACTTCGCAGTTTTTAGTATTTTATGTATTTTGAAAAGTATTTTGTTGATCACTATATTCCAAAACAGGGGTGAGAGTACTCCCCTTTGTGGAGTGCCCTACGTGCCCTCCTTGACATCATCGAAATGCCCCACCCACCCGTCACCGTCCGACAACTTAAAAGGTCAAGGATCCAGCGCTGAATGATTGGGGGTATTCCGATCTACTCGAGCACCTCCAACTGCGTCTCAGCAGACACGTTGTTAAAGGTACTCGAAACGTCAAGAAAAAAACCTATCGCACTCACTGTAGTAAAGTGCGTTTTCGATATGTTATGACACGTTGTGATTCTTTATCCTGTTTATCCTTCATCACGACAAGATAAATACGTTTTATGCCTTTCGCCGCGCACAGCGAACCATGATTGAGACCGTCTCGCACCTCCTCCTTGAGGGGACCCACTCGAGCGGAGAACTGTCTTTGCTAGCTCTCCGCGGTCGACCTACGCAGTTTGCCCTGGCGGAAGTACAAGGAACAGGCACCGAGGAGCAGAGACGGAGGTTCATTGCCCAGCCAGCAACCTCTTGGAGGTTTCAGCCGAGGATTTTTGCCGCCCCTTTTAGCGTTAGGTTGTTGAGAATATTTAGCAATGCCTTTTTTAGTGTTACACTCATTTAAAAATAGATCACCACTTTTTGAGGCCCTACATGAATGCGACATTTTTGTGTAGTAAAGAAAATGCTATCAGTATTACTTCTCCATATCAATGTATTCTTGCCTACATTTGTCATAGTGCGAATATAGCATATTGTGAGGAACAAAAGGAATATATTCTTTAAGGCAATTTAAACTCATAGAATCTCAATTTGTTTCCTTTTTAGCATTTCCTAATTGTGTGTACAAGTTGATAAAGCAATTTTCATATTTTCGCAAATAAAAATAAAATATTTATCCTTCGATGCAGCTGTCTAATTGTAACAATTTACTTAAAGTGCAATTTTATCGATTTTTACATGCGCCTCTGGCAAGGCAGGGCAATAAAACTTTACAACGTCAACCAGGATAATGCACTTTAACCTATTCGAGGGTCAGTTCGCACTACTCAAAACGAACTATTTATATTTTGCACTGCATTTCATTTAATTTTTTTTTGCCTGTTATATTTTTAAATGACACGCGATTTATCAAAATCACATTTTAACATTCAATGTAACTTTCTTTGTGCGCACTTTATATACATATATACCATTGAAGACCAAAGTTTTGCAAATAGTATTCACAAAAGGCACTGTTTTTTATTTGCAGTCAAATATGTATATTTTGCAAAATATGCGAATATCTGCAAGAAATAAATTTAAAATCACCAAAAATAAATTCTTATTTATTTCACTCGCTAAGAAAAAGGATATTCAAATATATGTAACATATATATGAACAATCGAAATTTCGGCAGCCAAACCAAACAACTGTTAAAGGCGAACGCTCAAATCCGACTAGTCGTTCGTTGGCCAAAAGGAATGCAATTTCTTAGAAATTTGTTTTGATTTTACGTTTATGGCTCGTCGAAAGGTTCGAAGTCAACTTGAGTATACAATGTATAAAACAAAAGTAAACATAAATGACCTCCGTCTCACACTCCTTTCACAATATACGAATCGTTTGATTTGGTTGTAATAAAAAAATCAAATGGCATAGAAACACTAGTAGAATAGCGCTCGTAAAGTAAAAATGTCCTTGCGAGGTTTCGTATTTGTTTTATTGAAGTGTGAGGAGTGAGAGCAATGGAAGAAAGCGCAACCACCCGCCGGCACAATAAAAGAAATAGTAAACAAATGTATTTGAAAAAAATAAAATAAATAAATAAAATAAAGGCATGACATAGCAACATACATTCTTATGCATACATATTTATAGTATACATAGGTAGGTAAATATTATTTAGTGCTAGCATTCAACCGCATACGCCCTCACCAACACTAAACTCTTTAGAGTTAGACGTGTTAGCTAGACTTCAACCAAAACAAAATACACAGAATACCTTTGCTTCGGTGATTCCTTTAAGAAAAACCGAAAGCCACACAAATACTGAACATTTTCGAAGGGATGGCGTCAGGTGGTACGTACATATATTTGCATACAAATGCTGCCGCTCTGCTTGGCGCTGAAGCGTGGCGTTGTTGAGTAGAAAATTTTGTTGTGGTTGTGAAGTCATTTAATAGATTCGGGAAAGTTTCGACAGTGGAACGTTTTAGGAAAATACAGAAAGTTATTCATTAAATAACATAGTGACACACAAGTAAAAAAATAAATAAAATGCAGGGGTTCTAGTATGGAAATTATTTCTTATAGTTCACAAGACACCACTACAGCTTTTTCAGTTTAAGTTCGGATAGTATACACTTGAAGTTTAGAATTTCAAATTTAAGTTCAGAAAATTACAATTCAAGTTCGAAAAATTTAGATGAAAAGTTACTGATGTTGTTGTTGTTGTAGCCACCAAGACAGTTCCTTGCCGGATAAATCCAGTACGCTTGGCTACTAGTCCCTTCTGACACTAGCCCGACTGCCGTGCGAATGATTTTTTTGGCCATTGTCAACCTTCTAGGCCGGTGGATTTTAGTCGCCTCTCACGACAGGCATTCCTACCCGCTGGGTTATGAAAAGTTACTCATACGCCCCAGTGTCCCTTTTCTGAACTTCAATTGTAATTTTCTGAACTTAAATTTTATTTATTTATTTACAGCCCAATTCCGTGCGTTACCGCAAAATTACTTTACTGGCAAGTTACTTTGCTTAAAATTGTTACCATCTTTTCAATCGGTATTCTGACACAAATGGTAACGATGTCAAAGCAATTCCATACGAACGGATTGGAATCGGACTGAAAATGGTAATAAAATGCTACCACATATTGAGGTGAAAACTTAATTTTCTTGCTGCCAGAATACGAAAAGGGTGTTCAAAGTTCCAGATTCTTCACTTTAAGGGTAGAGTAGATTATGTTATCACGCCGGAATAAGGCCGTAAGTGGTTAAATCAAGATGTAGTCAGTAAAATAATTCTAACCAAATATGACTTTAAACCAAAGTTTTTCTGTGTAGGGAAGAAAATTAATTAAGTTTTATGATCGGTTTATTGTTCACTATTGTGTTTAAAAAAAAAAAGGTTTTTTGGAATCAACTTAAAATTATGTACTTTACATTCATTTAACAAGTATTGAAGCCACAAATATAGTTACCATAGCCATAAAAATGGTTACTGAAATTTACCTGGAAAGAGAAAAGAAAACATTTATTTAATTAAGACATAGATATTCAAGATATAGTTATTAGCAGACCTTAATATTAAATATTAGTATATAATGCATATGACTCTTAAGTTAAAGTAGCCTACAAATAATAAGAAACTTATTAAATTTAAAACACGTTGTACATATCGTCGTACCATACAAAAACTAGCATACGATTTTTTGTGGCTGACGAAAAGTAACAAATTCGACTTTTGGCTGACGAAAACTATCAATTTCGTTTAAGCAACAAAAAATCTATATATATAAAAATGATTTGGTATTTAATTGTAACGCTAAAACTTGAAAACGGCTGAAACAAATCAAATACTTCCTTAGGGGGGTTTGTTTGTTGTTACCCCGCGAAGGTTTAGTCGAAGAAAAAATTAAAAAATGTTAGGGGGGCGTGGCACCTCCCATACAAACTTAATTTTTAAAGCTGATCATCTCTAAAACAGTTCAAGGTAGGGACCCAACAAACACTGAGGTTAGTTATCGATTTGAGAATGACTCGAGAACTAGCCTCATTCTCAAACCTCTAACGTTAGAGGACGACTCGAAAATCTATCGAGAATCATAGCGTTCTCAAACAAAAGGGTACCTAATTCTCAAATCGAGAAAATTATAATTCTCGAATCGAATTCTAATGTAGTTCTCTAATGAGATTCTAATCAGAATTTGCAAATACTTCCAATTGAAATGAAAAACAAAGCTTTGTCTCCTTTTACATGATTTTTTCATGGTTTAGATTTTATTAACGCAATATGTGCCTAAATTGCATATGATTATATATATTGACATGTATATGTTTACCACATTTATAAGAACTGAAATTTAAACAAAATTCAGTCTTATTATTTAAATTAAAGGTACTTCTTGTACTTTTAAATGGAAAACATTGTACGACGGTAATATTAACTTTACCATTTTTTAGTATCTAATTTCAATATATGTATGTATATTCAATATATCACAGAAATATATTGAGAATTGATAAAACGCGTGAGATTTGGCTCCTTCTCTAATCACTCGCTAATCGAATTCTAGTGTAGTTTTCAACCCTAGTTATCGATTTGAGAATATATAGAGAATTACACTAGTTATCTAAGGTAATCTCGACAAAATTTCTAACGTTAGAGACTGTGTTTGCTGGGGAGCTGAAAATTGGTATAGAGGTAGGTGATATCAAAACCCTCCTCACTCAGAAAATTGGGGGTTATCAGAAAAGGGGGCGTGGCACCTCCCATACAACCTTAATTTTTAAAGCTGATTATCTCTAAAACAGTTCAAGGTAGGGAGCTGAAAATTGGTATAGAGGTAGGTGATATCAAAACCCTTCTCACTCAGAAAAGTGGGGGTTGTCAGAAAAGGGGGCGTGGCACTTCCCATACAACCCTAATTTTTAAAGCTAATTATCTCTAAAACAGTTCAAGGTAGGGAGCTGAAAATTGGTATAGAGCTAAATGATATCAAAACAATTCCCACGCATAAAAGTGGGGGTTATCGGAAAAAGGGGCGTGGCACCTCAAATACAAACTTAATTTTTCATGCTGAATATATCTAAAATTGTTTACGCTAGGGGCTTGGAAATTGGTGTGGAGATAAACGATAACAATTCCATATTAACGCAAAATAATAGGAATTATACGAAAAGGGGGCGTGGCACTTCCCAACAACACTTAATTTTTTAAGCTGAATATTTTTAAAAGGATTTAAGTCAGGGAGCTGGAAATTGGTACAGAGCTATATGATATCAAAACAATTTTTGCGCATAAAAGTGTAGGTTATCGGAAAAGGGGGCGTGGCACCTCCCATACAATCTTAATTTTTCAAGCTGAATATCTATAAAAGCGTTTGAGGATGGGACCTGAAAATTGATCATTAGATTAACGATATCAATAGCGTGCTTATGAAAAAAACAGTAGTTTTGGGAAAAGGGGACGTGGCACCTCCCATGCATTCTTAATTTTTAAGGCTAAATATCCTTAAAAGCGTTCATGGCATGTACATAGAAATCATTATGCAGATATACGATATCAATACCATGTTCACCCAAAAAAAAAAAAGATTTATCGAAAAATGGGGCATTGCACCTCCCATACGTACTAAACTTTTGAGGCTGAATATATCTCAAAGGGTTGGAGGAGGGGCCTGAAAACCATTATGGAGTTATACTATATCAATCCTCTTACTTACTTAGTGAAAATGGCCAATACTCAGTGAAAATAAATATCCGGAACAGAAAACTAAAAATGTTGTGTATCGTGCAGCCTTAAACTGAATACTAAAATTATATATTTTTGAAGTTGTATACACAATGAAGTAATGAAAAATCGTTAATTTTCTATTAAAAATAATACCGGTGTAATAACAATTTTTGAAATGAAATTAATAAAAAATCTATTTTGGGCAGAACGAAGTTTGCCGGGTCAGCTAGTTTAATATAAAAACAGTATATAATTACTGCTACTTTTCGTCGGCCAAAAGTGAAATGTGCTACTTTTCGTCGGCCAAAAGTGAAATGTGCTACTTTTCGTACAGAATTTTTTAATTGATAGCTTTCGCCAGAAAATTTAAATGTGCTAGTTTTCGTATGGTACGACGATATATGAGTATGAGTCCACTTTCAAACAGGGCTATGTGAATTTTTCATATTATGCCACAAATTAGAAAAAACGACTACGCCATCAAGCTCTATTTTATTTGGATAGTTTTTGTTTTTACCCGAAAGCTTAACCCATTGGGAATTTAATGATATAAAAAAATAAAACTCAATCTATTATATAAAAATGAATGTGTGTGTGTGTGTGTGTCCTTTATGGACTCCCAAAGTACTCAACCGATCTTTATGAAATTTTCACAGTAGATCCATGTGGTATTAGCGCACATAATAGGGCATATAGAATTTCGAAAAAGTTGGAACTTCCCGGAATATAGGCCCAAATGTGGACCCAGAGTGACCCAGCAAGTGTTTGAGAAATATGGGTATCAAATGAAAGGGCTGAGCAGGCCTTCAACATAGAGTTATTTTCATTGCGATGCCTAGGCCGGGTCCCCAAATATGGGTCAAAACGTGGACCCGGATGACCCTCGAATGTTTCTAAGCGAGATTGGTATCAAATTAAAGGTGTCGAGCAGTGCTTCAACATACAGATATTTTCATTGTTATTTTTTAAGTTGGTTTCCCAGAAATGGTTCAAGTAGTGGGCCCGGATGGTGATTGATGGTCCCGGTAAAGGTAAAGGTAAAGGTAAAGGTAAAGGTAAAGGTAAAGGTGAAGGTAAAGGTAAAGGTAAAGGTAAAGGTAAAGGTAAAGGTAAAGGTAAAGGTAAAGGTAAAGGTAAAGGTAAAGGTAAAGGTAAAGGTAAAGGTAAAGGTAAAGGTAAAAGTAAAGGTAAAGGTAAAGGTAAAGGTAAAGGTAAAGGTAAAGGTAAAGGTAAAGGTAAAGGTAAAGGTAAAGGTAAAGGTAAAGGTAAAGGTAAAGGTAAAGGTAAAGGTAAAGGTAAAGGTAAAGGTAAAGGTAAAGGTAAAGGTAAAGGTAAAGGTAAAGGTAAAGGTAAAGGTAAAGGTAAAGGTAAAGGTAAAGGTAAAGGTAAAGGTAAAGGTAAAGGTAAAGGTAAAGGTAAAGGTAAAGGTAAAGGTAAAGGTAAAGGTAAAGGTAAAGGTAAAGGTAAAGGTAAAGGTAAAGGTAAAGGTAAAGGTAAAGGTAAAGGTAAAGGTAAAGGTAAAGGTAAAGGTAAAGGTAAAGGTAAAGGTAAAGGTAAAGGTAAAGGTAAAGGTAAAGGTAAAGGTAAAGGTAAAGGTAAAGGTAAAGGTAAAGGTAAAGGTAAAGGTAAAGGTAAAGGTAAAGGTAAAGGTAAAGGTAAAGGTAAAGGTAAAGGTAAAGGTAAAGGTAAAGGTAAAGGTAAAGGTAAAGGTAAAGGTAAAGGTAAAGGTAAAGGTAAAGGTAAAGGTAAAGGTAAAGGTAAAGGTAAAGGTAAAGGTAAAGGTAAATGTAAAGGTAAATGTAAAGGTAAAGGTAAAGGTAAAAGTAAAGGTAAAGGTAAAGGTAAAGGTAAAGGTAAAGGTAAAGGTAAAGGTAAAGGTAAAGGTAAAGGTAAAGGTAAAGGTAAAGGTAAAGGTAAAGGTAAAGGTAAAGGTAAAGGTAAAGGTAAAGGTAAAGGTAAAGGTAAAGGTAAAGGTAAAGGTAAAGGTAAAGGTAAAGGTAAAGGTAAAGGTAAAGGTAAAGGTAAAGGTAAAGGTAAAGGTAAAGGTAAAGGTAAAGGTAAAGGTAAAGGTAAAGGTAAAGGTAAAGGTAAAGGTAAAGGTAAAGGTAAAGGTAAAGGTAAAGGTAAAGGTAAAGGTAAAGGTAAAGGTAAAGGTAAAGGTAAAGGTAAAGGTAAAGGTAAAGGTAAAGGTAAAGGTAAAGGTAAAGGTAAAGGTAAAGGTAAAGGTAAAGGTAAAGGTAAAGGTAAAGGTAAAGGTAAAGGTAAAGGTAAAGGTAAAGGTAAAGGTAAAGGTAAAGGTAAAGGTAAAGGTAAAGGTAAAGGTAAAGGTAAAGGTAAAGGTAAAGGTAAAGGTAAAGGTAAAGGTAAAGGTAAAGGTAAAGGTAAAGGTAAAGGTAAAGGTAAAGGTAAAGGTAAAGGTAAAGGTAAAGGTAAAGGTAAAGGTAAAGGTAAAGGTAAAGGTAAAGGTAAAGGTAAAGGTAAAGGTAAAGGTAAAGGTAAAGGTAAAGGTAAAGGTAAAGGTAAAGGTAAAGGTAAAGGTAAAGGTAAAGGTAAAGGTAAAGGTAAAGGTAAAGGTAAAGGTAAAGGTAAAGGTAAAGGTAAAGGTAAAGGTAAAGGTAAAGGTAAAGGTAAAGGTAAAGGTAAAGGTAAAGGTAAAGGTAAAGGTAAAGGTAAAGGTAAAGGTAAAGGTAAAGGTAAAGGTAAAGGTAAAGGTAAAGGTAAAGGTAAAGGTAAAGGTAAAGGTAAAGGTAAAGGTAAAGGTAAAGGTAAAGGTAAAGGTAAAGGTAAAGGTAAAGGTAAAGGTAAAGGTAAAGGTAAAGGTAAAGGTAAAGGTAAAGGTAAAGGTAAAGGTAAAGGTAAAGGTAAAGGTAAAGGTAAAGGTAAAGGTAAAGGTAAAGGTAAAGGTAAAGGTAAAGGTAAAGGTAAAGGTAAAGGTAAAGGTAAAGGTAAAGGTAAAGGTAAAGGTAAAGGTAAAGGTAAAGGTAAAGGTAAAGGTAAAGGTAAAGGTAAAGGTAAAGGTAAAGGAAAAGACCCATTATAACATTAAAGCTTTTGTTCGTCGCTGCGAAGTGGGACGGGTATTTGCTAGTATAACATATTTTTGCAAACTCAATCTTATATATTTCACATGCATAGCTAGTTTTGAGACAGCGGCCTTTCACATACATGCTAGTTTGGAAACAGTATTTTTAATTTTTAAATTGAAACGCATAATAATTACACCAATGTGTGCCTAGGCTTATGAGCAACTATTTTCAGATAGAGACTTTTGAAAGTGTATTCGTATTTAATGCTATACAGCACATTATACATCTTTAAATACTGATACAAAATCCATCAAAAACTCAAAATCGATAAAATTCTACATAGCAGTGTTTAACTAATAGTGGAATAGTCATATCTTTTTAAAATTTGGAATCTTATTTTGTCAATGCATGAAATCGTTTTATTTAAAAAGTCTGAAACCTAACGTACAAAAGCAAGAAACACACACACTATCATCCTCAATCTTAAAGCTTAAATTGCATTGTCTTGCAATAACATACCGGTAGAGTGTAAAGCACGCAAAAGCTTAGATATGCAAAAAAGCTTTTCATTTAACAGCAGCGTTTTGTTGTCTCTCATTGAATGTTGCTTTCTCTCTCACTCTCTTTTTCATTTTGTTGGTTCATCATACGCCTACCACCCCCATTCCAAATGTATAAAAGAAAAACTTAAAATTTGTGAGTGTTGTAAATGGTCAATGATGATGAGTAAAAAGTGGTCACCCTCAAACGATCTATTGACAGTTATTACGTGTTCGTTTTTGTGCAATTTATTATTTAGTTCCTTAATTTGCTATTTTCTCTTTAGATGTCTTTAACAGTTTGTGCTTTGTTGCACTTTTGTGTACAGTCCAATTTTTAATTTATTTTTGTTGTGCTTTAGATTGATATATAATTAGGGGATTCACAATCTGTCATATTGCGTCATATCGTCATAAGTCATAAATATTTGCTATATCTTAGCTATATGTGTAATAAATAAATACAACTCTGCACGATATGTTTTTGGGTCGTCGTATTTGATCATCTGTTTTTCTTTACTTCTTCACAGGGCTTCGGAAAAGTCTTTTATAACTATTTCCGTAAAATATTTTAATATGACATATGACTTTATGACACTTTGTGAATCACGTAAATATATATTATTTTTTAATCACAAGGTCTTAAAAATTGAGTGTCTGCACATTTTCATCAGACAAATTTAAGTACAGATTTTTATTGGTGAATTTAAAAACATGTACTATGTACATATACATACCTTTCGGAGTACCGAGTTCAGGCGCATTAAATTTTAGAGCATTGTTATGCAAGTACATCGATACAACAACATTCAATATTCTTAGCTCGTCTTCAAACAACGTTAACACAGTATAAATATCAACATGAATACATGCATATGTACATGCATATGTACATATATGGAATACATACTATGTATCTAATTCCATATATTATCGAGTATACACAAGGTTTTGTCATGTCCAAAGGTATTTTAATTTTACTACCCTTTGCTTTTCTTAATTTCTTTTTTTCTTCTTATTTCGTTGCCTTTTATATTTAATTTTCCTACATTGCTTTCTTTTACCATCCCTTAACTGTCTAACGCACCTTCTGTACGACCTCTTAAGTCTTTCTTCTACATACATACATACATGCATACATACATACATACATACATACATAAATAGTTTTTTCAATTTTCACTTCTCCTCCCCAAAATGATGACTCATCGTAGGAACATACATACATACATAAGTACATACAGCTCAACCTCGCCAACCCCGCTTGGGTAGCACAAGGAGTGGCTGCCCACAATTTCCAACGAGAGCAACAACACTTAAGGAATTTAGCACGCACAATCTCCAAGGGTGCATGAAGGGATGGACAGATGACTTACCATTCAGGATATTGGTTGCATGCTTTGGCGATCGCATGCTTGTGGGTGTTTAATTGAATTCCATCATCACCACCTTAACTGATTACTGTTGTGCTAGAATGCGCTCCTCGCAGACAACTCAATAAGCTAATGCTTGTAAAATATTTGTAAAATTAACAAATTAACACAGTCTTTGCAGCGTGAGCGAGGAGAGACAGAATGACCTCAACTTGATATGAATGGGGAAACTTTCTTTTGGAATTATTTTTTCGCATGGATAATCCTATCGGATCCATAAACTATGGCTGTCATATCCACATAATGGGTATTATATCAAAAAAAAAATTTTAATACATATCTACAAACAAAAATATGGATATGATATCTATAGTTTATGGATCAGACAGGATTATCCATAAATATGGATGTGACATCAATATAGTTTTCTCCGTGTAGAAAATAGCTAATACTTTCGAGGGGATTCTCCCAAACAAGTTTTGCCTATACAAATTATTACGTAAAATCTATAAAAGTGAAGAAAAATAAATTAAAAACTTAATTATCGGCAATGGCCTATCTCAATGTCCCTACATATACATATGTATATCCAAACACAAATTTAACTGACTTGTCGACTTAGAAAGCAATTGCCAATAAAAAACACTACATTCCGCACATAAAGCAATTAAATTAAAATCTTGCTAACAAGATTGAACAATTAAGAATAAGCTACACAACCCTCAACAGATAAAGAATTGATGTCATATTTTATAGCACTGTTTAACATGCAGCTAAGTCAATCAATTAAATAGTTACATATTTATGTATATATACAGAAACATAGTTATGGTTTTGTTTACATATAGTTTATGAAGTTAAACAGGTAATTCGTGGTATGCGTCATTAGAGCACAAGCTAAATGTTGTTAAACAAATTCAAATGATGAAGACATTTTGTATTTAAATGCGTATGTAGATATTTAGTTATATTTGTATATATGTGTACATAGTAGCATAATATTAGAAACATAGTTCCCGGCTTAACCAATTTTCAACCACACAAGGACCTACTATAAAAAATTGCTGGCTATTGTGTTATTTGATTTTATTTATATACTAGCTGACCCGGCAAACTTCTTTCTGCCCCAAATAGATTTTTTTATTAATTTCATTTCAAAGATTGTTATTACACCGGTATTGTTTTTAATAGAAAACTAGCTGACCCGGCAGACGTTGTTCTGCTAAAATTTATTCCTATGAAGCCTAAAGAAAAGTCTTTGATTACCGTATTGCTAACCATTATCTTAGAGTCCATCTTAATGACTGCGAATAATGAAAAATTGTCTATTTTCTGAATAAAAGTTATAGTTATATTCGCCGCGACAAACCTACTTCCCCGATCCCTATCTCTATCCAATCCCTATCTCTATTTCAGTCTCAATCTGAATCTGAATCTTAATCTCAATCTCAATCTTTATCCCTATCCCCATCACTATCCCTATCCCTATCCCTATCCCTATCCCTATCCCTATCCCTATCCCTATCCCTATCCCTATCCCTATCCCTATCCCTATCCCTATCCCTATCCCTATCCCTATCCCTATCCCTATCCCTATCCCTATCCCTATCCCTATCCCTATCCCTATCCCTATCCCTATCCCTATCCCTATCCCTATCCCTATCCCTATCCCTATCCCCATCCCTATCCCTATCCCTATCCCTATCCCTATCCCTATCCCTATCCTCATCCCTATCCCTATCCCTATCCCTATCCCTATCCCTATCCCTATCCCTATCCCTATCCCTATCCCTATCCCTATCCCTATCCCTATCCCTATCCCTATCCCTATCCCTATCCCTATCCCTATCCCTATCCCTATCCCTATCCCTATCACTATCACTATCCCTATCCCTATCCCTATCCCTATCCTTATCCCTACACCTATCCCTATAGCTACCTACCGGGACCTTCCATCAACATCCGGGCCCACTTCTTTAGCCATCTCTGGGAAACAGCCTTAGATATCACAATGAAAATAGCTGTATGTGGAAGCCTGCTTAACGCTTTTCATTTGCTACCAATATCGTTCGAAAACATTCAGGGGTTCACGCTTTGACCCAAATCTTGGAACCCGGCCTAGGCATCACTATTTAAAAAGCTCTTTGTTGAAGTCCTCCTCAACTGCTTTCATTTGATACTAATATCGCTCAGAAACTTTCCATGGTCACTCGATCCCACGTTTTAACCCATATCTGGGAACCCGGCCTAGGTATCGCAATGAAAATAACTTTATGTTGAAGGCCTGTTGAACACCTTTCATTTGATACCAATATTGCTCGAAGACTTGCTGGATCGATCTGGGTCCTCATTTAGGCCTGTATTCCGAGAAGCTTCCTCTTTTTAGAAATTCTCTATACACTACTATGTGCACTAACACCACATGAATATACTGTGAAAATTTCATAAAGAACGGCTGGTTACTTTGGGAGTTTGTAAAGGACACACATCCACAGATGCACACATACACACATACACACCGATTTTTCCAATTTTCGGACTTTTCCGGAGGGATTTCCCAAAATTTTCTTCCGCACGAACCATCTCCTCGAGAATACGAACAACTGACAAAAAATTTTACAGAAATCGGCCCAGCCGTTCTCATCTGATGAGGTTAGTAACATTTTTTACACCATTTTTATATATATAGATTAACGATTTTTCACTACTTCATTGTGTATACAACTTCAAAAATATATAATTTTAGTATTCAGTTTAAGGCTGCACGATACACAACATTTTTAGTTTTCTGTTCCGGATATTTATTTTCACTGAGTATTGGCTATTTGAACCAAGTAAGTAAGAGTATTGATACGTATAGCATACCTCCATAATCGTTTTCAGGCCCTTCCTCCAACCCTTTTAGATATATTCAGCCTCAAAAGTTTAGTACGTATGGGAGGTGCAATGCCCCATTTTTCGATAAATCTTTTCTTTTTTTTTTTTGGTGAAGATGGTATTGATATCGTATATCTGCATAGTGATTTCTATGTACATGCCATGAACGCTTTTAAGGATATTTAGCCTTAAAAATTAAGAGCGCATGGGAGGTGCCACGCCCCCTTTTCCCAAAACTACTCTTTTTTTCATAAGCAAGCTATTGATATCGTTAATCTAATGATCAATTTTCAGGTCCCATCCTCAAACGCTTTTATAGATATTCAGCTTGAAATTTTAAGTTTGTATGGGGGGTGCCACGCCCCCTTTTCCGATAACCTACACTTTTAAAATTGTTTTGATATCATATAGCTCTGTACCAATTTCCAGGTCCCTGACTTAAATCCTTTTAAAGATATTCAGCTTAAAAAATTAAGTGTTGTTGGGAGGAGCCACGCCCCCTTTTCGTATAACTCCTATTAGTTTGCGTTAATATGGAATTGTTATCGTTTATCTCCACACCAATTTCCACGTCCCTAGCGTAAACAATTTTAGAGATATTCAGCATGAAAAATTAAGTTTGTATGGGAGGTGCCACGTCCCTTTTTCCGATAACCCCCACTTAAATGCGTGGGAATAGTTTTGATATAATTTAGCTGTATACCAATTTTCAGGTCCCTACCTTGAACAGTTTTAGAGATAATCAGCTTTCAACATTAAGGTTGTATGGGAGGTGCCACGCCCCCTTTTCTGATAACCCCCACTTTTCTGAGTGAGAAGGGTTTTGATATCACCTACCTCAATACCAATTTTCAGCTCCCTACCTTGAACTGTTTTAGAGATAACCAGCTTTAAAAATTAAGGTTGTATTGGAGGTACCACGCCCCCTTTTCTGGTAACCCCCACTTCTCTGAGTGAGAAGGGTTTGGATATCACCTACCTCTATACCAATTTTCAGCTCCCTACCTTGAACCGTTTTAGAGATAATCAGCTTTAAAAATTAAGGTTGTATGGGAGGTGCCACGCCCCCTTTTCTGATAACCCCCACTTTTCTGGATGAGAAAGGTTTTGAGATCACCTACCTCTATACCAATTTTCAGCTCCCTACCTTAAATTGTTTTAGAGATAATCAGCTTTAAAAATTAAGGTTGTATGGGAGGTGCCACGCCCCCTTTTCTGATAACCCCCAATTTTCTGGGTGAGAAGGGTTTTGATATCACCTACCTCTATACCAATTTTCAGCTCCCTACCTTGAACTGTTTTAGAGATAATCAGCTTTAAAAATTAAGGTTGTATGGGAGGTGCCACGCCCCCCTAACATATTTAAATTTTTTCTTCGACTAAACCTTCGCGAGGTAACAACAAACAAACCCCCCTAAGGAAGTATTTGATTTGGTTCAGCCGTTTTCAAGTTTTAGCGTTTCAATTAAATACCAAATCATTTTTATATATATAGATTTTCCATACATATACAACATTTTCTAGCTTAGTAACCCTGCAAAAAATATGCGAGGACTCCCGAAAGATATTTGTCCCGGATTGATCTCTTTCGGGAACAATCGGTCCACAATTAGTCCCCGATTGTTCCCGTACGGATATAAATGTAGACTAATTGTAGACGAATACTTCCCGAACGGGTATAAATATAGATTAATGCCTTTCATCCCGAACGTGTATGAATGTAGATTAATCGCTTTCATTGCAAACGGGTGCAAATCGAGATTGAGTAAATGTATAAATTTTACAAAAATATTCAATGTATTAAAAAAATTTTATAGCAATAGGTAAAACTAATTGAACACAATGTCTTTTAATAACAATTATGAATAATAATTTTAACAAAATGTTACCAAAAATATCCATTGAAAAATCAATTACAATTCGTCGCCTGAGAAAACGAATGTCGTATGTGAAAATCGACGATTTCTAGTTTTCGATGCAGATTAACTAAATCGGACCTAATATTTTAATTTTTCCAATCCATTTTTTTCTATCTCTTTTAGTTTTTGAGTTATTTAGTATGCATTTGTCGTATGTTACAAAATTACTACCATTTGGGTAAGCTTTTGTCGTATGTAACACACATACGACAAATTTCCGTATAAATTCGTGTTTGTTTATTTTAAACCAATGTCGTATGTGCCGCTGAGCTACTGAGAATAAACCAAAATATTGTATCGGAGCTATAGGTTATAGTGATCCGATCTGAATGATTTTCACTGACATATTTTATTGTAGTGTAATACCAATTACTGCAAAGTTTAGTATAATTTGATCCTTAAATATGGAAGTTATACCCGAAAACAGCTATATCTGAACAATCGGTTGTATGGGAGCTATATTCTATAGTAGTCCGATCTTGACAAATTTCGGTGACATTTATTAGGTCCATATGGGTACAAATACCTCAAAGCTTCATGCCCTTATATGTTTACATGGAGAAGTTATATCCCAAAATGTCCATATCTGAACAATCAGTTGTATGGGAGCTATATGTTATAGTGGTCCGATCTTGACAAATTTCGGTGACAATTATTATGTCCATGTGGGTACAAATACTTCAAAGTTGCATGCCCTTATCTCTTTACATGGAGAAGTTATATCCCAAAATGTCCATATCTGAACAATCAGTTGTATGGGAGCTATATGCTATAGTGGTCCGATCTTAACAAATTTTAGTGACATTTTTTAGGTCCATATGGGTACAACTACTTCAAAGTTTCATATCCTTATCTCCTCAAATAAAGAAGTTATACCCGAAAACAGCTATATCTGAACAATCAGTTGTATGGGAGCTATATCTTATATTAGTCCGATGTGGTGGATTCCGACAAATGATCAAAGTATCATCAAAATATATGCAACTGCCAAATTTCAAGTCGATATCTCAAAAAATGTGAGCCTCATAACCATTCCGGTTTGAAAAAAGAGAAGAATTTTTGTCGTATGTGCTATCATAAACAGGTATTGGCGCTCAGACGTCACATACGACAAATGCATACTGAATGAAAAGTCGTTTATCTCCCATAATTTTAAAGATATCCAACTTTTGCAAATTGCAAGTCAAAATATATAATACTCTCTACAGCTCGTCCAAATAACAGAAAAATCTGTTGTACAGTTTTTGAGAATTTCCAATTTAAACTTCAAAGTCAATTTTCTCGAAACTATGTTTTGCTACATACGACATTCGTTTTCTCAGGCGACGAATTATGCACTCAAAACTATGTAAAAAAATTTTAATTTATTGATTAGATTTTTTTACAAAAGTAAAACTTATTGTATAACCTTTATTTAAATAGGCATGAGCATTTATAATTTTTAAAGATTGTTATAAAAATAGCCTTGGCTAACAACTTTGAAAAATTCCTCATGTCTTTTACACTCGCATAATGCATTCTCAAAACTTAAAGTATTTGGAGAACATACTTAATTTTTTTTTTAAAGATTCCTCTACAAGATGAGAGCTAATCGAATAAACTTTCTTCTAATATATATAACAATTTTTAGTTTATAGACATTTTCATAAAAAATAGCCTTGGCTTGCAACTTTGGATGAAAGCGATTGATCTACATTTGTACCCGTTCGGGATGTAAGCGATTGATCTACATTGGTACCCGTTCGGGTATACAAGTTGAAGAATTAGTCTTTTCATAGGACATGCTCGAACAAATGCGATCAATTCACTCCATATAAAGGGATGTAAAATTGTATTAGTCGCATGCTCCCTTGCGATTGATCACGGACACGTCCCGGATTAATCGCATTTTTTACAGGGAAAATATTGACCCTGCTCATACATGCAATACGTAAATATGTATATTGTTCCTTAAATGCCAAACTATACATATAAATTTAAACACCATTCATTAGTTCAACTATAAAGAGACAGACAGTATCAATTTATTTACCATTGAGGTCATCCAACCAAAAATACTATGTGGACACCATTAAAAGGCAGAAGGAAAAGGAAAATAACTACATATATACGGTAGTACAAACACTAGTTCTGTACATAAATATGTATGTCTTTTTATCAGACTATTCATTTAGGGTTTTACTCTCATACAACAAATATATTTGGAATTTATCGATTTATGTACGACAGCTATTTAAAAGCTTGTTTGCGCTGGCGCTGCTGCAGTAGCCAACACACGCAATGGAATGTTCCGCCAATAAGAGGTCCGCATAGGTACCCATCAAAAAATCTACGCCTTATTTCAGGATTATACCAGAAGATATGTATAAAGGCGAAATAATGCCTGAACATTCGAAGCGAACAAAAGTGGTATGGACAAAAGCTTAAAATAAGGCTGATTTTACTGTGTTGATGTCATCAAGCAATTCGCGCTGCCAGCGTATTCCATTTTAATAGCTTAGGCTTCAGCTATAAGCCTAAACTTTTTGCTGGGGTATACACCAACATTCATACATACACAATCGATTTGTTTGATTGCGTAAATGTTGTGAAAAAAGCTGTCAATCATAGTGACCAAAACTGAAGCAAGCCAGCCAATCTAAAGCTAACAACCGGAGGACACGAAAATGGGCATGCATTTGGCATTATGGACACCGGCATGATGACAATCACTATAGTCATTATAATCAGCACAATCATTATTATCATTACCACTGTCATTATTATGACTGGATTGTTGAGAAACAAGTAAGAGCGCGGCTGTCTTCGGCCGTACCGATGACTTCATACCTTTCATGAGTGGGGAAATGAAAAGTTACCTATGTATGTTGTACATAGCCTGATTTGGTATAATTTATAATTTCAATTTTGTAGGTTATTTATGGAACGATTTATTAGGGTGCGTTTATGTCGGAGCAATAGAAGAAAGAAAGAAAGATAGCGAAGAAAATTGTAAACGGGAATTCTGTACTTCTGTTTATGTCGGAGCTGCGATAAGCGCTAAGCTCACCACAGATAATAGCAAAGAAAATACCTTACGGAAATCACGTATAGTGTTTATGTCGGAGCAATAGAAGAAAGAGTGATACTAGCAACGAAAATTGTAAATGGGAGTTCTGTACTTCTGTTTATGTCGGAGCAGTGGGTGACTAAAGAAATTCACCACATTAGCGCTATTATCATAGCAGAGAAAATACCTTATGGGAAACGCGTGTAGTGTTTATGTCGGAGCAATAGAAGAAAGAGTGGATACTAGCAACGAAAATTGTAAATGGGAGTTCTGTACTTCTGTTTATGTCGGAGCCGCGCTATAAGCGCGTATCAAAGTATAAGAGCGAAGAAAATTAATTCATTGATTTTCTTTAGTCGATTAGCGCTATTCATTATGGAAACAGAAAGTTCCATCAGTGCAATTTTTAAAAGGCAACCTTTGTGGGATCAAAGAAATCCAAATCATCCCAATAGGCTTGTCTTGGATAAACTGTGGACGGCCGTAGCATGTGAAATGAAAGCCAAACGTAAGTAAATATATACGAATTCATGCATAAAAAATAAAATAGGTTTTAAAAATTTTTAAGTGGCATTTTCATAAAATTTTTCGATTTCTAAAATTTTATAAATCTATTTTATTTTTTATGAATAAGAGGGACATTGTTTATGTGTTTTATTACTTTCTATACACAATTTTTATATAACCTTTCAAATTAAAAAAAATGAAATATATAGATAAGTATGTGTGGAGCAGAAATATATGTAAATATTTATTATGTGTAAAATAACAACGTCTCTTCTCCTTTTCGGTTACTCTAAAATTTTTATTTAAGTACCACAATACACTAAAGACAAATCTAGTACCATAGCTTCAATATACGCAGATAACAGCGCTATTCCACTCTTTGCTAGCTTAGCTCCGACATAAACACTCAATAGCGCTATATGCTTTGGTCGAACAGCGCTATTACCTCCGCTTATTGACCTCTTCGCTACTATTGCTCTTATCACTGCTCCGACATAAACACTCAATAGCGCTATTCCGATAAGCGTTTATCACGCACAGCTATCTTTCTTTCTTCTATTGCTCCGACATAAACGCACCCTTAGAAAAAATGGTGTCTGGGCTATTTAAATGGAGGAGTTATACGAAAAAATGTGTATATCTGAACAATCGGTTGTATGGCAGCTATATGTTATAGTGGTCCGATCTTGATAATTTTCGGTAACCTTCTTTGGGTTAATATGGGTACAAATACCCCAAAGTTTCGTGTCCTTAGCTGTAAAAAGGGAGAAGTTATACCCCAAAATGTGTATATCTGAACAATCGGTTGTATGGGAGCTATATGTTATAGTGGTCCGATTCGGCCAATTCCGACAAATGATCGATTGAGCACCAAAACTCACCCGTGTTCCAAATTTCAATCAAATATCTCAAAAACTGAGGGACTAGTTTGCGTTCACACAGACGGACGGACGGACGGACGGACGGACGGACGGACGGACAGACGGACATGGCTTAAACGACTCAGCTCATGATTCTGATTATATCGGTATATATATTGATGGGTCTGTCAAGCCTCCTTCTAGTACTTTCAAGATTTGATTTTCGGCACAAAGTTATAATACCATTTCATTCTCATGAAAGGTATAAAAATGGCAAAGTTCATAATTACTTTAAGCACGTTTGTAGCATGTGAAAGGCGTCTAATGTTGTTTGAATATAAGACAAGTGTTTTTCTCAAATTATTTAGCGGAAAGAAATGAAAGTGAGTGAATTTTCCTTTTATGAAATTTATGTATATTCCGTCTGCAACTTTTGTGATTTGTCTTTTTCGCATACATGCATAAAAAACTGCCGCAGTTACAAATTGAAGTGTGAGATTTTCCTGCTCATTTGCTACACTTGATTACCTTATTTATAATGAACTGCACTCGTCTTATGGAGCATGTTAATGTATATAAGTATTTACTTACATGCTTACATATTCACTTATTTATAAGGCATTGTAATTTGTAGTGTTATGTTATGCTTTTAATAATTAAAATTTAATTGCATCACGCTTACCATTATTATTAAATTTATATTTATTCGCACGCTTGTTTCCTTTTTTAATGAAAACATATTGCACTTGTAATTATTTTTATACGAAGATGTATAATACACGTGCATAAATATGATTTCTGCATTTAGGGTATGTGCAATGAAATGTTCAGGAAATACCTCATTAACTTTCCTTACTCGAGTGGAAAGTTTTTTGTACTTTCCATCCTTAAACTAAGACTTAAATGGCTGAAAGTCGATTGACGCCAAAAAAGGTCTAGAAATTTATTAGAAATATGTCTACGATGAATTAGCGAAGAAATAAGGTTTAAGAGAAGGCGCTGCTTCTTTTGACTGTTTGTAAGGCTTCCTCGACCTTAAGCAAGCAAATCTTAGCATCCATAGTTAATCGGTTTGAAAAGTTATTTATCCGCATTCCTTCAGACGTGAGCTGTGTCAGTGGCATATCGAATTAATTAACTACTCTTTTTTTCGAGCAAATATATTCAGTGAAAAGCAATTTGGTGATTTTGTTCTCAATAAAATTTTCCTTCGCATTTTCGTGCTGAAAACTACTTTATGTGTGCTTAATTTCAGCTTTCTCCGTACTATTAATGGCGCTCAAAAGGACACAATAGACCTATAGGTCGCAGTTCAGCCAAATTCTTTATGCATATTACCGTAAATGCGTCGTGAAATGCATGCATCAACTTATGTATGTACCAGTGGCGTACGCTTCATACAAGCCAAAAATCCAGGCTTGCTAAATATTATCGTTCATTTCATATTACATACGTATTTTTTTTTTTTTTATTCAAGCCAATCAGCATACAAATCTTATAGGCTATGTAAACTTATATATATATATATAGTAAGCAATAATACAATATTTCAATATTAATTACTTATAAAAAGTATTTAAAGAACTTAAAAAGAGATTTCGAACCTGAAAAATCAATCTCGATAAATCTAGAAATTCTGTTGAACTCAATTAAGACTCTAGTAATTGGTGCATTTCTCGCATAAAGAGATTTAGAAATACCAACATGGAAGAACTCAGATCTACGAAGAGCTCTAGCTGGAACGTTTATTAAAATCGTTTCAAGGAGTACGGGGCAATCAACAACACCCCTAAACAAATCAAAAAT